>VXAB01009818.1:3119-30056 GCA_013399175.1 Odontophorus gujanensis | reverse complement strand
TGTCTCGGTTAACACCTTGACATAAGTATTTGTGGGTAACTTTAAATATATCTTGGTTAAGGAACAATTACTTAATGAAAAGTCACTGTGGTCTATTACCAGAGGTACATCTGCACACAAGATTTTTCACAAACGGGTCAATTCATGACTGACTGCCTTCTAGGCAGAGATACAAGAAAGGATGAATGGACTTGAAAAGATTATCACTGTGCTGAGGATGAAAAAACAAACAAACAAAAAAAAACAACAGAAGGACTATGAGGCACGACTCTGTAGTCTGTATTCAAATTGAAAATCAAAATTAAGCAAGCTTTTGTCCTTCTGCTCCACATTGGTCATTCACTGCCAAGGTCCCCTACTCTCCGAACTCTCAGAACAAGTTTTGTGGCTGTGAATAGAAACCAACACAAGGCACACTGTTAACTGTATGAATACCCATCACTAGATTTTACAGTTTCCAGAATAAGTAGCCGCTGACAGGCCATAATTTGTTTCTACTGGAGTAAGGATCTTTGTAGTAGCTCTTGTACTCTGTGTTACCAAGACATCACTTTTGTTGTGGTCTCATGGAAATGGCGCAACTCAGGGTAAAACACTGCCCAGAATTTCCAGGTAGCTGTTTTCTATAAAAAGATATCTAAATCTGGAGATAATTATTGAAGAGCAGAGCAACTGTTAGCACAACCTGTCCCACTTCTGTATCATGTTAGGACAAAGACGCTGTAAAATCAGCTACTCATCCAACTCATCTGCCCTCTTCATGAGATTATGTAATTTCTTTCTATTAGGTATAAGCATATGCCACCTGCAATAAAACAATTCCTGATAAAATCATGTGAAAATCCAGATCCAAAATCCATCTATGAAATATCTGGATTTTTTTAAGGTAAGATATTATACAAATGAGCAAATTATTCTTATTTATAGATCATTACCTGTCTTTATAAACCACATTGAGAAAAGGTTGTGAATAGGTTACAAAAATAAGAGAAGAACAGATACATTGAATGTTAGCTTAGCATTTTTGGCCACTGACAGATGCTGAACCCAACAGTTACCAGTTTAATGTCATGCTTGAGTCACAGCAATCCCAAATACATTTACAGACTGGAAGAAAAACTCATTGAGAACAGCCATGGGAAGAAGGACTTGGGCTATCTGGTGGACAAGAAGTTGGACCTGAGCCAGCAGTGTGCACTTGTAGCCCAAAAGGGTAACTGTGTCCTGGATTGTGTCAAGAGAGAGTTGGCTAGCAGGGAGTCGAAGGTGGCTGTTGCCCTTTACTCTTTGCCCTTGTGAGGCCCCATTAGAGTACAGCATTCAGGTCTGTGTCCCGCAGCAAAAGGAATTTAAGGAGCAACTTGGACGGGTCCAGAGAAGGGCCAAGAATATCAAATGGCTGGAGCAACTCTTCTGTGATAAAAGGTTGAAGAAGCTGGGCTTGTTTAGCTTGGAGAGAAGGATCTAGAAGAAGTTATTGTGACTTTCTGATACTTAATGCGAGCTTATAAACAGTGGAGAAACTGGAATTTTACAGTGTACTGGCAACAGGAAAAGGGGGAAAAGTTTTAATCTAAAGGAGGAGAGATTTAGGTTAGATGTTTGGGGACAATTGTTTACTCAGAAGGTGGTGAGACACTGGAACACATTCCTCAGAGATGTTCATTCATGTGACATCCCTGGAGGCTTTTAAGGCCAGGCTGGGTGCTGTCCTGGACAGCCTAATCTAGGAGTTGTCAACCCTGCCACTGGCAGGAGTTTGGAAATGGTTGGGCTTTAAGGTCCCTTCCAAGCCAATCAAAGTTTCTCTGATTCTATTAAACTTAATCGCTAGAAAGTTAACTTCTAGAAAATAACCAGATTCTCCAATTATTCTTAATATAAACTATCTACAGTATCCCCTGGAGAGGCACTCAGTTAAAGCAGACGTTTCTGGATCGCTAGCCGCATACTGCCCATCCCATCCCGTCCCGTGGCTTCCCCCTGCCCACTGGCAATGGCTCTGCCTCACTGAGTAGCCCAGCCTGGCCCTCGACATGCACCAATCATTTTCCTATTGATGGCAACAGAGAGGTACTCTGACAAAATGGCATCTGATGTGGAAGTGCACATAAAGGAAAGTGGTGTCACTGAATTCTTCCACGTAAAAAAATGACACCCATCAACTTTGCTTGCTTGATGTACAGCACCAATCATTTTCCTATTGATGGCAACAGAGAGGTACTCTGACAAAATGGCATCTGATGTGGAAGTGCACATAAAGGAAAGTGGTGTCACTGAATTCTTCCACGTAAAAAAATGACACCCATCAACTTTGCTTGCTTGATGTACATTNTATAAGAACCTGGCATGAAAACCTAAAAGGGAGTTTCCTCCAGCATCCTTCTTACTATGCTTTGGGTGACATAAGCAGCTATCACTGAAAAGACTGGTATTTCTACTAGTAGAAAAAGATACAAAAATAAAATTAATGACAATTCCATATGTTAAAGTGCTATTGTGTTTTAAAATCCCTTAAATATACAGTAAACTATAGTTTACTTATTCTTTCCATTTCAAAAACTGGACATTAAATCTGTTCCTTCTGCTCCTAGAAAATTCATCATGCTGTGAAAGCTGGCAAAGACAAAACTAACAGCTAGGCTGAAAAATAGTGATGTAAAAATAGATGAGCATAATGATGCTCTACCCTTCACACCCTTCACTGGAAAATGGTGCATACACACAAATATGTTCTTTTTTATTAAGCTACAAAGATTACAGTTTTTTATTTTAATTATTTCATTGCTTTTTGGAGGTTAGATTATCATTTCCGTGTTTTTGCATTTTTGTAGCTGTAGAAAAGGTGTAAAAGGACTGAAAGAAAAAAATGCAGTAGTTGGAGTTCTGAAAAACTTTCACAAATAATAACAAAAGCAGCATAATAAAATATACTATGATAAACATCACAGGTGATTTTTTGATGATAAAATAGTTCAGTTCATAACTGGCTATCTGCAAGGTGGTGATAATACTGAGCTAAAAATTAATTTCTAAAAATATAGGTCATATGATATTAATATTTATAGTGAACTTAGTGGCAGAAAAAAATGCCCTGAGCAAAATTTCTGCTTAAACATTTATGCCATAAAATACCTTCAAGATAGGGTCTCAGAGTGTACTTTGAGTCCATGCTTAATGACTTCAAATGTAACAGAATAAATTATGTCAAAAACAGTAAAAATTCAGTAATACTGATCATATTGTAGCTCTTCTACTGTTGCAAATTATGAAAGATTCCACAAAGGATAGCAAACATACATCAATGTGTAAACAGTAAAGAAACAACAGAACGATTTTTGGGATTACTTGGTAAATATTTTTGCTAGTGCATGCTATTTGTATTCAAAAAGAATTTAGTTACAGAAAGACCTTAATTTATAAGAACTTCCATAAAAGTAATGCCTTTTATTTTATTACGTTGGCCCATGACATCAGAGATAAATTTTGGTGGTATGGCAGTAAAAGTTCAACCTTTCTGCCAATGCTCTGTGACTTGTTGTTTCCATGTGACAGATGGCAGCAGATGGGCAGTCTGAGAAAATGGCATCTGATGTGGAAGTGCACATAAAGGAAAGTGGTGTCACTGAATTCTTCCACGTAAAAAAATGACACCCATCAACTTTGCTTGCTTGATGTACATTTTTGGAGACCAAGCAGTGGATGTGAACACAGTGAGGTGTTTCTGCAGTTCCTCAGATTTTCTCTCTGACATTTTTCTCAGTCACTGACGTACTGACATACAAGATCTTCTGACACGAGTAATTTTGCATTTCCATTTGATAATAATTATTGGATGATATTTTGATCTTGGAAGATTATGATCACATTTAAAATTAGCTTCCATGTCAGTTTTTCCTCAATCTCATTAGTAATCATTATTTCTAAATTGGTTACTTTTGATTAGTATTTTCTCCTTTTCTAGTGGTATACTTTGCTTAAATTTTTTGGTGGGTAGTTTATTCATATTATGTGTCCAATTAGTTCAGATGATATTTTGGAATTTGTGACATCTGCCTTTTTATAAACCTATGCATGAACTGAGTGGTTTTGTTTACTCTGAGTAATGCATTTTTGTGCGCTCAGTTTCTCTTCCATTGTTACAAAGTTCTTCATTTGTTACTTTATCTCATAGTTTCTCATAAAGAATCTTGCTTGGACTTATATCACATTTATCCCAGACAAATATAAACCTGTTCTGTGAATCTTTTACAAATTGCCCAAGCTGACATCATATGTTTTTCACAGCAAACTATCACTCACATTAAGTGAACAAGAACGAAACTATAAGAAAAATTCTTCAGTGCAACCATGAAAGAGCTACCTGTTAGGAGTAGAACAGGGGAAATCTGAGTATTTTTAAGATGGGTCTTGATTCAGTCACTGCTGGGATAATGCATCCTTGTTGTCTCCATCACTTGGTGCCAAATGACTTTTTACAGTATCATCAGTTAATTGTTTATGCCCTAGATTTTTAATTCTACAGTGAAATACGTATTCCAAATACACTGGTAAGCTCTCTGTCTGGTACATTTTCCTATGAAACATTATGACAGAACATTTGGGTAATCAAGATACATGCTTTTTCCACTCATTCCCTAAGAACAGTCTCTCCATTTGCTTATTCCCTGTTTTTCTCTCTGAAAGACAGCTTCAAAATCTATTCTGGTCTCACCATAACTTTATCTATGTGATCTATTTTTCTTATGCATCTTTATTTTCATTAAAACAAAATGAAACACCAACCAAGAGATCCCACAGTCCTAAAACTAGAACAGGAATCAGTTACCTGATAAGCACATCTTCCTTCAATTCACTTTTCTGCACTTCACCCACACTCACCATCATCTGGATAGTATTTGGTCTGTCAGCTCATTTGGAGAGTGACAGACTTTTTTATCCTCAGTACTGCATCTAGTATCTACTGGGATACTGTCATTAAATTAGAAAGCCATCAGTTGGTGACTGTATTTAGTAAATAGATTCATAAGTTCTTTTCTTTGTGACAAAGCATTTATTCTTGTAAAGTTAGTACTGTTGAAATTTTCCTGAAAACACACCAATGTCCAGGAGAGGACTTGTGAAAATTATAACCAAATCTTTTTTCCATATTTGGTTAAAATATCTTATTGTATTGTCATCTGTACCTCTATTTCACCATTAGCCTTCTGCCATGACAAACCTGGACTAGGCGACTAGCTGTTAAAGGCAAAAGCAAACACACAAACAACAGAGTAATTAGCTCCTTAAAATTCCATCTGTTTTGTGTAAAACACAATGGAGATACATAAGAGTTTAAATTTTAATTGTTTTATTGTTGGGCATATGCTTGAGTATTCCTGGAACACATTACTGGCATATTAGTAAAAACAAGGAAAAAAAGACCAGTTTCTCTAATCTTTTGTTGAAGGTAGAAAAAGTCTGTAAAATTCAGTCTTATAAATGATATAATAAGATACTGTTAAACCCTTATGATATTTTCTGTTCTGCTCCATATTTGCCCTTTATTTCTATCTCATTTAAACTTCAGAGCCAGTGAAGGGATTCATTTTATATGCAGCAAAACTTTTGGTGCTGAGTTTGTAGGTCCCTCAAAGGGACTACTTCCAAATCAGAATTTCAAGTGGGTTCACATTAAAGACAGAATTCAAACTGGTGAAATTTCCTGTAACTAACTGTAATACAATAGGGGATGTTGAATGTCCTTTAAAACAGTGCTCTAGGTTTGCAGTTGCCTTTTTGGGATTTAGTACAGTTTAGTCATTGTCAACATACATTACAATTAAAGAGAAGCACTTTCAAAAGATTGATATGTGATGTGACAAAGTTAAATCAACCAAACATGTAAATGATTCTTCATAAGCTTTAAAAAATACCAGAAACCACACTGCCACTACTGGAGTTTGGGTGGAGATTACTCATCTGAATTTCTCTAGCCATGAGAAAGGTTTGAAAAGAGATAGAAATAGCCAGTCAGCTTCCAAATAATGCTGGACTGACTAATATATTTAGGTACAAAAGAAAACAGTCTAATTAGTGATAACAGGAAAACTATTCCTCTGTCTTTCAGCTTCTACCTCCCCTGTTTACAAAATTTCTCTAAGCTTATGCTACAATTTGATCAAATATAGAGTACTACCTTTCCTCCTGACTTGTGGTACCCAGTTCAAATTTAATAACAACTTACAGGATGAACTTGCAATTAAAATGATAAATGAACTTGTTTATTACATCAAGAAGCACAGAGCTGTAACAATAAAATCTGCGAATACTGTTCACGGGGAGCGGTGGAGAGTATGTCGAGAACATGCAGAGAATTCAATAGATAAAACAAGGATCTCACACAAAGTATATTTACTGCTATTTAAGCCTGTGACAACATGGGCATGAATCTTTAAGAGAATTGTCGATAATAAATAAATACATTCATAAGAGGTGTATCTGCTTTCCTGAATGCTACAGAGGCAAACTCACAAGATCATAGACTGGATGGGAACAGGTTCATAGTACAACAAATAGTATCAACAATAGATAGACAAAATGACAATAACACACCCCTCCATTAATTCCCAGAGACATCAACAATGTGTGAATTGTCTTGATGTTCTTGCCCTAACAGTGAAATGTAGAAAAACTTCATCCTGCATTTTGTTCACAGGAATATACACGGACCTCCCTGCTAGAGGAAGCTGAAGAGACAATGAATGACAGTGTTTGGATATAATTTGGATTGAAAGATAACAAGAGATACATAAACCAAAACTAGATATGATTTGTCTATCTCATCTGCAGTGCAGACTTGTTCATACTTACTTCAAATTTCTAGGCATAAAACCAGCAAGGTCTATGTTCGGTTACATATATGTGTATTTCCACATGTAGGTTCATCAATATTGGGGAAATAATGCCCTCTTTTCAGAAAAGTCTGTCAAATGCATTAAAAATATCTGAGATCTTCATTAGAATGTTATGATAACAATTATTTTCCTGAGATTCTTAAGTAGTTTTTTGACTAGCGGCATTGTCATAAGAGTCTATTTTCTTCACAACAGGGTTAGTTGTTCAAAAGAAGCCGAAGTCTAGGACTCCATCCATCCCACATGTCAATATCACAGAATCACAGAATCCTGGAATTGTAGGGGTTGGAAGGGACCTCCAGAGATCATCTAGTCCAATCCCTCCCCCAAAACTGCTCCCTAGCCCAGGTTGCACAGGTAGGCGTTCAGGTTGGTCTTGAACATCTCCAGAGAAGGAGACTCCGCCACCTCTCTGTGCAGCCTGTGCCAGTGCTCCATTACCACACTGTGAAGAAGTTCCCATGCACATTTGTGTGGAACTTCCTATGCTTCATTTTGTGGCCATTTCCCCTCATCCTATTACCACATACTGCTGAGAAGAGTCCAGCCTTGTCCCTTTGCCTCCTGCTCCTTAGATGTTTATTGACATGGATCAGATCCCCTTTGTGTCTTCAAGGCTGAACAGATCCAGATCTCTCAACCTTTACTCATAAGATAGGTGTTCCACAACCTTTATCACCTTTATAGCCCTCCGTTGGACTTCTCTTTATGATAACTTACTTGAAATCAGAAGTTAGTTGCTGCATAGTTAGGCCAGTGCTAGTATCTAAACTAAAATTAACACTATTATATGGTGTGAAAAAAAAATGGAATTGAGGCAAATAATGTTTCTCTCATGCTTTCAGATCATAAGAATATCTAAAATTAGTTTTTTTCCTTCTTTCATTTATTTTCTTCTCCACTTGTCCACAGTCACAAAAATACTTACAGATAGACTCCCTTTTCTGGGTTGCTTGTTTGTCCTTTTCTGGGTTGTTTGTTTGTTTGTTTTTGCCTTCCAGATCTCTTTCTGTTCCTTGTCATGTTATTATAATGACAAACTGTATTTTTTTTTCTCTGTTGCATAATTCTGTTTCATAATAATGGAAGGTCACTCAGTAGAAACAATAAGGGTGCAATTATTTATTTCAAATGGTTATTCAAATTGAATTGCACATTTAAATAGAGTTTTCATAAAAATAGGACAGTTATATACAGGCAAAAACAGAATGATACAGAATAATGCAGTGGAATGAAATAGTATTCTGTCTGAATACTTTCCAAATTCATTATCCAAAAAATAGATAAGGAAAACTCACATGAAACAAGCTTCATAAAATACCGAAGTTATACCTCCTTTCTCTATCCTTACCTCTTCCAATCTTATCAATCTTATTATTAGCAAATCATTGTAGAAATGATAGCAATAAGTCATTAGTAGAAGGAGAGAACCTGCGTGATGGAAAGAAACTTAAAAATGACTTGGG
This sequence comes from Odontophorus gujanensis, assembly GCA_013399175.1. NCBI lineage: Eukaryota > Metazoa > Chordata > Aves > Galliformes > Odontophoridae > Odontophorus > Odontophorus gujanensis. Next base: position 21,694 of record VXAB01009818.1, on the reverse strand, counting down.
AGAAGGTGACAGTGAGATCTGAGATAGAATGATTAAAAAGATAGAGAAACGAAAAGAGAATCTTTCATCACAGAATCACAGGATTTTGAAGGGACCTCTGGAGACTGCCCAGTCAAATAAACTGATAAAACAGGTTCCCTAGAGTAGGTTTAACAGGAAACTGTCCAGGAGGGTTTTGAATATCTCCTGAGAAGAAGACTCCATAGCCTCTCTGGGCAGTCTGTTCCAGTGCTCTGTCACTTACAGTGAAGAAGTTTATCCTCATGTTTATATGGAACTTACTACATAATAGTTTGTACCCATTGCCCTTTGTTCTGTCACTGTGCACCACTGAAAAAAGTCTTCCTCTATCCACTTGACTCCTGCCACTTAGGTATCTATAAGTTATAGATAAGACCCCCCACCCCCCACCTCAGTCTTTTCCAGACTGAACAAACCCAGATCCCTCAGCTTCTCCTCATAAGCAGATACTCTAGATCCCTAACCATCTTTATGGTCCCTTACTGGACTCTTTCTGGACTTTCTTTGTCTTTCTTGGATGTGGATCTCAGAACTAGACACAGTATTCTATATGTGGTCCCCAGGATAGAGTAGAGGGCAGGACCACCTCCCCTGAACTACTGGCAATGCTCTTTGTATTGCATCCCAGGATATTATTGGCCTTCTTTGCTACAGCAATGCACTTCTGGATCACAGCCAATCTGTTGTCCACCAGGACACCCCAGTCCTTCTCTGCAGAGCTTTTTTCTTGCAGGCCAGCCCCTTGACCTGTACTAATGTATATGGTTATTCCTTCCCAGGTGCAAGACTCTACACTTGCCCTTGCTGAACCCCATCAGGTTCTTCTCTGGCAAGCTCTCCCACCTATCCAGATCTTGTTGAATGGCAGCACTTTTTTCCACTTTATATCATTACAAACTCTCTGAAGGTGTACACTGTCCCTTCATTCAGGTCATTAGTATAGATATGGGTCAAGATTGGATCCCTGGGGAGCACTGCTAGTTACCAGTCTCCATCCAGACTCTGTGTCATTGATGACAACACTCTGAGCTCTTCCAGTCATGAAATTCGCAGTCCACCTCACTGCCTACTTGTCTATCCCATGCTTACTAAACTTCATTCTGAGAATGTTGCAAGAGACAGTATCAAAAGCCTTACTGAAGTCAAGGTACAACACATTCACTGCTCTCCCCTTACTACCCATGGCACCAGAGAAGGCTACCAGATTGTTCAAGATTATTTCCCCTTGATGAATCCGTGCTGACTACTCCTGATAACATTCTTCTCTTCCACTTGCTTGGAGATGACACTCTGAACAAGTTGTTACATCACCCTCCCAGAGATGGAGCAGAGGTTGATTAGCTTGTAGTTTCCCAGACCCTCCTTGGCATTTTTGAAGCCTGGATTGACATTTGGTTTCCTCCAATTTTCCGTCACTTTACCCATTCTCAATTAAGAGTATCCTTCAGTTCCTCAATCAACTTCCCTAAGAGGATAGTAAAATTTATTATACGTGACACAGACAGTTCATTACAGTTTATCTACAGGCCACTAATAGTCCCCTTGGACCTTTTACTTTCCTAAAGAAAAAGTTAATTTTATCCTTTTTCACAAATACCCACATGCACAAAGAAGAAAATTTCATAAATGGTGGGAAAGAACATGATAGAAACACGTGCTTTTTCACAAAAATCCATGTGCACATATACATGCACATGTATATTTATTTGCTCCTGACTCTGGTGAAAGTATGTCCATTGTTATTAGTACATATCCCAAAGTCAATTTGCATTATACTTTTCTAATTTAACATATGCAGCCAATACATTTCATAAAGTGGTATCTAAAGCTCCAGCCAACAACTACAGTTAATTAAAAAAGACACTAATTTTGTCATAGTTCATAGAGCTCCTAATTTTTCTTGAAGATCTTTTTTAATGACTCATGAGTTATTTGTTCTCTTATTAATTGTTTCAATTTTAAAAACATGAAATACTGATTTTCCATAGCCATTAAAATTATTCACTTAATGTCTGGCATTTCTGCTTCCTGCTCTTAAGTGTCTATGGTCCAAGAATTCAGAAGTATTTGAATGTCTAAGGAGGCATCTCTGATTTGAGGGTAAGAAATTGCATCTAAGTGAGCTAATTAGAATGCTAACATGCTTATGCATATCTTGCAGTCTTAATATGACCAGGATGAAACCTTCTGAAACCTAGCCCCTTAATGCTAAATTTAGGATTTGAGTTCAAGAGGACTTTTCTGAAAGGGCCACCTCAATTACAATGCCTTTCAGGAGATGATGCATATATAATTCATTATCTCATGACACTTACTCCTTGACTAAAATTAGTACTTTTAATTTTATTAGTTCTGTTTTTTAAAATAACCTTAAAAGACTTCAGATTTCTTTGCTATTTTAATTATTATTATTCATTTATTAGAAATACATAGTATCAGACTGCTACACAGAATGTGATTTACTAGATTCTAGCAGAGTACCAACATAGGCAAGATGGTAAGGAGCTGTACACAAAAGTCAGTTATTTCAGTATTTACCTATTCTTAATAAAAGTGAAATATTTTTATTGAAATTAATAGAAGTAGTAACATATTTGTCGAAAGAAATTTCATGTCATCTTCAGTTGTGGTTTCCAAAATTAAAACTAGTTTGTACTCACAGGGCAGATTTGTTATACAAAGACAGAAGTGTGAATTTGGATCAGCTTAAGCCACTGTTTTAAAGAAAATATTTATGGAAAAATGCTGCTGTATTCTCCGATATTTTAAAGGTTCTTACTGTACTTTTTGGACATTCTTTCTTTCTTTGTACATTCATGTCTTTATTTTTAAGAATGTGAAGGAAAATTTGTGAAATAGGGCAGGAGAGGCTTTTTTTGGTTTGTTTTTTGTTGCTGCTTTTTATTTGTTTTGTGTTTTTTTATTTGTTTGGTTTTGGTTGTGATTATGTTTTGCCGTAATACTTTTCCATTTACTTCCCCTTTCCTCTTGAACAAGTGAAAATCGATGTTAACTGAGTTTAAGAAATGTAGTGACAGTTGGACTATGGACAATACTTATTGCTTTTCTAAGAAGACTTCCACCTAACAAATGTTCAAGTACCCTAATGCTGCAAAAAGCTTCTTAGTCTCCTCTTCTATAGTCAGCCAGTGGAACCAGTGAAGGGAATAGGATCAAAGGAAAAAACAACGTTAGAAAAAAAAGAAAACAGGAAATGAAATGAGATTAAAAGGCTTTACTGGAAGAGAAATAAGTTGGTATGAGAAGCCTCAAAGCGGAGACAGAATAAGAATTTGGGAAGTACACAGAAGAGGGCATGGGGAAGAAACAGAGCTGGAAAGCAGCCTCCTCTAAGATGGGCAGCAAGGACTTGGCCTTACTGAATTCCCCTTTCAATGACCTATGTAATAATCCTGAGTGCATACTTAACTTCCTATAATTCACTGTTCCCATGCAGTAAAACCTGAGGACATCAAAGGGAAATCGTGAACAAAAAACTTCTGTTGCCTGAGTCTCATGCTTATATAATTATTCAAGCTCTCTATGGCTCACAAGGAGAACTAAGCATATACACTGTGTTCAGTTATTCCCGTATGTTCTACTAATCACTTGTGCTTGTGACTGTGAGTTCAAAGAATATATTTCTGAAGGCTTGCTTCTGTTTTGATTTCTTAACAAAAAAATATACAGGAAATATAAATAAAACATTCAGACCGGTAGAGAAGTGCCAATCAAGAAATGGAAGTCAGAAGTAGTGAGACCTGTGAAAATTAAATATGGCTTTTTGTACTCATACATTGTGAGATAGCCCTTCATAACATGAGTACTTTTTATAATGTGGAATGAACAAAAATGACTTGCACAGCACAAGTTTCTTCTGCTACAGAATCCAGAATATGCTGCAGTGAATGGAAAAGACTCATGTCATAAAAACAGTAATGAGAAACTCAAAGACGAAAAAAACATCAAAAAAAAAAAAAAGAAAAGTAAATATCAAATATACAAGAAGAAGAAGACGTAGGGGGAAAACATTGGCTGATGTGACTTAGAAAAACACTTTTAGAGAATTTGGGAAATAAAGACAGTAAATATTTTTAGCAGATGAGAACATAAAATTGTAAATAGTGATGCAGAAAAAGTTAAGCTCACACTGATCAGGATTTGGAAAGAAGTACAATACTTATATAACACAATAATGATGAAGATTTTTCAAACCATTAATAACTAAGGGGATGATTGTAGAGAATCAATTAGTAGGTCTGTGTAACTTTCACATACAGTATTAGCAAATTGTCTGAAGAATTTTCTGGACAACGCATTTTGAGATATTAGAACCACTTCAGAGGATTCAGAAAATATTAAGAATATTCCAATGGGAAAACATAGTTAATTATGTCATACTGGAGTATATTATAGGAAAGCTAGAAGGGAATTCTGTCTCTTAAAAATGAAATTAGAACAATATAATCAAGGTTAACCAAGACTACTTAAGGGCAAAAAAAAATGTTCATCTAAATAAAAATCAAATTAAATATTTGTTCAGATTGAGGTTCAGATGGTGAATTTATTTCACAGGTACAACATTTCTGGGGTTCTTGAGTTTGTATCTATGACCCTTTTATTAACGCATTACTGTTCCACAGTACCAGGAAAGAATGTATTAAAAAAAAATCAAGATTATATAATTGACTACTCACAAAAGCAGCTGGAAATAAATATTCAGTATTAAACAGTTATTTTCTAGAGGTGAGTAATATAAAAACTTTTATTTCCAAGTGTGGTTCAGAAATATGTATTAAGCAGCACAGAAGAAATCAATCTCCAACAAGACTGGGAGACAAGGATAAGACCAGGGACAGCACTGCTGGATCTCACTACATTTCTTTAGAAAGAAATGAGAACTCACACCCTTCTCTTGCCCCCAAGAATACAGAAGATATCTGTTCAATGATACTATCTCTTTACAACATCATCTGAGAAAGAAATTCAACATCATTGCAGAGAAACAAAACAAAAAGTGTTTCCAGTAAAATATAAACACAATATGAGTTACTGTAAACCTCAACAGAACACGCAAGAAAGAGGAGTACTAAGGAGCAATGGTGATTTTATGCCTCTAGATAGTACCAGTGAGATTGATAGTGGCAAACCATCTTCTCTTCTACATCTTGCACATATTCATTTTTTAAATGGTCCCAGAAAAATTTGGAGATAATGAAGAAAAAAGCTACAAAATATTCTAGGCTGCAGAAAAATCATGTTCTGATGACTTAAAACTATCACTCTGTTTAAGTTATTTAAAAAAAGAACTGCCAGGTAGCTTGATTACAGTGTATAAACATCATCACAAGGAAGTTACAGCTCTTTTATCTAGGAGGATGAGACAGAAACCAAAGGATAGAGAAGGAAGAAAAACAAAATTAAAATAGGAGCAAGATAAAAAATTTTACAGCGCAGGTGATTAACAGCTGGAACGATTCTCCACAAGGACTGGTTAATTGTCCATTATTTGGTATTCTCAAATCAAATCTAGGCATTTTTCCAGACAATGTGCTTAGTCTAAAGTCACTGGATGAAATTCAGTGTCCTAAAATTTATAGGACATATGTGACTAAATGATCTAATGGTATTTTCTGACCTTAGAATTTGTGCCAGTCAAAGGTAGGTTGCAAAATATTGTCACACAGAACTGGACTTTAACCCTCCTTCTATGACACAAACCATGTCTAGATAATGCCTGGCAAATTGTTTGATTCAAAATATTTATATATAATTACTAACAGTTTGGTACTTGGATCTCCACCACACAGCCTCGAATACTGATGCTTCCTTGTATAACCAAAGTCAATGAGAGCAATACAGGGAACTGAGAGGGTGGCACACATCCCAGTCTGAGCACTATCTCTAGGAGTTCAGAAGAAATTAATCTTATTGGTTTGCCTTTCAGCTTCCATCATGTAAAATCCACTAACAACACTCACTCCCTTGCAGGATTAGGAAAATAAACTAATCTCCATGAACTTTTTCATACTGACATCAAAGAAAATCAATGAGAATGCTAGTTATTTTCATACTCCTAGAAAAGTATCAGTAGATTTCAATAAATAAGACATGAAGGCATACATTTCATAACGACAGTAGTACAATGGAAAAGACATCCAGTTTATGAATGGTTTCAATGAATGAGAGAAGAAGTCTATGGAAAACATAGTNATTAAACAAGATGGGCCTGAGTACAGACCCTTGGAGGACACCACTCAAAACAGGTCACCAGCTGGACATAACTCCATTTACCACTACCTGCTGGTCATGGTCTTCTAGCCAGTTCCTTACCCAACAAAGAGTATACCTGTCCAGGCTATGGGCAGCTGGTTTCCCCAGAAGAATACTGTGAGAGACCGTGTCAAAGGCTTTGCTGAAGTCTAGGTAGGCTACATCGACAGCCTTTCCCTCATCCACCAGTCCAGTCACCCAGTCATAGAAGGAGATGAGGTTTGTCAAGCACAACCTGCCCTTCATGAACCCATGCTGGCTGGGTCTGATTCCCTGGATACCACGCATGTGCTGTGTGATCTCACCCAAGATGGTTTGTTCCATGAATTTCCCTGGTACTAAGGTCAGGCTAACAAGCCTGTAGCTCCCTGGATCCTCCCTAAAGCCCTTCTTGTGGATGGGAGTCACACCAGCAAGCCTCCAGTCTTCTGGAACTTCTCCAGATAACCAGGAGCACTGATAGATGGCTGAGAGTGGCTCAGTAAACACACCCACCCGCTCCCTCAGCACCCTGGGATGAATCCCATCCAGTCTCATGGACTTATGACAGCCCAGATGGAGGAGGAGCTCAAACCGTGTCTACCTGAATCACTGGGGGTGTATTCTGTGCAGCTTCCCAGACTTCCATATCAGGGCATGAAGTGCCCTGAGGGTAACCAGTCTCACTATTAAAAGCAGATGAGAAGAAGACATTGAAAAGCTCAGCCTCCTCCTTACCCTCCGTGGTCACATTCCCTTTTGTATCAAGTAAATGATGGAAGTTCTCCTTGTTTCTTCTCTTACCACAGACATATTTATAAAAGCATTTCTTCTTTTCTTTTACTGCTGTGGCCAACCTGAGTTCAAGCTGGGCTTTTGCCTTCATAATTTCCTCCCTGCATACCTTTACAACTTCCTTGTATTCTCCCCAAGTAGCCTGTCCCTTCTTCCAGAGGACGTAGACTCTCTTTTTTTTCCAGAGTCTCAACAATTGTTCCTGGCTCATCCACCCCGGTCCTTTTCTCCTCTGGCTTGCATTATGGGTGAACACTACGACAGAGTCCATGTTGCATATTAAGCTCAAATTTTCTTACATTTCAGTTCTGGAAAGGAAACGATAGATCTAGACAAGGAGCATAAGGATAGGCAGGGATTCTCGTACAGCCACTTCTAAGAACAGTTGTCAACCACAGGAAAAAAAAAATGGTGTAAAGAAAACACAGGCTACTAGGATACACAGCAGAATTTGAGGGGTGATATCTACATGAGTAAAAGGAGGGAGGATTGCATCTCTTTTCATGCCTAGAATAACAATAGTTTTTCACCACTCCTGATTCAGGTGCAATGATATTCAAATTCCATCGGTTATATCATTAAACTTATTATAACATATGTGGGAGGGTGTTGTTTGCTTAGGGTTTTTTTTTTCTTTTTCTTTATGGTTTGATAATCTTTGTGTTTTTTTATAACTTGACAGTCTTCTGCATGGTTTGATTGTAAAAGCATATTTGTGCAAAAGGTCTCTGTTTAGCTAAGAATATATCTTGGCAAGTTTTTTTTTTACATTATCTTAAATATTTTCTCACATCTTGTCAGACTTTAAGAGATTATGCCCACAGTGGAGCTGACAACACAACAGTTGTTTTCCTTATCAATTTAAATCTCTTCTAAAGGGTATTTTAACCTCATTTGTAAACAATTAATTAAGTATATATATCCATAATGATTATCCCAAGACTCTTGATAGCTATAAAGAAAATGAGTGAGAATTCAGGTGCCATATTTTGAGGTGAGAATTTTTAAAAATTTCCTTAGACCTACAATTTCTGGGAAAATCTTAAGAAGATTATGTGTTTGACTACACATTCCTACAAACACATTTAAAATGCATAAACCATTACGTATTAGGAAAGGCAAAAGTTAGTATTACTTTCATCAGCCATCTGGGAACCACAGAAACTTTGTTTTTCCATTATTGATCCTCTCCTCCCAAATGTCCTATGACAAATGGATAGATATTCTGATTTATTTTCAAAACTGTCTCATGCCATTACTTCTCTCTCTTTGGGTCTACTCAAAAGGTTGTGAACCTAGGCAGAACCAGATAATTTCTCTCTCACTGCTGTCTACTCTCTTCTGTTGAAGCTTTTTCATTATTCCTTCTGTTCCTTGTTTTATTTCTTTTGCCCCACATCAGCTGCATTATGTGAGGGATTTAGCTTCTAGAGGTATAAACTGCAAGATGAAAATAATGTCACATTTCAAAATTAAATATTAATGACATTATGTAAAAAACTCATGTGACCATTTTATCTTAGGAACAGTATGCACACCCATCTTCAGTGGCCCAGCAAAAAACATGTCTGTATATTGTATTTCTATCTTTTCTCCAGGACTTAAGTGTTGAAAAGCTTCCCTCATTCTTCTGACTCAGTCTTCTATAAATTGACATCATGTAGAGGGAGAAATATGAACCAAACTGCAGTACTCCCCGTTTCCTACTATTCATAATTTTTATTTTCCTGGCAGATACAGTCCCACAATAGAAAGCAAAATCTCAGAAGAATAAAGAGGTCCTTTAGTAGGAGCAATGGTGATATTTTATAATGGGCAGACACAATGCACACGTAATGGGCTTGCTAAATACAAATGATAGGCAGCACAGAAACAAGGGAAATAATGAGATCTAGTTCCTTTTTGCCTTTTTAGGCTGCTGAAGTCATGATGTGATAAAACATGCTCACGTGGGAATTAAATACATAATCTTGTTTTAAGAAATAACATCTGGTTTGCCTTGTTCTCGGGTCCCAGAGGGTTAATTTGTTTGCTTTCGTTCAGAAATGGAAGAAAGACCTGTGTTTAAAAAGGCAGCTGGAAAATGATCTTCTGGATGGTTACAGAAGTAGCAGCAGTGAGAAATCACTCAAAAATCCATGTTTCTGAGACCTTAGTGTGCCTGGGTATCTCTATCTGCCAACAAGCATTGACAGGCTGCAAATACACTTGGCTTGAGACCTCTCTCTGGAGAACACAAGTCCTCATATAGGTCCTTCGCATATATCAATCTTTATTCCTTAGTCTTTGGCATGTTACATTTCATACATAGTCCCATAGTAACAATGGCATGCTCCAGGGAAAAGATGTTCAGCGAAGGATATTAAAAAATACCCAACTATTTCTGGAGATGCAAATTCTGTGTCTATTGCTAAGGTAAAGAGAAGCAGTGAAAACAAGAACTGGAATTCCTAAGACATGCATGCTAGTGCTTCAATGCCAGTACTGATACTGTAGCCATATACTGTGAGCTGCTGTGAAGCAGAAGCAAATATCGCTGTCAGATGTACTTCCTGTATTTAGAGCTTCACATAGTGTAATTCCAACATGTAAGAGTACGTGATAGTTAAGAAAAAGTGGAACACTACTGTTCATGAAACAGACCATTTGCTTGTAATGACAGCATCTTAATACAAACAGATTTAAAATTTAAATTCATTACTTTTTTTTTCCCTTTTCCTGTATTGGTAAGATATACCAGTACTTCTCCTAACACTGCAGGAAAAAAAAATTACTGTATTTTGTTGATGACATCAGCCCTTCAAAACAAACGAACAAAAGTATCGCTTGTGTTTTTTGGAAGGTTCGTAATTTTTAGGGTCCCAAATTTTAATTGTTCATTGCTTAAGATACATTAAATAACACATCTATGCAAAATGACACTCTTCACACTGTCGGAACTAAAAAACTCTCAATAATTGTGAACTCTGAAACATGTGTCTTCAAGAATAGTTTCATTATCTCTTCACATATGCTTCACAAATGAAGCATATAAATCATTCGTTTCATGCACTCAACTTAAAAATAACAATTTAAGTACTCTTTATAATCTGTATTTCTGCTGTACTACATAAGGAATGTAAAAAAAAAAAAAAAGTACAAAATGCTTCAAAAGGTGTTATTTTTTGTGGGTTTTTTTTTTTTTTTTTTTTTAATAAGAAAAGAACAAACAAGCCAGCACACACAAAATAGTAACACTGCAGATATTTAACAATAAAGAACATAATTTGTGTCCACTGCAACACAAATACTAGGCAGGAACAAATTGCCTCTTGCAGGTAAGCTATTAATATGTTGTTCAAGGGCCAAGACTAAAACCTAAACAAAGCCCATCAGTTCTGTACCACGCTGTGGTCAGGTATGATACAAGTCTGAAAAACACAAGCACAGTCACTACACTGTTTAGTCACAGTCACTGCACTGAGTAATTTCAGCATTTCTTCAGCAGAAAGCACAAAGCTCATGAAGAAACAAGAAGATTCTAAGGTATTTTCCTAAAGGAAACAATTCAAAAAAAGTTCTGTAAGAACTGCAGGAGCTCAAACAGTGAGGTACACTTTCCTAGATGGGATCTGTATAGCATGCTGCACCCTAACTGAAGGCTCATTCAGTGCTGTGTAATTTGGAGTTATCAGCATATGAAGTGACTAAGTTGTACACTATCTGTATAGCATTATCGCCTGTAACTGGCATGCGAAGCAATACTTCACATAGTCAAAGTACTTTTCTTATAGGGATCAAAAAGGGCTGGTACCTTCTGCTGCAAAACATTTCACTAAGCTTTCTGAGGAAGATGCCTTTCCAAAATCAGTCTGGAAGGCCATCACCGATGAATCTCAGATGTTTGTGACTCCATATTCTGTATCTATCTTCAAAAAGTGGAAACTTGTAACCATCATCAGCAACTGTTGGTTTCAGACGCTGCATCCTGCTGGATATCCACATTTGATTTAATACTTTGTTATATTCTTGAAAGGGTCTTACAATTACTCCCATGAATTCACATGTACAGTTTCATTCACAATGTATATTTTGAAAGAAAAATAAACCCCCAAGATGTCAAAGTTCCTCTCCTTGCTAGCAAATTTCATTATGGAATTCAAACTCTCTGTCTCTGAGCGGAAGACAGTTGTTGTTTCAGTCTTAGAATACACATCTTCAAGAATATACCCCTTCAGGGCATTATCTGTTGAATGAAAGTTGCAGGCAGGTAAGTTTAACCACTAAGAGGTCAACCTTGCTCAAACAAAGTAATAGGTAATGCCCACAAGATACGTACACACACAAACTCACAGCTAAATGTTTTCAGTTCATAAGTGGTCTTATTTTTAAAATAGGAATGGACTCAGAGATTCTGAAGGATGGAAAGTGAATAGAAATGGTGGAATTGTAGTGAGTGCTGATTCATATCCTGGGATTCTGAATGAAGGAAATGGATATGTTTTTTCCAGAAAATAGTAAAGATACTTCAGATTTGATTGCGAATTTGGAGGGTATTTTCATTTTATTTATTTATTTAATTAATTATTTGTGTGCGTGTGTGTGTGTGTGTGTGTGTGTATGTGTGTGTGTGCGTGTTGATCATGTGCATTTTCACTGATATTAGATTTTTTCTCATACATTATATCAATAATTATTTGTCATACAATATTACATGTTACAATTCCTAAACAGAACAATGCAGTGCAATAGAATCGATTGATTTGTTAATCACAGAAAATTTGTCTCAAGACATTTGTATTTTACTCATGTTCATATTAGACAGAAGATGAAAAACAGGATTTCTGCAATTTGTCTCAGCCTGATGGTTCTGAATGAAGACAATAGATTCAATTATTTTTAATTATTTTTCAAATGATTTGCTTTTGTGCCTAATATCAACTATTTGTATTTAACACTTCTGTAACAATACGATTACTTCATTGACAATTACTAAGAAAAAGGATCTGTATGTTTACTATGTATTTATTATAGAACAGATTTGCAATCTAATTAACTCAAATTAGCTGGAAATTTAAAATCAGTGAAAATGAGTAGCTTAGATTTGAAGTCCTTGCTCAAGTTAAATTGGTAACAAAGGTGTACATTTTATTGAATTTTACAGTACATTTCAAACATAATAAAAGCTTACAGTGTAGTTGTGCTTGGTTCTGACTGAAAGCCCAGATTTTATTTTTTTATATATAAATTGAAATAATAGAGTACCTATTTTGTTAAATTTACACCATATAGTGCATTTACACCATATAGTGCCCAGAAATCCCTGAGAAGTTTTGTACATTTTTATTCCTGTCATTCATTATTAAAGGTTTTAAAGATTTCTGCCTTTCACTAAACAAATATTTAATATTTATAATTTCTCATACAATCTTACTTTACTATAATAAATTCCAAGAACACAGAAATAATTTCTTGAGAAAGATTTCATGTGAAAATTCATTAAAAGCCTAAATAAAGCAAATTGACAAGTTCTGAAATAATGCTCAATCACATGTAATATTTATCTTACTGGCATGAAAGCTTACTCTAGTGATGTCACATTGTAGATAAAATTCCATGGTCACAATTTTTCTTGTGTGTGTGTGGAATTTAGGTAATAAATATGATAAATTAATGACAACTATTGTTTGTTTGTTTGTTTGTTCTTTTACCATAACAGAAAGTGTTCAAAGTTCTTATCAGAATCATGAGATGCTTTGAAAAACATGATTATTAGAACAAAAGTGAACAAGTACAATCTGTCTAACATACAAAAGCACAATATATTTGCTTGGTAGGCCAAAGTCTGACAGATGCAAAAGATATTTTGCATTAAGCTGTATGGGAAGCTAATACAAAATATATTTTTGTTTGGAGATTTCATTCTGGGTCGGTGTTGAGAGATGCTTTTCTCTACAAAGCTGCTTCCATTTCAGTGATATGAATCTGTTAATTCAAGAAGACACAAACTAGCTGAGCCAAAGAATATCTAAATGAGTATATTCACAAAATACTCTAAAACTGGATTAGCATAAAATATATGCTATGGTATTCATACTGTGACCATGTTATTTGTTTAGATTTTACCATATGGCAGAAACAGAGATATTACAGAAATCCAGAGGCTTGAACGCAATTACTTCTTCCCATCCTTTAAGCTCAATGTCAGTTATATTTGCAAAGGCCCAGCAATTATATTCATGCTAGAAGATACTAAATTATGAATGACAAAAAATAAAGACATGCTGTAAATAACAGGTTTTATTACATCAATTCTGTTAGTATTTATAAGGCACCAAATATCTTCCAAGACTAAGTCAAGAATAAGAGTGATTCTCTTATGCCACCTGCTTTTCTACATCATCCCAGAACTAGCCAGTCTGAATCAGAGACTCAGACAACTAAACCTTAGAGAATCCAGTATAAACATCCTTAATATTTTTTTTAATGAAAGACACCAGAACATTAATTTCTCCTTTAACAAATAAAAGCTGAACAACATCACCATGAAGATGAAATATACTGTACGTGAAAGCTCGGATGAGTTTAATCCCTGTCTGTAAAGCCCTGAGAATCTTCAGTTTTCAGCTTAATTGTGTGCTCAACAGAAAAGTAAAAGGACTGGCAATCTGGTATCTAGCTTTTCATCAAAATTAGCTTCGTCTTGTTCTACACAAATACAGTTTGGTTTATTATGACTCCCAAAGCAGCAATGAATCTGGTTGTTGTAGAAACATTTTGTGTAGACACCTGAATAATCCTATATAATGCAGAGATGCATGAGTTGCGCCACAAAATTAGGAAAAAAAAGTGTTGAAGAAGCAATGCCAGGAGGCAAACTCATCAAAAACTTAGATCACAGTCGGTTTGGATCTAGGTCTCCTACAGACCTTGTGCTTTGCTTATCAGACCAGTTCCACAGATGATCTAAAAAACAGTGCAAGAGAGCATGTAGAACCACAATAATCTTTGACACAAATTTAAAAGCTAAAAACTACTCTAGGTAAAACAAGTTGATTTAAATTCTTTCATCTGATAATAGAAAACAATATCACAGCTATAGGTGATGTATTCTTTGGGAATACCTGTCACAGAAAAGAAACCTTCAAGTCTTCACTGTGCATCAGGAACTAATGACTAGAATAAACTTACTGGATCTTCCAGTTCCTCAGGAGTTACAAGTGCTAAGTGCATCTGTTGCTTTTTGAAGTAAAAAAATAAAATAAAAAATTAAGTGTTTATATTGTTTTTGTTCACATGTTTTATAGAGGGGTAGCATGTTGCTGAAAAGTTGCTCTGGAAAACTAATTGCAGTGCAGATTCATGCAATATTTAAAATTAAATCTTGGATAGTATACATACGTCTTTGATGTCCCTATACACATTTTCAGTTGCCTTAATAAAATGATTTCTCATACGTTTGTGATAAAGTTTTCCTATCACTCCAACCACCCTAATCTATATCAACGTAAATCTTTTTTATTTGTTTTTGAATACAAGAAAACTGTACTGTACACGAAATCAGGAATAAACCCCTCACCCAAGCTGTGAACAACATTAATATTTTTCTATCTCTTAAAAATTCTGTTTGATACCTTAGGGTCATACTTGCTTGTTCAAGCCTGCTTCCTACTGAGAGTTCACAGTTATTCTGTGATCAGTCAGGATGTCCAGCCGCTTATTCACATCTTCTGTTTTTTTGAAATGACAAAACCCTATTATATGGCAAATGTTATCTTACAAATTCCCAACAAAGGCAACAATAAAGGACCTGTGGTGCTGAAATGTTGAGCAATAGGAAGTGTAATAGACAATTAAGTACAGGACTGTAATATATGCAACTGACTTTGGCAAACAAAAATTTGTGAGGGTGAGAAAGGAGGCTAGCTCACAAATAAAAACAGCTAGCATTCTGAACACTAGGTCCCCAAAAGAAACAAATCAGGAAATATTAATGGTTGGTGCGCATATGAAATCTTATTTCTTGCTTGAGCTTATGAACTTGCAGCTAACAGTGAGGCTGAAATTTGGAGTCCAGAGAAAAATGTAAAATTACTTCTCTTATATCTTTGAATGCATCCATATGGGATTTGCGGGTAAATAAACTCATGGAATTATAGAATGGTTTAGACTGAAAGAGATCTTGAAGATCACTCATTTATAACACCCCTGCCACATACACTGCTGCCAGTCCCTGTATCAGGCTGCCCAGGGCCCCCTTCAACCTGGCCCTGAACGCCTCCAGGCATGGGGCATCCACAGCTTCCCTTTGCCCGCTCCTCACCACCCTCTGAGTAAAGAATTTCCTCCTAATATCTAATCTAAATCTCCCCTCTTTGATTTTAAAACAGTTCCAGCTTGTCCTACCATTATCAGACCTTGTAAAATGTCAGCTTCTCCCATTTATAGGCTTTCTTTAAGTACTGGAGGGCCACAAAGAGTTCTCCCACAAGCTTTCTCCAAGTCTCCTCAGCCTTTCTTCATAGGAGAGGTGCTCCTGTGCTTTGATGTCCTCCATGCTCTTCCTCCGAGCCCATTCCAACTACTACACATCTTTCTCCTACTGTAGGTCCAGATCTCGGTTCAGTTGGATGCAGCCCAGGATACAGTTGGACTTCAGAGCTACAAATGCATACTGCTGTTGGCTAATGTTCAGCTTTTCATTCACCAGGACTCCCAGGTTCCTCTCCACACAGCTGCTCTAAATGAATTCTTCTACCAGACTGTCCACATACATGAGATTGTCCTGACATAAGTGCAAAATCTTGCACTAGGCCTTTTTAAATAACAGTCAATTCTAATGGGTCAATTTTCTACCCTGTCCAGGTCCCTGAATACTCTGCGCTTGTTGTTTCAGAGAAGAAACAGTAAGGATTCCCACAGTAGGACTCAGCTCAATACTTGATTCAAACAGAATGGACTACAGAAGGGCCATGGGGTAAATCAAGAAAGAGTAGTCAATGAGAACCTGAATATATGATCTTACTGAAAGAACATGGCATTTTTAACAGGAAATTTACAAATATGTTCAAATTCTCTGCACATTTGATGGCCCACTCAAACAAGATTGATCTAGTTGATTTAAAGGCTTCATTACAAAGTAAACAGTCATGATATAAGAGGGAAAGTCCTTGTACGGACAAGACAAGAACAGATCATAAATATTGATTAGCTGCTGTAGTGTTCTGAAGGTATATCAGGCTGCTCAACATTTTCATAAATGTCCTTAAAAAGGGTGAGCAATGGGTTTGTGGGGTTTGCTGGTAGCTTTGTTATTCACTGTCATAGTTAAGCACTGAGATGAACAGTCCTTTACATAACCAAAGAATCTAACAGTGTAAATGACTGATGAGATTCAACGTGGTTAAATGTAGAACTTTGCAAGATGCAAAGTGAAGGAAGATTTCCATATATAAAGTTATAGATGTTCTTAACTGTCCATTAAAACCCAAACTCTGCTCTTCAGTAATATGATAAGTAATTCCGTGAAAACTTCAGTTCAGCGATCAGCAGAGATAAAGGAATGAAAAAGCGAATCCAAAGTCAAGAAAGGATAAACATATGAAAAAGAGAACATCACTACTGCATGATTCCATGGTGCATATGAACCATGAATATTGCCTGCAGTTTTGGTATCTTTATCTTAGACAGGATAAAGTAGAACTGAAATGTACTCAACATTTCTTCTTGCTTAACCTAGAAGTATGAAGCAGTATACTTTTAAGCAACAATTGAACAGTCTAGGCCTTCTAACAAAAGCAGAGTGCATCAAAGAAGGCAAAACAAAATAAAACAAAAACAAACAAACAAGCAAACAAACAAAACAGTCGACCACATCCCTTTCAGCTAAAATAAAACAGGTCAAGCACTATGTGTTCACAGTTGCAAGAACCGAAAACAAGTATCCTACTCCATTCTGAGCAGCATGTGAATGGTATAAACTTCATGCTTCTAGGAAGAAATAAAAAAAAAAATAGTGCTGCTCCACAACTATTTTAGGAGATCATTAGAATAACTGCTTGCACACATAAAATCAGTGGGAATATAGCACATGACAAAAGAAATAGGAAGTCAGAAGAAATACACAAATTCTGAATGAGACTTATGAATCCTAAAAGTACCATCAAGGAAGAAGAAGAGACCCCTTTTCTGGCTTGCAAAAAGAGTCTCCCCCACAAAATAATTTCCTTGGACTCACTATTGAGGGATGAGGTGAGCCACAGAAATCAGACACTAGTCTAAGGATACGTCTAGGATAAGTACTATCCTTGAAGTAGAGGGTAGTGTTTTTAACACTGTCAAAAAAAGAAGAACGAGAATAAAGGACTTCATTACAGTGACTGAAAGAAAACAAAACAAAACAAAACAAAACTCACAGAGAGTGGGAGTTATCTGCAACTTAAAAAAGGAATGGGAGACAAAAAAAGCCAGTGAAAATACATGAAGAATTCAACCCCTTTAGTCCACAAAAGTAAACTGATCCAAATGGCACATACGTTTTTTCATATTATAGAAATAGATAAGAAACATCAGCCATTCCCTTGCTACTGATGTCCGTGTATATTTATTTTAAAACATTTCTGTATTCTGAATAGGTATTTTTTGCTTTCTCTTTTCCAGGTGAAAAATCATCTTTTATTTCCTAATGGACAAAAACACATGAGCAGTCAGAAGTAACATGCAGACATATAGATGATCTGACAATTTGTTTAATTAAGGCTTTAAAATTTTCAAATCCTTCTGAGAAGCAGTATGGTTGCCAGTTTGAAGAATGCCAATGATGTGAAGGTTAAGCAATACATTTAAAAGTGATGAGTGCTCAAACAATACTGAATTACAAGAAAAAGATTCTGGACAGCACTGACATGACACAAACATAGACACTGTCAGGCATGACAATAAATCACTTGAAACAGGAAAAGAAAAAGAAATGTTTAATGCGAACAGTTGCTGCTGTGATTGATATGCAACTCTGATCTTCACCAAGAAATACAGTGAATGAGAAACAACATGACGTTTGCTGTCAGAAAAGATGAGAATGCATATCCTGTAACTATGAATGAAGCAATTAGACTATCTATTGCACACACACATACAGACAGCAGCTCTCTATAAATACTTGCAGGATTAATGCTGTCTTTCAAATGACGGATATACTCTTCCACAACATGTTCAAGCAGAAGTTCTTTTTGTTTTGTTTCTTCATTATAAAAACATAGAAGATAAATAGGATGAATTAAAATCACTTATGCGTCAGTGAAAAAAATATTTTTAGTGATTGAATACTACCCCCTTTCATGCACTTATATCTTCTTTAGCTATGGAAATGCTTCATCTTTTTCTCTCCTCCTACAATTCTGCTTTACCACATACTCATTTACAATATTGCTATACAAGGTTGCTTGTGACATTTTTCAGATCAGAAGGCAAGGCTGCCATTCTCAAGCTAAATCCGCAAAGCCATTTGTCTAAATATAAGTATATATATA
>VXAB01009814.1:17504-47574 GCA_013399175.1 Odontophorus gujanensis | reverse complement strand
AATTAAACTACTGCATAACATATATAAACCTGTAAGTTGACTGAATAAAGTTGAAGCTTCACTCACAGTGAGTGGTTGTGCTTCCCTGCACTTATTAGCAGGTACTCTGGCCAAGGGTGTCGCAACATTACTTTAAACAGGAAAAAGCATTTGGGCACCTCCAGTACATCCAGAAACCTACCAACTACAGAAAGTATAGAAAACTGATACTTCTAATACACCCAGCTTCTATAATTGCAGCCCATTACATATATACACAACTCTCATTTCTGAGCCCAGAACATTTTTATTTTTTAACACTGCAAGACAACAGTACTTCATGTAATGCTCCACTAGACACATCCTCCCTGTGCTGGCACTAAATTAATTACAACAAAAGTAGGGATGATGTCTACAATGCACCAGAAGCTTGCAACTGCCTGGTGTACTCTACGCCAATCTTGACACAGAGGGTGGGGCAGCTAGGTGGCCTTAAAGGCTTAACTTGCACTTGGTCAGGTTCAACAAACACTGTTTCCAGATCAGTGTATATCTGCAAGTTTAGGTCAGCAATCTGAGATGGATTTTTACACACATACACCATATTTAGGCTTAACATGGTGACTCTTAGACAACCCTGGAGTAGAGGTTCCTACCTAGGTAAGCTGCAGAATATGCAGCTGCTCTCTCAAATCGGATACAGCTTCTCTGTAACTGAAACCCAAAGTCAAAAGTGATGGAATTAGAAAACCACATGGTAAGTACAAGGCAAATCAAATCCTTGATGCATGTCTATGCAAATAAAAAGGCATCTTAAACTCTGGGAAACAAACATGATAGCAGTTCTGTGGAAAGCAAAAGCAGCTCTCACCTCAAAGTCAAAGCAAGAGTAAAGCCATGCCAGCAGTTCCAGAGTGCCTCAAAGCGTGTTTTCAGGTGTGTGAAACAGTGCATTACCCAGCTGTAAGAACCTGCCAACAGGCTCTTGGCCCCCTGTCTGAAGTAGGAATTCATTTAGCTAAATCTTAAGTCACCAGTTCTAGTCCCTAAAGAGAGGGGAGCCAAAATCCAGCAGAATAGGATTTTTATCCCCACCACATATAATTAACTTAATTAGGATTTTACAGAAAACTCTAAAAGAAGGAACTTCAGGCAAATGATGCTATGCAGCCCTGCTAGGACACATCACCTTTTAAAATGCAAGCAGATAAACAGCCCAAATTGCATCTGCTGTTACAAGTGATTGAAATTACTATATTATATCTTGAATCCTCTGCTGATTGGTGAAGGGGCAAACACCCCTAAATAGTGCTTCTACCCTTAAAAACTGCTGATAACAACCTTGCTCTTCCCTACAGCATGCGTGTTAAGTCAGGGTCTGCCTCTCACACAATAAACAACACTAACACAACACATTCAAGTTATTCATTTTGTTTTGTAGTATCTTCTTAAAGGAAGAGAATCAGTTCCCACCAAACTCCAATCAAAAGCTGAAGGCTACAAACAGTACCAAGTTATAAGGTTGCACTATTCTAAGTTATCCTTCACTTACATTCCCACACTTCATTTTATCAGAATGTCATTTTATCAAATTGAACTTCATTTTATCAAATTATCCCCCCTCCTCCCCCCTCCCCAGTGTGCATCAGCTGTTCTGACAATATGCTTCCCTTCCAAGCCCCAGATCTCTTGAATAAAGTTGCGAATCTGAGAACATAATGGCTTGACATTCAACTACGAGTATTTGGAGAGATATCTCTCTTGCTCCTCAATCACCAACCAGCACAGTAAGCTAACTCAGCCATCAGCACCCAATGTTAGTTATTTTCAGGGCAGCATGATCTTCAGCAGCTCTCCAGAATGCACAGGGAGCCATTGGAAGTTTTCTGAGATATTTTTGGATCCCACAACACATCTGCCATGCTGCTGCTCACACTAGGAGAAACCCAAAGCACTTCTGTTCCCCCATCAGACAGGTCACCTGCAGTGCAGTGTACCAGCAATGCCAAAAGTAAGCCCCAACTTCCCCCAATGGAAGCACAACTGCTGTTTAACAACAGAAGATCTGTCCATAATTGGATCCAGGGATTTTAAAACTACTGTATCTACAAACCACTTTAATAACACTGTAAGAGTTACTTAAAAACAGAAGCCTAGGTTCTTTTACAGCAGTTTATGGTAATAGTCTTTACACTCTTAGCAAGCTCCTCCAATAAAAGCACTCCATTTCTGTATTTCAAAGTCCTCTCATCATGCCTGGACATGAAATGAGATGGCTTTAATTAACCAGAACAAAACTCCCCCGTTCAAAAAGGTGGATTTTGGGGCACAACCACCAGTCCTGAACTTCAGACCAAAACTTAGTATGAGCATGTACAGAACCCAGCTCACTCAAGGGCACTATTATGTGTACAAGCAATACTGGAGGCTTTGAGCAATATGTTCAACCAGAAGTTACGTTATCACATCCTTGCTTCTTGCATCCAATTAAGTTAGCTCATTATTGGTTCACTTCACCTGAATCACACTGGCATGAATTACACCACAGTATTACACACTGACTTGAATTCTCACCAGTTTAAACCCAAACAAGTGCTCAGTAATACACAGAATAATAATAATAAAAAAAAGGAATGTGGCAATAATAGTAAAAAATATCCAGTGAAATCACAGTTTCTTAACTCTCAGCAGTTCAGTTACACACCAGTATTATCCTGGAGTCCTATGCCATTTACCTGCAGCCAAAGTTAAGGTTCTCTAAAGCTAAAACTGTCAAGATTGATACCTCTCAATCTTACTTTCATTTGTACAAATCAATTAATTTCTCCACTTTCTACTCAAAACACAGCGAATCACCCCAACATATATTATGTATGCAAGTTCAGGGGGACAAATACATCAAGGTGATCGTAAATTGTATCCGTGAACTCAAGCTGACCATAAACATGCAGATTAAGGGAAAAAACCTGTTAGAATTTAACTTAAATCCCTATCAGTCAATCAATTCCTTTCAGGCCTTTCATGAAGGGGAAGAGCCTCCCCACTTAGCAGCCTTTTTTTAAAAAAAAAACAAACAAACAAACAAACCACAATGAAGTCTACTTTGTTGATTCACTCTTTCAGTTACTAGACATGGCTTGTTTGCTGTCACCCAGCACAAGCAGTGGAGTATGTACTATATGTACCAGTTCTCACTAAATTAGCCCTGAACTCAGATCCAAGAGAACTTCTCAAAAGGAAGAAATAATTTCTGAAGATGAGCACACAGCTATGACAACAGCCCAGTTTTAATACTCCTTTGATTTTCCAGTTTCAGAATTTTACAATATCTTTAACTTCAATGAAGAGCTACATGAGTAACAGTTAGAAACAGAACCCCTTGACAGGAGGTATTTTTTAAAATTGCATTTGACCACCAATCCCAGAACTCTGTGCTTACGCATCATGGCACCAAGAGAAATAGTCCCAACATACACCAACTGATACCAAGGCTAGATATACCACAGTTAAATACAAATGTATGCATCATCACACTGGTTAGGTGGAAGGACAAAGATGAAAAGAACCAGTTAGTAAAGGGCTACTATCACATCAAACCTGAGCAAAGGAGAAGAGGTTACTTCTTCTGCTCACTACAGACCTACACACAATTGTTACCAGGGGCACAGGGAAAAGACATTTCGTTTGCACAGTTACACCAAGGTGGGTGAATGAGAACACGTGCAAGCAGGAGAAAAAAGTTGGAAGAACAAAACCAGGACAAAAGCTACCACGCAGAGGTTACTCTAGCACTGCTAAGCAACCCTAAATTCCTCTAAGTGGTTTGTTCCATTTAATTTAAAGCTTTCCCAATAGAACTACAAATTCCGTTGCATATGCTGAAGTTTCCCTACTTAGCTGCAAGTAAAAGTACTGAAGCTACAAGAAATAAATCACAGGCCAGCATTACATTTGGGCTTATCCCACTGTCTGCATAGGAATTTTTTATTTGAAGAAGACAGATAAGTACTCCTCAGTTTATGAGGAAACAACAGAAATTACACTTCTGAGATTGTTCAAACACTTCACTGCTTATTCCATATGTCTGCACATACACAGAAAAAAAAAATCTGAATATTCCAGGGCTTAAGTATATCAGAAAACAAAACGTTAGGGTAGAGAAATGCCCAGTTGTGACTCACTGCTCTGACACACCTGCAGCACAGTAAAACCACAAGAAACTGATCTTTTAGCACATTACTCCTAGCTAACCCTGAATGACAAAATATCCTGAATGCAATTATTTCTGTTAACATTGCCATTCACATGAAACTCAGACATTTAAAAAGTATTCCTTCCACTTTTTGGAAGATTCCTGTCAACCTTGAAGGTTTTTTCAAGATCAAAATTAGGATTAGCATTAAGGAATAAAAAAATTTTCATTCCCACCTGCAGTTTGCACAACAAGAAAGCATAATTTGTCACGTCACACTGACAAGCATGAAGCACCTGGCACAAGTTGTCTCAAGAAAAGCAATATTAAGATGCAAAATCAAAAATTGAACCTGTAGCAGCAGAGGGTTCTTCAGTTCTGACAGTAACAGAGGAAGACTCAGTGTCTCCAATGTTTTCTTCTTGTAAACTGGCATCTATACTGAGTACCGTGCTATGCGATGTGTTTCCAGGAGATGCTTGCTCACTGAAACTTTGGTCAGACTCAGCAGGACCTCCTAACTGGTCTAGAAGGTAAGAAAAGTTCTGATTGAGTAAAATGCACACACAAGTGTATTTCAGAATACCAGTGTGCATGGTCATCACATTATAGACAAATGTCTATCCATGTTCAAACTGCTTGTTGATGAATTAACACAAAGTTAGCATTGCACAATACAGTTCCCTGTATTTACCCTCCAAATTTAAGAGGTTAAAAAACCAAAACATACTCATCTACAATGAGCTAGTAGCCTGTGGGATAGGTATACTCACACCACTATCAGAGCTTCCCAAAAGGGAAAGCACACAGTACTAAAACTGTGTCATCCCCCAGCAGTTACAAAAAAAAATCTTCAGTGTTTTTAGTGTTCAAGAGGAAGATTAAACTGTAGATTTAGTATACAAATTATTTCTTGAATCAAAAGAAAGTTGAAGATTACTTCACTTTCGCAAGGGTAGCCCACATCTCTTCAAGAACTTTTCCCTCCAAGTCTTTTGTCAAACAGTGGAGCTCTCCCCCTTAATGCAGCTGAGATCAGCCACTCATCCTCCTACTGAAAACTCATCATATAAACAAAGTAAATAATAGTTACTGGTTGAGAGGAATTCAACATCAAAACAAGCTTTCCTTTACAGTGCACAGTTACTGAAATCAGGTTTTAACTTCAGACATACAGTGAAAGTGTTGCAACAAGACTTTCACACCACCATAAATTCAGAGCACATCAGGAAGCTGCTTACCCTTCTCAGACTCCTTTGGGTTAGATACAGTGTCTTTCAAAGACTGAACTTCAGTTGAAGTTGTGACATGATTTGTATTTAAAATCTCATGGCTAACACCAGATGAGAGTCTCGAAGATCGCCTCCTGATCTGTTCTTTTTCATGGTTATCTGAGGAGTTCTTCAATTTTTCCTGAGCTAAAACAGAGAAATCTCTTGCAACTGTGAAGGCATAGGATTGCTGAACAACTCATGAAGCAACTTTAAAGATTTCCCTCCCAGTAACATTTTGAAAGTTTTTAAGGACTCAGTTTAACAGCAAAGACAAACTAAAAGCTACAGTGATATCAACAGTTACAAATAAGGAGAGGAAAAGTTTATTTTACAAGTCTCAATAATTCCTTTGGATAACAGATTAAAGTAATGATTTTTTTATTTAACAATTTTTGTTATGAGGTTTTAATAACCCTTCAGGGTATCAGAGGCAATATAATCACTGTCTTTTCTTGAGGGCTTGTGGTTTCTCTATCCAAATAGATATTTGAAGATTGAGGAGGTAATTCCAGTATGACAACGATATGAGTAGTCAATTTAAGATAAAATTCAGAGTGTTCTTCTATTTCATGTATCACAGTAAAACTTAATTACTACATACTTTTCCTTGCTTTGGCTTTAAGAACTCCTATGTACAAATCCTGTCAGAGTTCAATACCAAAAAACACTCACACAAGTTTCTTTCTATCCTGGGACGCTTAGAAGGAACTTCACCTCCTTTTGGTATTTTCCGACGTCTTAACTCCAAGGCTATGGGCTGCAGTGTCTGAGAACTTGGTTCTACATATTTAGAGAACAAAAGTAGGTTAGATGTAAAGCCGGAAAGCTTCACAGTGTAAATCCACAAGTCTTGCAACTCAAAATGCTAGGACTCCATGAACAGCTTCACCTGTACATATTAGCATTTAATCTTCCTGCAGACATGCATTACTGGCGTAAATCCAATCTCACACCAAAGCATTACAATTCCATGTGTGAGTAAAAAATATGCTCTCAGTTGCCTAAGCCAAGTCTGAAGTTCTGAAAAAACAGAGACATTTCTAGATACTGAAACTGTGGACAGAAAAACAACATCTCTGTTAAATTGCCCAAAGGTTTCTGACCATAGTATATAGATTTAAATTCAACTACATACCTGTTGGAGGTGTTATTGGCGGCCTTCCTCGTTTTCGTTTAGTTTCTTTTACATTTTCCTGTGGACTCTTTACTTTGTCATTCTCAGGCTTCTTCTCACCTTGTGTATCTATTGAATATTCCATATCATTCTCTGATATATTCTCTTTATCTTCTTTTCCATTCTTAGATATATTCTTCTCTGAGACCTTGCCTTTTTCTGAAACAACTATCAATTTCCCCTCTTTATCAGATTGCTTAACCCTTTTTTCAGTCTTTAATGTCTTTTCATCCTTGTCTTTCTTTGCATTACCTGTTGCTTTCCTCGGTTCTTTAAACTTCTCCCGCTCTTCAGGAGATGAAGAAATTTCATTACCTCTTTCTTTAGGCTTGGCATTACCCACAATGTTCTAAAACAAAGAGAATGACATACGAAAATTAACTTGCTGCAACCTTAAAGTCATCCCTCACCTTTGCATTTAGCAGACCTGCATTTTTGCCAACTTTTCAAAGGATAAAAGCGTATACTTTACAGAAATCCTTCAGATTAAAACTTTAAGGTACTTATCTGTTTAAAGGCCCACGCAGCATGGGCACGCTGCTGTAACACAACAGCGAAACAGAATCATTCCATTGACAGCCCAATAGTATGGGAGACGCACTGTGCCTCAGTTCCCATGCACAGGCTGGGCCCAGAAACAACTCCATAGCTGTATGTCAGCTTGAGTGGTGCTGCTTAGAGCTTGCTTAGGGCACCGCAGGAGGAGTGGAAGCCAAGAGCACAGGAAAGGGCAAACACCTCAATCACTTGGCTGCAGAACTTGTCCTCTTCCTTACACAGAAGTGTTTCAAAATAAACAAGCACTTAGGTTGTTACTATCACTGCTAACGACAAGTGCTAGGCAGTCATCAACCTCTGCTTTTGTTTAAAAATAAAGCCAACACACTATAAGCATTTTAAACACCAAAATCTTTAGTAGTCCCTGGGCAGAAAGGTACAGACAAAATGTTTAAACAACCTCATTTTTACATTATGATTATACAGTAACAGAAAGCCAGGAAGAACATTCCTGTATCTACAGTACATCATTACTGAACACCCTTTCTATTTTTTGGTCATAATTCATTCCAGCTGTTTGCAGTGGAGGACATCAGCTTTGTTTTCCCCTCTTTCCAACAACCCTGCTAAAGGCTATTCCAGAGCTCCTCTGCTCTGAGGAACAGAAGCCTTCTGAGCCTACCTTAATAATTTATATCTGATCACATGTCAAGACTGCCTTTGGTTTAACTGCCTTCCCTCTGTGTTGCCTGGTAACTTGCAGCATCAGCGAGCAGATTCCTTCCCAGCCACAGCCCTGCCAGGCACAACAAGTCTTTCATCCTCTCACAAAGAAAAGGCACTGGTGCCCGAGCACAACTTTTACAGAATATCACAAGAAAGAAAAAAAAAAAAAAAAAAAAGATGTATGCTCCTTGAATACCACAGTTGTGGNGAGTCAACCTGAACCAAGCACAATTATTAGCCCTTGAAAGCTATTAAGAACACTTTGTTGCACGTCTGAAATGGTTTTCACTCCCAGCCTGGCAGACAAACCTATAGACCTCCAAGGAGCAGCACACCTCTTCACAGCAGTGAGAGAACACATTTCTGTCTATTAGTAATTCACCTTTTGAACCAGAATTTTAAGACTCAAGTTGGTGAGAGATCTCTTTTTTTCAAACAAAAAAAAAAGACGCAAAATGCATGACTGAAAACACAGGCTACAGCAACACCACAGAAACACGTGGCAAGATCACAAACAAAACCATTCCATTAATGAAAATTATTCTGAAGCAGGTACTTAGAATTGTTAACCAAGTCACACAAGAATAGAATTTGTCATCCCTACCTACAGTATCCATGTGAAAACTGAATAGAAACCAGTTCTTTCATCCAAAAAAGACTGGATTCTCCTTAAAAGAATCCAGTGCAGGGCTACAAGGATGATAAAGTGCATGGAACACCTCCCTTATGAGGAAAGGCTGAGAGAGCTGGGGCTGCTCAGCCTTGAGAAAAGAAGGCTCAGAGGGGATCTGATCCACATCTATCAATATCTAAGGAGCAGGAGTCAAAGGGATGAGGTTGGACTCTTCTCAGCAGCGTGTGGCAATAGGACGAGGGGAAATGGCCACGAACTGAAGCATAGGAAGTTCTGCACAAATATATATGGGAACTTCTTCACAGTGCAGTGATGGAGCACTGGAGCTGCACAGAGAGGTGGTGGAGTCTCCTTCTCTGGAGACATTCAAGAACCACCTGGATGCCTACCTGTGCAACCTGGACAGGGAGCTGCTTTGGCAGGGGGTCGGACTAGATCTCTAGAGCTCCCTTCCAACCCCTATAATTCTTGTCCTGTTCATCACAGAATCACAGATGTTGACCTCTCACTCATGCTTTCCATTGTAAGCTGAATATCAAACGTGCAGAACAGAGAAAGCAAAAGGTAGTAGAAGAGACAAATCATAGAGATGTAGATGTTAATTAAGTTTATGCTCCTATAGCAATGAAACCAAAGACTAATAGACAACTTCCTTAAAGAACCTGAGAAAAAAAAGTAGTTACTCTGGGAAAGAAAAAAAAATTAAAAAATCTGTTCACTTCATAGCTCTCAACCCTTGTTTAAGTATATATGAATCATGAAAAACATCTCTAACAGACACAACCAAATCTNATTATACAGTAACAGAAAGCCAGGAAGAACATTCCTGTATCTACAGTACATCATTACTGAACACCCTTTCTATTTTTTGGTCATAATTCATTCCAGCTGTTTGCAGTGGAGGACATCAGCTTTGTTTTCCCCTCTTTCCAACAACCCTGCTAAAGGCTATTCCAGAGCTCCTCTGCTCTGAGGAACAGAAGCCTTCTGAGCCTACCTTAATAATTTATATCTGATCACATGTCAAGACTGCCTTTGGTTTAACTGCCTTCCCTCTGTGTTGCCTGGTAACTTGCAGCATCAGCGAGCAGATTCCTTCCCAGCCACAGCCCTGCCAGGAACAACAAGTCTTTCACCCTCTCACAAAGAAAAGGCACTGGTGCCCGAGCACAACTTTTACAGAATAACACAAAAAAAAAAAAAAAAAAAAAAAGAAAGATGTATGCTCCTTGAATACCACAGTTGTGGGAGAAGCCTCATAAATCAGTTAAAAAAAGCAAAACAAAAATACCACCCAAACCCGTAACACCTCACATTCAACAAAGCCCTCCAACCCTCCAACACCGGGTTTCATTAGTTGTGCTATTCACAGAGCTGTCTGATATAATGCACAAACAGTCTTAATCACCTGTGCAAATAGTAAAATGTTTATTGACAGTTCATAGTGTGTGTTGTTTTTTCTGTGGAGGGATGCTATCATTAAAGGTTTTTGTTTTTTAACCAGTGTCTTCATGACTATCCTACTCTAGGACACGAGCTCTTTCTTCCACTGTCAGTTTGCTGCTGCATCCAAATTCACCTTGTGGACAGAACAAAATGCTGTAGAATGCCAAAAGAAAGCCTCTTAGTCAATGGTTGAATATGCTTTGAAAGGAATGCATTTTCTCCATCTAAAACCATATGGAAACCTGAAGATCTCTCCATAGGAAAGAAAAGACGGAATATTTTGCCTTTCTTATGAAAAATACAATATTTTTTAGTATTGCTCATTTTTATGCATTTAAGATTAAATACGGCAGTAACATTTCTCATTGCAATGAAAATTCTTCCAGTAGATCCCTTGTGAGTATGAGTCAACCTGAACCAAGCACAATTATTAGCCCTTGAAAGCTATTAAGAACACTTTGTTGCACGTCTGAAATGGTTTTCACTCCCAGCCTGGCAGACAAACCTATAGACCTCCAAGGAGCAGCACACCTCTTCACAGCAGTGAGAGAACACATTTCTGTCTATTAGTAATTCACCTTTTGAACCAGAATTTTAAGACTCAAGTTGGTGAGAGATCTCTTTTTTTCAAACAAAAAAAAAAGACGCAAAATGCATGACTGAAAATACAGGCTACAGCAACACCACAGAAACACGTGGCAAGATCACAAACAAAACCATTCCATTAATGAAAATTATTCTGAAGCAGGTACTTAGAATTGTTAACCAAGTCACACAAGAATAGAATTTGTCATCCCTACCTACAGTATCCATGTGAAAACTGAATAGAAACCAGTTCTTTCATCCAAAAAAGACTGGATTCTCCTTAAAAGAATCCAGTGCAGGGCTACAAGGATGATAAAGTGCATGGAACACCTCCCTTATGAGGAAAGGCTGAGAGAGCTGGGGCTGCTCAGCCTTGAGAAAAGAAGGCTCAGAGGGGATCTGATCCACATCTATCAATATCTAAGGAGCAGGAGTCAAAGGGATGAGGTTGGACTCTTCTCAGCAGCGTGTGGCAATAGGACGAGGGGAAATGGCCACGAACTGAAGCATAGGAAGTTCTGCACAAATATATATGGGAACTTCTTCACAGTGCAGTGATGGAGCACTGGAGCTGCACAGAGAGGTGGTGGAGTCTCCTTCTCTGGAGACATTCAAGAACCACCTGGATGCCTACCTGTGCAACCTGGACAGGGAGCTGCTTTGGCAGGGGGTCGGACTAGATCTCTAGAGCTCCCTTCCAACCCCTATAATTCTTGTCCTGTTCATCACAGAATCACAGATGTTGACCTCTCACTCATGCTTTCCATTGTAAGCTGAATATCAAACGTGCAGAACAGAGAAAGCAAAAGGTAGTAGAAGAGACAAATCATAGAGATGTAGATGTTAATTAAGTTTATGCTCCTATAGCAATGAAACCAAAGACTAATAGACAACTTCCTTAAAGAACCTGAGAAAAAAAAGTAGTTACTCTGGGAAAGAAAAAAAAATTAAAAAATCTGTTCACTTCATAGCTCTCAACCCTTGTTTAAGTATATATGAATCATGAAAAACATCTCTAACAGACACAACCAAATCTATTTTCAACATCCCACCATTAGCTTTGGTATGTAAATTCAGAATCTTCCAGTGNGCTTTCCATTGTAAGCTGAATATCAAACGTGCAGAACAGAGAAAGCAAAAGGTAGTAGAAGAGACAAATCATAGAGATGTAGATGTTAATTAAGTTTATGCTCCTATAGCAATGAAACCAAAGACTAATAGACAACTTCCTTAAAGAACCTGAGAAAAAAAAGTAGTTACTCTGGGAAAGAAAAAAAATTTTAAAAATCTGTTCACTTCATAGCTCTCAACCCTTGTTTAAGTATATATGAATCATGAAAATCATCTCGAACAGCTGACACAACCGAATCTATTTTCAACATCCCACCATTAGCTTTGGTATGTAAATTCAGAATCTTCCAGTGATACTTAGAATTTTTTTTTTTTTTTAATATAAGTCTGACCTCTTTAGTTCAAGAAATTCATAAGCATATGGGTCTGAAAACTTAGTAAAATAGGCCATGAAGACTTGCACAACCTTTGCATTTTGGTTACAGTACGTTTGAGATAAAGTTATTTTGGCATTAGGGAAGTTTTACACGCATCGTATTTCATAATTCAGCAAACCCAACCACCAATTTTAGTAGTATGAACATACTACTCACCTGATCTTTGGAAAAAGCTTTGACATGAATGTTTTTAACAGTCTGAACTACACCATCATAAAATTTCACAGTGTATGTACCTAGAGTTTGAAAACAAGATACAAAAGTTTAAAAATCAAAAGGGATTTAACAGAGTACCTATTAGCAGCTCCAATAACGAAGTTGCATACTTGCTCTAGATAAAAGCTGCTTTGTCACTCTCATTAGAAAGTTTAGAAGTCATTTCACAGGACATACGAAGGAAAAATAGGAAAAATAATGAAATTAAAAAACAAAAATTATAGCAAACACAAAAAATCTGCATGTCTAAGCTTGAGAGTTTGTGCTTAGATATACTTTTGTCAGAAAACTCCAAAACACTGAGTGGTCCTCAGGATTATTAAACGTCTATTAGATATACTTATGATAGGTAGATTACCTAGTATATCTAGATCTTCTCCTTGATCTTACAACAGTGCAAAGAAAGCACAGTACAAAAACAAGTCCTTACTGACATTCAAAAAGAAGCACAGCTGTGCTTTCAAGATCCTCTATTTGCAAAGAGTTTTGCAAATTGCAGCTTTTACACTAGGTTTAGTATTAATATATTACCAAGGGATGCATGTAGTTAAGAAACAATTTCCCTTGGGTATATATTTAAAGCAGTTACTGACTGGATATTCCAGAAGATTCTTATCTCCTAGAAAGGATAATTTAAAAGAGGTGATGGCAGATTAAGATACACAATTCGAAGAAATTTCTCACAGTTGCTTTCTATCTGTTGTACTTTCTCCAACTATGCAAAAGGGCTTGAATACAACCATAATTATATTACTATCAAACATAAAAAAAAAAAAAGAAAAAGTAGTGACTCCTTACCATCCTTGTTAACAGAAGTTACTTTGGCTGGATAGAAGCGGCAGTCAGACCAGCATGCCAACACCTGATCATTTATACGAAAACCCTATAAGACAACATTTAAAAGCATTTTCATCTGAGAAATACAGAAGTATACCACCTCATTAAAACATTAGAATGTATAGCTTTCCAGTATTTAACAATAACTCTCAAAACCTACACAGCAGGCAATGCAGCAACAGTGAAGCATTTCAATGGTTATAAGGGTGAACTGCACATTAAACAGTTTCATGTGCTCAAACGTCCTTTATTTTCTACTTACTGCACACCCTTCTTCTTCATGCAATCCTTCTTTTCTTAACTGTATTTTCTCTAAAGGACGTAAATAAGGACTGTCCCAACAAAACCATTCATCATATCTATGGTTCCACCGTTTGAAATGGATAAGTACTTTTCCTTCCTCATAATCAATTTCTTCAATGTGAGCTGGATACCTGGAGAAAAGGTAGATTAGAATATTTCAGTTAAGAAGATGTTTACTCTAACTGCAATACAAAGCATTATACACAGATGGTCTTCTGCACGATCAAAAGTAAAACAGGTGAAGATCACTTGATCTGGTATGATGGGGGATCCATATCTCCTTATTTAGAAAGCATCAGTTTCTACAGTCTTAGTACTATTTGACACATCACTTGTGTCAACAGTGACAATGCTACAGATGACTTGGAGTTCAGTACAGAATGAATCCCAACGCTGAACAAAGACAAACACCAGATGCAGAAAGAGGAAACAACTGAAAACTTTCCGCCTGGGGTAGAAAAAAACACTGCTAGAGATCAATAAAACAACAACAACAAAAAAGCCTTCCACATCCCTTGAAAATTAACACATACCCAGAAGTGACGGCTTCAGCTCTCTCTTATAAAGAGTGACACCTGGATGCCAACACAACCACTTCCCTCAGAGATGCCCATTAACACCTCTCAGATCATTTTTTCAGTTTAACAGTAGAATTCCAGCAGAGATGCTAAACGCAAATTTAGTTTTAGATTCTTAAAGTTCATCTTTCATAGTCCTAGGACTTTCAAATGTAGTGCTTCATGGATTAAAAGTATAGGAATCAAAGAAAGGTCAGATTCATTTGTTCCTAACCAGGAAGACCTTAATTCTTTAATTGCATTGGTAATTTGTAACTTAAGCACATATTTCAGAATCACAGCATTTTTCACTATTTCAACTGAAAATAACATCCCAAGTACCAATATTTCCCCCTCTACCATAATAGCTCTGGGAGGAAGCACTCACTTGTCAATGTTTTCAGTTACCTGGAATTAAAGCGAGACCCTGAAAAGCCTGAAGGAAAAGCTCAAATCCACAAGCATTCTTTACTTGACAAATCACAATTAAAAAGGCAGAATAAGTGATAGGGGCAAAGAAAAAAAAAAAAAAAAGGATTAAGCCCAATGCTAGAAATAAAGCTATAAAAAGAAAATTTACTTAAAAGAAAGATCATTATTAAATAAAATCCTACATAGATTAAAAGAAAGGTTACCCATAACCGAAATTCTTCAGAATATATGGGTCACATCCATTCAGAACTTGTCAAAAAGAGCTACAAATACTCCATGCCGGAGACTTAGACTACAACCAAAGACCAGGGCCCTGCCTAATACTCAATGCCACATACCTCAAGCTATGCCATTAGTTCATCCCAGTATATTATCAGAACAAGTGTAGCACAGGCTGTGGAGGAGAGAGAAAGACAGAAGGGATATACTTATGGTAGGGACATCTTCACTCCTCCTTTCTTAGGATGTGACTTTTTTGTTTACATGATGGCCACCGCATGTTGTATTTAGTTAAGTCCCAAACTGCACTGCACATGTTCACAAGGAGGAAGGATTTGAAGTCTTTTCACACCTAATATGGTTCTTTCATAGACAGTTTACTCTTCAGAATATCAGAAACTGCACAGTACTCAGTACAAGCAATGACAGCAATCCATATACAGCTCCCTGCACAGAACAGAAATGGGGGCAGGAATTCCCAGGTCCTCTCAATGAGAGGCCAGCAGAAGGAAGTTCTTGCCATCAGGACTGGGGCTCATCCAGATTTTCAAAGATCAAGGGAGAGAACGATAAAGATGACTGAGAACTGACTCAGCACAAAAGCTAGGTATGTTCCACACAGACATCCATTCCTGGGAAATACACTCAATCTACTAATTTTCTCCTGAGGAGAAACATGCCCAAGCAGCAAGAGTCAGCAGACTACCATCCAAGTCTGCTTCCTTCTTCAGACAAGGAAAGGAGAAACAGGAGACTTCACCACAAGAGTCATCACCCCAGAAGCATGCAGCAGTGTCATCAACACCTAGCTCACCTCACCTTCTGAAGGCTCCCAGATGGTGGGAGATGTGCTGATCCATCAATAAGAGTAGCAAAACAAACAAACAAACAAAAACAAAAAAAACCATGACAGCAAGACCCCACTTCAGCCTGGTCAAGAGGTAAGTGAACCAGAGCCCTCAGGCAGCTCCTGGCTAATGTACTGCAATATCAGTGAGCCTCCCCTTACTGAAGCCATCACCCTCAGCAAACAGATGCTCAGTGCTTGACTGAAACAGTAAATCTGTTAGAACCTATATTACATCCAGCCAGAAAATTCAGTGCCTCCCTGGTGTTACCTTCCTCTTGGACACAAAGCAGCACAGTGCTACCTCGTGCCTGGCAACTTGAAAGTGAAGACAAAAAGGTTTCCATGCTCTCAACAGCTCTGAGCACAAGCTGACAATGCAGGCTTCCGTCCTCCAATATTTCTTCCCTGTCCTTCAGAATCTTGAGCAAACATGCTGCATCAGGATGCGCAAGCCCTCACAGATCTACACAGAAGGTGAGTAATACGGGATATCCATGGAAACAGACATGTCATGGGATAGAGGTAATCTAAGGAATTCAAGCTTGTTTATCAAGAACACACAACGTGGAAGGCTTTACAAAGTGAAAAGCAAGAGAGCTGACACAAAAACAATACAGCCTGCCACATATCCAGGTATGGCCCGTCCTCTACCAGAGCATGAAGGAATAAATAACTGGCTTCAAGGGCTTACAGGACAGATAACTGATTTGGAGCAAGAGATCCTCAACTGAGGTTGCTCTGAGCGTTTATGTAATCCACTGAAGAGTCAGTTGAAATCAGATAACTTCTTGTGATTTATCAGGAGACCAAAACAGTCTTCCAGCTCAATCCAAAAGGATCAGCGAGTCTGTATCTTCCAAGGCCTTATACCTCGTGAGTTAAGTAAACAATAAGGGGAAACATCCAAGAGACAAGAACAGTAGCAATTAATTCCCATAACAATCCAAGCAACAATTGAAAACTTCAACAGCACAACTTCTAGCAGACCAGATTAACAGCAACTGACAACCTCAGACTGCTGTTGTCAGAGCACAGCAAATAACATGAAGATAGGTTTCTTGAAAGAGACATGTGCAACCCTCTTCCCCTTTTCTATGAAGAAGTGGGTATCTAGAAACTGTAAGTGAGAGTGATGACTGAAGGAGCTCCCTTTTCTCAGGTCTGGACTAGTCCACCTCCCTCTACTTTTCCTATAGACAACACCTTTTCTCTTGGAGCTAGGAAGGCAATTTTGAGGAATGGAAACCTCCAGGAAGAGCAGTACTATGAGGGACAATGACTACGAATTTCTAAGTTTTCAGTACTTGACAGCATGAGCAACTACACTCATGACACTGATGATCTTTGCCATAGCACAGCACTACAACACTCATTACACAATTAACCTTGATATCAATACTCAAGAACCTTGACTAGAATCAAGTTTCTTCACATCTATTTTTCTTGCACTACAGATGGATGAACTTGAAAGAAGCATCATTAAAGTACAGAAATAAGAGATGTCACCATCTGTCTACCAGAGGTAAGCAGCATGTTCATCCTCTTTTCATTAAGAAGTATCTGTGGACAGCCTGCAGTGAAGACTTTAAATGATTCAAAAAATTCATCTAGAGTGCAAAATTGCATTTCACAATTGCAATAGCCTAAGTCAAGAATTCGACGCAGCAGGGAAGCATGTGTAGGACAGTCACCATAGCTAGCCTTCCTGGGACCTCTAGACTCAGGACTGCACCACCAGGGCAGTCCCTTCTTCCATCCTCAGAACTCTAGTACTGTGCATACCAAGTGACCTTCATGCATGCACAGAGGCACTGTCTGATGGACACAGCTCTTCCCCTTCTGAGCCCTCAGGTCATATGTGATACTGTCAGAGGCCTTTCATGACATGTTTCCCGTGTAAGACAAGTTTTAATAAACCAAACAAAAACACCTAAGACAAGCACCACAAGCACCCACTGTGCTCTCTAGAGTTCATAGGAGGTCATGCAGACAACCCCATCAGGAACTGAAGTACATGTTCAATATACTATGATCAAACATGCAGCAAAGCTACCCTTTGGTAAGGGGCCTTGTTTTCTCTAAAAGATGCAACATCCACTTTGCACTTCAGCAAGCAGCAGCTGTTGTACTGACTCTTCTGTTGGGATGTGCAAATTTTTTCCGTGTAATAGGGCGGGAAGGTTGGCACCATTCAAACATGCAGACAGTGAATAAGCAGAACCAGCAGTGATGGACACATGCCACTGCCACAAGGGCAGGTAAAATGAGCTCCAAGATGAAATACTTTCCAAAGCTCTATCAAAATTCAAGAAGCAACATTGGCACGCCAATTGATTACTGTGTTTGGTACTGAGCACAGAAATCAATTTGTGGGCCAGCCCTCCATTCAAAGATGTGACTTCTGTCTAAATTCTAGGAAAGAAAAAGGAACACAAAAACTGCACGCAAGTAAAACCAGGATCTCCAAAGGTCTTGAATGAGAAGAACAAGCATGAGGAAACTGAAAAGTTTTGCATCCACACAGAAGGAGACCATGGTGGCCATACCACAGAGCAGTTCTGTTGACTCAGTGGCAGGTGACAGTACTGAAGAACAGCTTGTCTTCCTCTACAAATCCACACCTTATAAGAATGGGACAGATAAGCATCCCTTGTCTGTCACTACCAACATTCCTAATCGAAAATTAGCCCTCAGATCTTATAGGACTTTGTTCACAACCCTTGAACATAAGGAGATCATCACTCAGGGAAATATAAGACTTTCTGATCCAGGTTTCAGGAGCTCAGCAAGGAAAAGAAAATATTCAAAACTGAAGAACTAAGTTCTACATTATGATGTCAAAGAGTTGCAGAACACAATACACAGGAAAGATCATTAAAAAGAAAAAAACGAGTGCTTGAATTTTGGATATATTACAAGTCTAAAAATAAATTTAAGCTAAGGAATGCATGGAAAGCAGTAGGTGTTGAATTTCATCCCAGACCACCAGGTTTCCCAGTGTAACAGCTGTAACATGGATAGCCATGAACCAACCTATACTAAACTGTACCTCTACTAAACCTACACTGAGCAAAGGCTTAAGTCTTTTTTTTTTTTTGTAGATACTGCCATTGTTCCTTGTATAAACAATACAAAAGACATAACATGCAGATTTGGACTGATGCTCTACTTACACATCTCTGTCACACAGGAGAGGCAACAAAATCCAAGTACAATGTAGTGTTTGTGCTTCATGCTCTTTCCATGAAGTGCTTGCTTATGCACTGTTAACAATTCCATTCTACTTGTACATGGAGAGTAAAGAGATATTCTACACATGACTGACACATTCTGGAACAAGTTCCATATGTCTCTAGGACAGCACTCAATCCTTCCGGGGTGCCCAGAGGTTTTCAACAATCACTTCTGACAGCTTATCCTGCCTCTATGTTCCAAAGCCTGATATTCAGTTATGCCAAATCCAGAGACTCTTAAATAAAAATTAACTACCTACTGATTTCTGCAGAGAGGAGACATCTTTAAGGTACTAACAAAAACCACTTAGTATTTAAGCAGTCTTTGACTAGCAATTTTCAGTTACGAGCATTACATCCTAAAACAAATAGAGTAAGTAGGCTAAAAGTTGGCCCAAGTTGACTTTCAGGCCCTTTCTCCCCTTCATGCAGTAGTTGACAAAAAACAAAAAAAAAAAAAAGCACCCTTCCTCAGAACTCAAATCTGCAAGACAAGCACCAAAGCACATTTCTTAACTGGGGTATTTCTCCACCCAGTACCCCAGCAGCTGACAGCCCCCAAGTCTACAAATCATAAACAGCAATGGGAAAGGC
The DNA here is from genome assembly GCA_013399175.1 of Odontophorus gujanensis. Classification (NCBI taxonomy): domain Eukaryota; kingdom Metazoa; phylum Chordata; class Aves; order Galliformes; family Odontophoridae; genus Odontophorus; species Odontophorus gujanensis. Next base: position 28,317 of record VXAB01009814.1, on the reverse strand, counting down.
ATCACTGAGGAACAACCCCAGGTATCCTGTACTTCACAGGATTCATCTCCTCACAGTGCCTCTGCTATCACTGGTATCTAGCACAGACTTCACAAGGTGAGTACAAAGTCCCATTAGGTGTGCATAGCCCTGCTTCCCAGACACAGATAGCACGAGTACACCTCTAGAAATGCCAGCACAACACATCAGCAAGCATTGCCCATTCAAGCACTGGTATGTAAACTTCTACAAATTAACTACTTTCCTACAAACCAATGACAAGGACTCTAAATATGGTATCAATATAAAATGTTTAAGATGTTAAAGACTTAGAGTTAATATAATATGAATGTTTTTGAAAAAAATACCAGTTTTTTAATCTGTCACGGGCTTCCAACTGGGCTCCCACCTCAAAGTTGATCCCTCTTCTATTCGGAGGATGTTTTGTCATTTTGTAATATCAACACTGCTGATTTTATTCCCCTGAAAAATGCAATTAAATATCAATCACTAATCAAGACACATACAAAATAAGCTTATGCACCATAACCCCCAAATCCTAGATGTTAAGGGACCTTAGTATTTCTTGTTCACAGAAAGTAATGATGGCAGTTGCCTCTAAGGAAAGGATTCCCAACTGATAGTGTATACAGAATCATTAAAAAAAAAGTTCAAAAGGGTAACTACCAGACCAGGAAAGACTGTAACTCAACCTTTCTCCATCAGTCCAAGTTCCAGGTCAATTAAGAATTCTGCAATTCATGACTAAGACAGAAGATTCTTGATATTATTCCCCCCACCACCTCCCCTTCCTGGTTTTGATAAGAACAAGGAATCCAGTAAACAGGAAGCGGGCAAAAACATACAGAGTAGCAATCTTTCAACGTTAGTGAAATACTCAAGGAGACTGTGTTACCTCATCACTACCAATGCAGTTCAAAGAAATACTTAGTTAAAAAAAAAATTGAAAGGTCTTTTCTCTTTTTTAAAGACCTTACCCATTCACACCACAAACATCCACACTACCATCACAGACTCACATTAACATAAATATCACTTTCTATCATTAGCAATCAAATTTCACATCTCCAAATGCAGAGCATACACACATTGCTTAATGCTTGTAATGTAGGAGAACTTAGGGCTGTAAGCTGATTCCTGACCTATTATATTCACTATTAATTCTCTGAACAGGGACACACAAAAAACAAGTACTCCAATACGTCACAAGAAGTACACAAATGAATCTCTCTGCAGTGGGCGACCCTTCAGCAGTGGGTGACCTGAGGAAGAGGCACTTCAGCTCACCTACAGAAGGTGGTGAGAGGACATGCCGGCCTCCTGGCTGCAGCAGGACTTCAATACATAAACAAAAACATGCTGGCTTCAGTGAGGAAGGATGCACTACAGCTTACACTAAATTAAGAAAATAATAATGGAAGAGTATTGCAAGGGAAGTCAGAAAAAAAACAACAGAAGCTATTTGATAACATTTACTGGGGCTGCAGATTCTGTTAGGAATCTGAACTGTTTCTTCTTTCCAGCTTGAGTCAGCTGAGCATCAGCATTTGCCAAAGCACACACTACACTGCACCAACTCAGCCAACACCCGTGCAAGGTAGCTGATCATGAAGTTGAACAACAGCAGACACCTTAAGGAAAAGAAAATTTTAGACCTCATCACCTCCTCCCCCAAGTTCCCTCTCCCTCTCAGGCTCCTTTGGGTTCTCGTAGCCCCCTGACCTGAGCTCAGCCCACTGCTTTCTATGCTTGGCACGCTTTCTTTGTGATGCTAGCAGGCTGTTCTCTTCACACACAGTTCATTCCAGGAACAGCTTCCTCAGGTAGACACACTTAGCAGAACATTATTCCCCAAAGCTGTAGGGGTTCTCTCTGCTCTTACTCCTTTTTCGCATTTGTAAAGCTTCTTACTCCACAATGACTATTAGCAGCATTTCAGGTGCTGATACTCCAGAACACAGAGAAATTACTAGTTTCAATAGAGTATTTCCAAATCCATGTCACAAAAAGAACACATTTCTGCTGTTTAAAAGGCAAAGCCTCTCCCTTCCTGTAAGAGTCACCATGAGATAATTTAGATATAAAAGACTAATCAACTACTCAAACACTTGTACCTTCCTAACTGGTACTTACATTTCTATCAGGGTGTTGCAGAGGACAATATGCTTACATTAATACTTATCACTTTGGGGATTATGATTTTTCGTCCTTCAGAACTAGCCTGCTCCCATGACCAGGGCCTGCATATTCTCATCTGCAGCAGTTCTTACACTTCTCATTTTTTAAGCTCCATCAGTGTTTAGCCCCAGATGTGGTGCACCAGGAAGTTTTAAAAGAAGAAAGTTCCTCTATAAACTGAAGTATCTATATTGTCATATAGAACATAAGCAAGCTGTTATAGCAAACTCATGAGTAACAGTCTCTTATCTTCTCTCTGGAAACTGCAGAGTCACTGCAGTTTCCAAACCCTTCTCTACCTGCACATACAGCATTTCCCAGATCACCCACAAATGTGATGAAACCATTCCCTACGTACAATCACATCAAAACAAAACCTTGCCTTTAAACCAGTTCCACTTCCAAATAGAGTATCATTTCAGTACTTCATAAGCAGTTGAAAAGGTAGATTCACTTCCACGATTCAGTCTCAATTTCTTCATTCTTTAGTATACCTGCATCAAACCCAGGGATCTCCTCCCATGTTCCCAACAGAGCCCAACACACACACACACACACACAAAATGAGGACCTCAATGAATAACTGCAGTTCTCTGGCTAGATGAAGGAGCACGGTGAGTTTTGGCAAATTGCATCAACACAGTACATAAATACTCAGTACAAAACAGTATTTAGTTTTGTTTTGGATGGTTAAGATTGCTGCTCAGCTCCTATAACACATTCTGCATTACTGGGCATTCCATAGGGCTACAGAAGAGGAAGAAGGCAGTAGGGCAGGTACCACATTAACGATTTTGCAGGTACCTGTAAAACTAGGGAGGGAAAGTAACTAGCAAGAGACTGTCCTGTGTCCACTGGAGAGGCAGCACAGGTGTAACTCAGCACTGAGCTACTAAAGGAAGCACAAGATCTGAAATGTTCAATACAAGCAGCAGAAAACCCATGTGCATTTTGCTTCCTGTATGCATGAATTTTGCTTCTCACCCCTATAGCAGCATAAGCAGTTTCTGTGTTAAGACGGGTAACAGGAGACTCCAAAAAGCATAAGCTGATTGCCATTCACTCCAGCACTCTGTTCTGAATAACTGCTAGCATATCTACGTGCATGTTGTGGAACTGACAACATGCAAGTCCAATCACATTTTACAGTAGGTTACTGCTCAGCAACTACTTTTGACATTATTTACACTATCTGCATACATCATGCAAAGCCTGGCATCTTCACCCGTGGTAGAACAATTAAAGCCTCACCCAATTCACCCCCTACGATATGCTTGCCCCCCTCTGGGACAGTCAGTGCAGAGAAGTCCATGGTCCCCACCATAATCAGAAGACCTTGCAAGTGGATGACCACAGCCATGCTGTGCTGAAACCACACACCTGCAGATGAGAAAAGGTAATGGCTGTAATCAGGCTGCAAGATAGTACTTACAGACATTGTTTATATCATACAACCCTAGCAGCATCTTATGAAGAGTACGTAAGTCTCACAAACATTAAACAGCACTTTAGAAAATTATTTTGGTGATGACTTGGGAAGTAGATTACAACAGATCTTATAATCTACAAAGTGTGCCTGTCCCTTGCCTACCAGGCTCTGCATGCAGCCCCCCTGCTGCCATGCAGTATGCCTCACTGTATTTTATATGTTTAAAAAAAAAAAGGAAATCAAAAACTCATCAGTTAATATTAACCTAGAGAGTTTCTGTACTAGCTGTTCACCAAGGAATCCTTTGGTCCTGCCTGTCCATACACACTGTCTCATAGCAATTTGAGTAAGTTCTTGAGTAAGGGTTACAACAAAATCTAAAATGCAGGGATATCCTTATCATCTGCCTTTCAAATAATGCTGCTGATTTCCAATCAAGTTTTTTGTTAGTTTGCTTTTTTTCTTTTTTTAATTGCAACACAGGAAAGAAACGTGAATTAAACATGCAGACTATTAGAGAAAGAAACAAGTTCCCAGGAATACTGTAACATGTCCATTTTCTATCCCAAAGGTACTTCAAACAAGACTCCAGACTACATGCAGTTCTTATGTGCACTGTGTAGGATTCCCACACTGTAATCAATCCCAACTTCTTGCTTTCAAAGTTTGCCAGAGCCAACCAACCACTACACAGAAAGCACAGTGCTTGTCTGAGCAATAGCACCAAGACCAAACTCTGAACTGATACTCCCAACTTCCATAAGAATAATACACAACTACCTCCACATCACTGAAACGTTCAATCAAAGCTTGGAGTTCTGCTGCGGACATTCTTGACTCCCAGTTTACCCAGGCAGACTAACACAACTGTCACTGGTGACTCTGCATTTGCTCTCCCCTCAGGTAGCACCACAACTTAGTCAAAGCATTCAGTGGCAGTGGTATAGAGGTGTCAGCACACAAACCACCTTTCCCAGGTCACAATCCTTGCATTCTCCCTGAGATTACAGGACAGTGAGAAAGTCACTTCACTCTCTCACCTACAACCCACAGAACTGTGCTGGCAGTTCAAATTGGTGGGGAGACCACTGTAGAAGAAGAAGTTAGGAACATAGGCAATTCAACAAAATATTTTTGTTGTGAAAGCTTATTTTCATTACCAAGTGCAATTAAAGAAGTAAATACATGACACTGAACAGAATGCTTTTCAGCCATCTGATAATCTCTTATTTAACTGTTAGTTTCCTTTTTTTTTTTTTTTTGTCTCTTGTAACACAAATGTTAGACACTCAAACACTGAACAAGCAAAACCATTTTGGAAAAGGGTTCAAATCACACAAAATAAAGCAGGTTTTCCCTAATTAAAACAAGTTACATTCAAGAACAACTACTTCAATCAAACTGTCATTTTCTTCATTCGACTGGAAGTCTGCAATTTCTGCTTTAAGAAGACAAGGATTTAATTTACAGGAATGTAATCCACTGTGCCTCTGCAAGAATTAAGAAAACTGAATTTTAAAACAAAGCTGTAAACACTTGAAGGAAAAAAAAAGATACAGTTAGGAAAATTGAGGATCCGTGCTTATACTCACCAAGAAGAAACCAGTTGCTTATATGGTCACAAACATTCCAATTGCTGTTGTGTAACTACAGGGAAAGAAAAAAAAATCATATGAATTCTGAGACAAAAAGTAATTTAGAGCTTAAAAAAAACTTCCCATGAAGTTTAGTAGAATATCAATTTAACCTGGAAACATTGCAATACAGAGAATTGCTGGCTATTGTGACACCAACTATAGATCAAAGTCCTTAAAGACTCTCCTTGCATATACTGATCAAATTCCCCCATCATTTATTTATCCTTTGCTACACGGAAGCCACCAGTAGCTTCTGTTATTTCTATTCTGTGCATCAGATACTACAGTAACTAACCCTTAAGACAGCATACCAAACTTCACATGTTCAACTAACTAAAAATTCAAGGTACAATCTAACTGTGTCTGAATTGGTTAGATCTACCATACAGCCCAAACTGCACTTAAATGAAAAATCACAGAATACACTCAGTTTTACTGTGCACATTACAGAGAATGTCCGAGGTGAAACATCAGGCTAAAGAGCCAGTACAGATGGCTATAATTTGTATTCACCATCTCTTCCAACAGATTGCTAAGCACAAAAGCAAGCTATTGCTGAGAGGAAAATCCCTCAAACCTACTTCTCTTTCCCTACCCCCACCCTTCCCTTTTGATTTTCCAAGATAGACAAATTCCTAATTGCTCTTCCTGCTTCTCTATCTCGCCACTACTTGGCAGCTAACATTTTAAGGTATATCTGAAATATTCAAAGAGACTTAAGTTCAATTACTCTGTCCTGAATCTAATGCCCTCTTTTCTCCTCACAAGATGAAAACTACCACTGAGAGAAGCCCAGAAATATCACAGCATCACATTCTTATCACCCAAACATTCTTCAGCTCTGAGGACCGAAACTAAAAAAAGAGGAAGCTTCAGTTCTGAAATACCCGAGCACGAGAAGCAGCACATAAACAAAACCAAGACTTCTACAGCTGAGTCAAAGGCTCAAAATGCCTGAGTACTCCAGATCTGGAAGCACATCAAAATCCTGTTGCAAAACAATTACAGCAGACACAGATCCACAGAACTGGAGTCATCATTCTGATGCAATACAACCCCTACTTACATTAGTGGATTTCTGCTGCAAAACCATGTCAGTTAAACTTCCTTAACAAGGAAAAAAAAAAAGCACAGCTTTTTCAAGATGTGAGATTTATAGTTCAAGAGTTACCAAAAACATTACAGAAACATATTAAAAAACATCTCTTATTTAGAGATAATTCTGACTGTTAGTAAAAAAAAAAAACCTCCTAACAAATCAGAAGAAAAAAAGATCAACATAAAACTGTCTTCAGAAAGATTCTAGCAACTTGAGATTCTTAAAATCTCTGATTTTAGAACTTAGTTAAGGAAGAGGAAGTGTGGTGTGAAGAATATTTTAAGGTGCAAAATCTATGAAGTAGTAAGAATTCAAGGAAATGAAGAGTCCAAACATTGAACAAATTGAACAAAAAAGACCTACACAGTGCTCAAAGAGAGCTGCTTGGTTCTAGGGAAACAAAAATCAAAAATCATGACAAAGTTTGTCATATCAACCCACACTGCAATAACTGTGCCCTGAATATCTAGCTAGGTGAACAAACCCACACCAGGACAAACAAAGGCAGTCCCCTTCCATTAACATGCCCTACTGGATGACCTACAGCCATCCCACGGTTCAGGGACACACATTTTGGCCCTGTGAAAAGTAAACTGGATATAACAGCCCCCAGAAAGTCATTTCTGCCCTGCTTAATGGCTGCCTATGGACTTCAGGCACCTTTGTCAATTAAGAATGAAATCAGGAAGGGGAAAAAGTGGACTGTACTGTACTCCCTCAAAAGCAACAGAACAACAAACAACACTGTCAACGGTTTAGGGCACGTTCGGCCCGGTTCCGTGACGATTGGTGCGGGGGACCCACGGACCCNTACCAAAAATCATAAAACCATGACAAACACAAAACTTCTTGGACAAACTTAGAGTTCATGTATTTGGCGTACAGTTGTGTTACAGCAGTATAAGATTGGAGCTACCTAGATAAGGTGTGCTGTCAGGGAGTGGCCTTGGTATTCAAGTGAGTACACACTTCAGGAAGAAATTCAGTACCTCAGGTGTTAAACTGACTAACATCTAGTTTTGACCAGATGTCCTACTTCAGGCTTTGATGTTACTCCGGATGTTCCAGCAGCATCCTAAACATTAAAACAGACTGCTGAACCCAAGACAGTGAGCTCCAACTGTACTTTGGCTAGCAGAGTAAAAGAGAACAACTGAAAGTGGAAGGAGTCACTAAGGCAGCACAAAAATGGATCTGGTAACAGTACCAGAGCAGTAACAAGCACGGATTCTTTGAAGGAGTCAACCAGAAAAAAACATCTGTAAGAAAATCTGAAAAATAAAAAAAAACCAACCCCAAAATGTTTTTCCACATAATCTACACTATCTGCAATAATTACCACCGGAAACCCCCTAAACCACTGCTCACAGTCACTACGCAGTGTTCTGACACTTAGATGAGGCACTTCCGATTTCATTATTTGATTTTTTTTCCCCAAGTAGGTCGAACGTACTCTCCTTGTTGATAAGGAACAGGATATTTTCCTGACAAATGAAGTGAAACCTTGCGCACTACATGGTCTCGAGCTTTGCTGAAATGTTAAATTTTCATTTACATTAAGGAGATGTATCTTTGTATGTGCCACACTGTAAGGAGGCTCAGTAGAGTGAAGAAGCAATTGAAGTCTGGTATGTTGTGTAACCTCTGCTCAGTACTGAAGCCTTCTAGATTTCAGCATTAAGGAAAACAGAAATCCTAACTCAAGTTCTATCAACAGTACTGCCACCCATGTCCCAGGGACAAAAACACACAGTTTTGTAGCTGGAGCACTAGAGATGTTCAAAACAGTGTCTCAGCTAAAGCACTATGCTGAACTAGAGGATGTTCTTCATTTCTTTGGAAAGAAGAGCTGTAAGTAGTAGACCAAGTAAGCAGTAGTAAGTAGTAACAAGTAACTAATCTGCTCTGAAACTATTATTTTAACCTCAGCATCTAGACCAGGAAAGCTATTTGGTCCTAACATCATGCATACACAAAAATAAAACAAACAAAAAAAACCCAAAACAACAACAAATCCCACAACAGTTCCCTCAACCTCCTAGGAAGCAGCTCCTCCCCACTATCCCCCCCTTAATACATGATTACACAGTACCCAGGGATACAGACTGACACAGCTAATACATTAACCAATTGTAGAACCCTACCTGAAACAGAGTTCATGAGAAGTTAACAAACTTGAGAAGTGGAAACATGAGAACACCATGAGGTTCAACAAGGCTTCAAGAAGGGTTGGGGCTAATCCAGATACATGAACAGAACAGGAGCAGAACTCACTGATAGCAGTCCTGTGGAGGACTTGAGGGTCACGGCAGATGAAAAGCCAGACATGAGCCAGCAGCATGCTCACAGCCCAGAAGGCATACAGTAGCCTCATATGCATCAACAGAGGGGGGCAGCAGGGAAGGGAGGGGCTTGTCCACCTCTGCTCTGCCCTTAAAGCCCCATCTGTTGTACTGAGCCCAGGCCTGCCTGGGCCCCCCAGCACAAGAAGGATGTGCAACTATTGGAGTGGGTCCAGAGCAGTGCCACGAAGATGCTCAGAGCAGTCTGGGTGCCTCATCCCTGGAGTGTTCCAGACAATGAATGGGGCCTTGGGCAGCCTGAATGGGTGGGGAACAACCAGACCACAGCAGCAGTTGGGCCCGGGTGGCCTTGAAGATCCCTTTTTGACCCAGCCCATGTGACCCTGCAAGAAGACAGAGCAGACTGCAGCTGGCTACATTCAAAGGAGAGCTTTGAGCCAGCCTCAAGTCTAATAAAACCACACAATGGCATTTATTGCTTCTTGAAACGTGTGAACTTGTTGCCATGCTACATTCTAACAGGCATTATTTTATGCAACACACACCTGCAGCCAGTCAGCAGGGACAGGCTACGCACCTGGACATACACTTAAATCCAGCTCTTGAACAACAGCTTTAAAAGCCACTACACCCAGCAATTGTTTCAACAGCAAAGGCCAGGGAAGACAGAAGACTGACAGAAGACAGCAGGGTCAAACTGAAAGCAATAACTCAATTCCTTACCTGAACGAAGTATTTTCCTACAGGAAGCTCCAAAAGGAGAAATAGCACTGTAAGTAAGGGAGAGATGATTGGAGACAGTAAGGAATAAATAAAAGAGAGGACGCGTTACAAATATTTCACAAGACTTCTGAACATGATGTGCCATTAAGTTCAAAGCATCTGCAACTTTTCTTTAAAAAAAAATTTAAAAATTAAGAAGAAACCATCGCCACCAGAAAGCCATCACATCTACACCATCACGCAGCCCTAAGTGCATACCAAGGGCCTGTGTTCATCCATGTGTGTCCTTCAGTCATCCCAGCACACAACAGTGCAGGATGGGCCACGTGAGCAGAGAAGTGTCAGCACAGCCATCCTACAGCCACCATGTCTGCTCCTGTTGAGAGCTGATGAACTGCAGCCATTGAGCTTCTGGGGAACTGAGCATGCCCTACAGTTAACTTAGGGATTCCACCCCCCTTCCCCGACCAACAGGGAGAATTTAGGTCAATATCATTGCTTAGATTAGCTAGGAACTGCAGGAGCAAGAAAAAGAGCTTTGGAGAACTTATCCAATTAAAGGTAAGAATTAATTATATGCTTCTTACATTTCAATCAAGGCAGTACTGTTATAAGCAACTACTATGCCAGCCTCATTCCCAACATGACCTTAATTAATTACTCTGGATTACAGGCGAGCAGACTGTAATCTGACTGCTCAAGTGAAATCTTTCCACGTGGACACAGTGACAGCATTACGGGTGAGCACGTGCCCCACGCTCCCGCGGAGCGCTTGGGGCGAACAGTGCGTGCTGCCCCGCAGCACCTCCAGCTCCCAGACCACCGCACGTCACACAGGAGTTAAAATAACTGTATTACAAATGCTCTCCGCCGCAGGTCTGCGCCTCGGGCATTCCTGGAAACGGAACCTTCTCAAAAAACAGAACGCGCCCGGGGCAGAGGCAGCTCCGTGACGGCAGCTCATTACACACAGAGGTGCCGCAGGTTACAGCTCTGCTCGAGGCGGCCTTGGCCGGGACACCCCGCGGCGCTCCAACCGCACCGCCAGGAGAGCGACGCGGAGCGCCCAACCGCGCGCGTGAAGGGCGGACGGCACGAAGCAGCTTTCGGATTAGCGCCGGGAGACAGCATTACCGATCCGTCCGCAGACTTTTAAAGGGACAAAAAGGACGAGGATGCGCTCCGCGGTACCGCCCGCAGGAACGAGGCGCGCCGAACGGTACCGTCACCCCGCGGTGGCCCCGCCCCGCTCCGCCCTCTCAAGCCCCCCCGGGCCCTACCCGACCCCGCCGCCCCGAACCCCGCGCCCACCGCCGCCAGGTGCCCGGGCCGGTCCCGCGGCGCTCCCCCATCTGCCCGCACGGCCCCGCGGGGCGCGGCGAGGGGCGGCGATCGGGGGCCAGCCCGGGGCCCCCCGCCTCAGTGCGGCAGCGGGGGGGCGCGC
>VXAB01009814.1:0-14841 GCA_013399175.1 Odontophorus gujanensis | reverse complement strand
AGTGAACCTCTCCCTTTTGCCTCCTAAGCCCTCTGCACCACACGCAGTTCCCTTTTTGCTCTGTGTAGTGTCCGGTTATCCTGTAATTCATTTGTTCACATCATAACAGCCAGCATCTGCATGCACACCAGGCACAGCCAATGGAAGCTCCCAGGGGCATCCAGCGCTGACACCCAGCGCCAGGTTTGCTGTGCCTGGCATCCACTTGCCCAGCACCCAGCAGGGACAGCAGGGGCACAGGGCCTTGTGCTGCAGCAACGAGCCTTCAGTGGGCAGGTCAGGGCAACAGAAGGGCAGTGTTGAAGACGGGAAGAAAACTAAGAATGCTGGGTGCCTGTGCAGCACACTGAGTCACATCATTGCTTTGTGCTGTTGAAACGAAGCCTGGATGAAAGATTTCACAGATCTGCAGGACAGTTAGGGTTAGAAGGGACCTCTGGGTTCACCCAGAGCAGTGTACCCTGTACCACGTCCAGATGGCTTTTGAAGATCTCCAAGGAGGAAACTCCACCACCTCTCTGTGCATCCTGTGCCACTCATACAGCACAGAAGTGCTCCCTAACATTCAGAAGGAACCTCCCACCTGTCAGTATGTGCCCATTGCTTCATGTCCATCTCTGGGCACCACTGCACGGAGCCTGGCTCCATCTTCTCTGCACTCTCACTTCAGGTATTTATGTATATCAACAAAACCCTCTTTTCTCCAGGTTAAGTAATCCCACCTCCCTCAGCCTTTCCTCACAGGAGAGNTGCATCCTGTGCCACTCATACAGCACAGAAGTGCTCCCTAACATTCAGAAGGAACCTCCCACCTGTCAGTATGTGCCCATTGCTTCATGTCCATCTCTGGGCACCACTGCACGGAGCCTGGCTCCATCTTCTCTGCACTCTCACTTCAGGTATTTATGTATATCAACAAAACCCTCTTTTCTCCAGGTTAAGTAATCCCACCTCCCTCAGCCTTTCCTCACAGGAGAGGTGCTCCAGTCCCTTAATAAGTATGTGACATTTGCTGCATGAACCAACAAAAAATAAAAAAAAAATACAAAAACTCCACAACCAATATAATCCTCCCTAGATTTTCACTAGACTGTATCCATCCATACCAAATCCACAAAGGATTTTGCTGCTGAGCGAATGCCTGCACCCCAGCCAGCTGCTGAAAGTCAACAGTCACTGCAGATTGAAGCCACCACTTCAAACATTATAGTCTGTGCTGCAGTTCAACACCAAAAAGATGTCTGTGATTAGGATTGCCTCCAAAGAGCAGACCTCAGTGTCTTCTCAGTCATACCCAAATATTCATAGGGACTGAACTAAATGTTCTCTCAAGAATACTTGAAGAAAATGTGTTTGTAGTGTGGATTAAAAGAAACACAATCCCGGGCTGCTATTAGGAGCATGCCAATTGGCCAAGGGTACCCAAGAGGAGTTGGCAGTGTGATGCAGTCAGATACCAATGGTAGAGAAAAGAAAGCAGTACAGTGCCACTGGTAGGCAGGTTAGAGAAACAAAGACTGCAGGTAACAATGTCCAACATGAAGCCTCACACATGTGAGAGATGAGCAGTGAAAATAATACTGGAAGAATGGGAATTGTGTTTACTGTGTACTAAGAAAAACCTGAAATAGAGCTGGTTTATCTGCACCTTCTGCCTAAGCTAAAACTAAAGTAGAATGTTAGGTATAAAAGAGGGGAAAAAAACAACACACGGCACTTCAAGGTTAAGCTTGATGGAACTGTCATCTGCTGCACCGATTCCATGTTGGAAAAAAAAGTATTTTCTCATTGCATTATGGTTTTACTTCATTGTTAGTCTGGAAACACCACCCTAACTCCCAGACTCCACCCTTCTCCAGCACAGCACAGATACCATTCAGAAAACACAACCTCTGACCTTACTCATCCCTCTTTACAAGGACACATTCTTGGTGAATCAGGTAGTTTATCAAATGACTTGTATTGCTTTGTACCTTCCTGATTACTGTACGCCAGCTGCAAGTTTTAATTGTTCCCACATTGTTTCTGTAAATGCTCAGCAGAAACAATCCTTACAAAAGCATCCCAAAAAATCTTCTTTTCGTTCCTCAGTCATAGATATACTTGAAATGTCAATCAGCCATTTTTTCTGAATTGCCTTATTGATTCTGTGAAGTAACTTTGAAGACACCTCACTGCCCTAGAATAAACCCATACTTCAATGCTTTACTAAACCTACTTAGCACAAAACCTCTTTGCTCTGAAGTTACAGCTTTACTTGAGCATCTTGTACCAGCTTTTTTTCTGCTTTTTTTGATAAGTGTGTGGAAGATCAGCTGTTAGAGTGCTCAGTTCTCCCAAGCGTCCAGCTTGTCCAATTTGAAAAGTGACCTTCACTTCTACTGTGGGACCACATTTAGTGTCCTGTGTTTTAATCCAAGCTGTCTTCAGTAGATAAATCTCTTAGACCAACTCTGTGGGACTCAGCTTTGAGAACTATACCCTTCAAAGCACAGAGCATACATACTATCAGCAACACTGATTTGTCTGAGGTCAGTCAGACTGTGACTGAAGTCACACCAAAGAACAGTAGTTCAATCAGGCAGATACACGACCCAGAATGAGGCAGTTATTTTGCTGAGAGCAATAGCTTTTATGTTAATTTTTCATTTTAAAAAATCTAATTATTTTTGCCTGGCTGTACAACATTGTCAACAAACCTATGAACTGTCTGCTTCTCTTTCCATAAGTGTAACACAGCTAACTGATTCCATATTGTCTTCCCTGAGAATGCCATCTTAGCAGTTAGGCAATATGTTCTATCAGCTTTTAGAAGTGCTAAAACCCATCAAAGAGGTTTGTTTGTTTTACTTTTCTTGCATATTTCACACTGCTGGATGTCTATCCCACTCCTGGACTCGTTCTATTCCTATTGATCACACCATCTCAACTTTTATGACATCTACAGAGCACTGACATTAAATCCTCACCTTTCTTACCTCCTACTATTAAATTAATGCCCATCAGAGGCCTTCAATTAACCACCAAGAAATCCCACAAAACGTAGATACCTCCATTTCTAAATATCCCTTATAAATTCACTTCCCTATAAAAAGCTTTAACTGCTTTCAGTGCTGTATGAAGAGATATTCAGCATTAGTACTCCTTCATTCTCTCATGGGTGAGAATTATCTCCGTGATTAATTACTCCTCCTAGACCTATTAGCATTTTCAAACAGTGTTTAATAGTGTGAATGAGTTGCCCAAACCTTTACATTTAGCATTTACATATGAGAGGCGCCAAGGGCCTTCAAGATTGGAATTCCCTTTCCCCCAAGTTATCCCAACCTAAGCTAAGTGAGTTTTTAGAAAACTCTTTTAGGTCGGATCAGATATTAGGTTTGGGAGGAGTGACTCATCAGAAGCCTGATGATAGAAGGAGCATGTATCAGTGCTCACAGCAAAACTTATCTTCCTTGGTCGCCTGATGAGACACTGCAATTTAGCAACTTCCTGATCGTGCCCAACGACTGAGCCAGAGAAGTGGATCCCCCAAAATAGCACTCTAATCTTTTTTCTTGATTTAACTTCCACTTTATAATCATCTACAGAGATTCAATGTAGCCAAGGTTAAGTCTTATCTAAATTTTTATCATCCATGAAACACAAAGAACAAATTCACAAACACACTGTTCTAAAACAGGCTGGGGAATTCTCATCACAAGCTTAACCCAGAAACCATACATGGCCCAAGGATAAAATATAATATAAACAATGCCTCTAAAACCTAGTTATGCATATGGAAGTTATAAAAACATGGTGATGAAACATAAGGTACCAGTCCTACAATATTAAAACTGCTAAAGCTAGTAATTTCAAATAGAATAATTCAGGATTAGCTTTGCAGTACAACCAAATCTCTCCTTCTTAACAGAAAAATAAATAATTCTATATTTCAATCCACTCTGTGAGACTGAGCTTCAGCTTTTACATAAAATGATTCATCTTTGAGGTAGATACTACTCAGAACTGATGCCATACTGTCTATAATGTATATTAAATTCAGCATCCATCAACTAACAAACTAATTTGAGAGCTGTCTGCTTATGCAACTGATACAAAGGTGCTTTGTAATACAAGGTTAAGTTTCCAAGTGGAAAGATCAATAAAGGTATGAAAGGAGAAATACTGACATGAATTCACCTAATCAAATCCATTTTAATAGACACTTCCCCCAGCATCTGCAGGGAATGGATTCCCATGGAAGACTCTAACAAGACAAGTTACCTCTGGCACACAAAGAAAAAACTCCAGAGCTATGGGTTTCTACCTACTGACAAAAGACCCAGGTTCACCTACAGAGCAATTCCAAAAGTGACAGAAGCCAACTGCTCATAGGCAAACATTACAGTAATGGCAAAGGACTCACCATGAGGGAAAAAAAGCAAGACTAGAACAAAACCAGAAGACATTACACATTATGTGCTTCCCCCCTCCACCAGTCTTCCAACTAAACTGGTACTGCAACTGAAGCATATTTCATGTCTCCTCTCTCAGTCATTCAAGTTTTCTTTCTTTATTGCGTAGAAAAAAACAAACAGAGGGGACAGCAAAGTGCATTATAATTGCATCCTAAATTCTGTGACACTATATGATGTTTTGTATTAATGCACACTGGTCTGTACAAGCATCACAAAATAAAAAAAAAAAAAAAGGAGCAAAAAGTATTCACTTTTAGGGGGAAAAAGAGCTCTTAAACTCTACACACAACTTAACTGTGAAGGCACATCGCCACAGTGAGGCATCCTGTTCNGGTCTGTACAAGCAACACAAAAAAAAAAAAAAAAAAAAGGAGCAAAAAGTATTCACTTTTAGGGGGAAAAAGAGCTCTTAAACTCTACACACAACTTAACTGTGAAGGCACATCGCCACAGTGAGGCATCCTGTTCTCCCTACAAATGCCAAACTTCTTACGTAAAAAATTCTCATGACACATTTAAGCAGCACAAAAACATCTGCAGCTGAAAGGCTGCTTGCCTCTAAAAGCAGCAGCCTGGCAGTGTGTCTGTGCTGCAAACACAACAGCGATACGGGATGTTTCACGCCCAGAAGGAGCAATCTGTCACCAGCATTCCACAATTTCACTTTTTACATCACAGAATACATTTTCAAATAGAATACATCTCAGCATAAATTGCTGTGTGTAAATATAAATGTGATGGCTGTCGTGTCATCCTGCCTCCCTCCAGCATACAGACTAGTTTAATTTTTGGCTTCTTAGACTATTATCAGAAAAGGCAGCTTTCCATTCAAATTGCCATTGACAAGCTGAAACATGTTGCTTGGTTTGTTCAGGAATGTACAGAAAATGCATTTTAATCCACTTCTACGTAGTCCATGGATAGAGCTCATCCTCTCAGTGCTGACTCCATTTAATGCTTTTGAGGTCAATTCCGTCCTGCACCATTTCCCAAAGAGGACTGTAAGGAAGAAAGAAAAAATGATCGCTATCTAAAACGCGAAGGACAACAATGCATCAGCAACAATAAGCAGACAGGCAATGTCATCAACTACACAACAAATTCAGATGTATCCATCTGTCTTGCCCTCTGGAGGTCAGTGAACTCAGTACCTCCAGTGTTGAACTCTGAGAAAATACAAGAGGTGAGAAGGCAGGTGCCCACTTCCTGCACCCACTTTAGTACATCTTTCTTAGAGACTGAGCCCTCACATTTGACACTGCTCAGATAATTCAGAGATCTTTCAGTTTCCCAAAAATAAAACAAAATGCAAACACATAGTAATACTACACCTGGCTTACAAACTTTGAGTTGCCACTCTCTATGCCTGCCCTACTCACATCATTTTCTCGCATGGGCAGGCTCTGGGAAAAGGTCTGCTCATAGGTTTGTTTGCTTAAACATTTTTCACTACCGTTAAGATCAAGCCCACTACCCACTCTGGCAACACTACTTCTTCATGTACAGAGATATCAACAGGTTTTTAAAGCAGACAGTGTCTTTCAACTAAATCCAGTTCTTCAAATAATTACCATACCTAAGAAGTCTTTGAATTCAATAAAAACATGGTTCACCTCATTTCCCTCAGCCTCTTCACATGCTGTATGCATTTCTGCACTGTATAATCTATTTCTTCTTCCGTAGTGAAACGACCAATGCCAAATCTGAAACAAAGGAAAAACATTACTAATTGGAATCGTGTTCACGTGAACGAGTGAAACAAACTCACCACGAATTTTTAGCAGAAAAGAATCATATCTGTAAGCAATAGGAAATATCACACACCTTATAGAGGAGTGAGCCAAGTCTTCATCTGCTCCGATTGCCCGCAAAACATATGAAGGCTCCAGAGAAGCTGATGTGCAAGCACTAGAGAAAGGGAAGAAAGGCCAGTCTCACTTCAGTTCACACACAGATGCTACACTTTGCTGATCTCCAGCGCAGAAAGCACCACTTACACATTTCATATTATGAACCTTTACAACAGTTGATAGCAGGTTCCTCACCCTCTTGGAAATAACTACTGAACACAAGAGACAGTAGCAAGGGGAGTGATATTTCTGCTGCTAAAGAATGACAGGAGCAGACACGACATGGAAATGAAGGGTAAGTAAGTTAAGAGCACGAGGAAAGAAGAGAATGCACAGATAAAGCTGTGCATTAATACAATGCCAAACAGAAGCAGCAGTATTGCAGCCCAAGAGGTAGCTGAAGTAGAAGCTGTGCAAAGATAAAAGAGCCAAGGCAGAACTACCCAGGGAAGGCAACATATCAACATGAACATTAAAAAAGAAAAAACAATTTCAGAAGTTGCTGCCTGGCAGCAATACAAATCAAGAAAAAGCAGCGTAGAGAGGAATTCGCAGCAAGATGGCCTAGTGATGGTAGCAAGGAGACAGAACCTCCATCCTAGAGCAGTAGACAAAACTGGCTACATGTTGTTACTCAATTTTAACAGGTAGCAACTTGCAGCACAAACCACACTGCTGCTCAAAAGCATGTGAAGCAGAGCCTCAAGAGATTTTCATGTTAAAGAAGCGCTGGCCTTCAGTCCTGTGAAGACTTGTTCTCCCTGTTCACAATACCAACATACTTCAAATTGAGATATGTACTTTCGACTTTGTTCTCAGAGGTGAGAAAAGGAAGATATTTCATTAACCTTATCGTAAGCATGAAGCGTGTCTCAATAGAAATGGTGCTCCTGTTGAGTCAAAACAGCTCTCTGAGAGTGTACCAAGTTTCCTTTCTGCTTTTGCATTAAACACAGGCACTACTAAGGTAATTCAGATGTTTGTCCAGCCTCGCTAGATCCTAGTTATGATCTGCCACCCGTATGAAACGCTGCTGAAGGACAGAAGCTGTAGCAGCTCCAATGATGGCAGCCTTTAGAATGAACGTCACAATCAGTTACAATTCAAGTCCACTCAGATAACACAAAGCTAGTTTGCAAAGCTGGCAGGTAGGAATTTCTGCTTTTTTTTTTTTTTCCAGGATCAGTAAATTTGACCTTCAGTTGAAACCTGCCACTTCACAGAAACGCCATCCCAGAATGCAGTCAATGCCAGGCTGACTCACCAACCAAATGAGCAAGTATCGGGCACAGAGCAGATCCCTCCTCACTTTGTAAGCAGATTTATTTACTTTCTAAAATATACTGCTCTCCTTCCCACACATCCCACCTACCTTCCTGAAGACAGAGCCACATCCTTCAGAGCCATGAGAAGACTCTCCCCTTCCACATACGCAAAAGATAAATTGACACATCCTACAAAAAAATAAATGAAATAGAAAGAAGGGGAACTCCCATCAAATGAAATCCACAGTAAATCCTGAACCACACAGCAGTACTTGCACTGTGTCCAACTGCACTGCATTATTCAGCCACAACCATTAATACGAAGGAGTAACACATTTCTGATAGGGTCAGGATTACCTGGATAACGATGCTCTCTATCACCATTCATAACCACATCGGGAACTTGACTCATGATTTTCGTAACAAGCCGTTCTGCCAGTTGTGAGATTCTCTTGTGGTCATACTAGCAAGGAAACCAACAAAAGACATCAAAACAAGAACAGCATGCGTCTGAGCTCACTAAACTGCTCGTGTCACCAGCAGACTGAAGTAGATGAGTGTGGTTATATGACATCTGACCCTTAAAAAGAGAACTTTAATTCTCTGGATACTCTACAGACTGTTAAAAAAAGAGAACTGCCAGTTTGGTGCTAGCTAATTCAGCCCTCGAAGCATTACTAATCATTCAGAAATATCTATCTGCAAACAAACAGCCAAACTGTCTCTCACAGAAGCACCAAGGTTTTGTACTTAAATACAAGCTAGGCACAGGACACTAAATGATTCAGATGCCCTTTCTTGTGTTGCAAAATATTATGGTAAAAGCATCCCTTACTTGCCTAGGAGCTTTCAAACTGTATTACATCATGAAACTTGTGGTGAGCCATCACATGGTGCCTGAGTTGTGAACTCAACCATCAGCTGACTTTACAACACGTAACCTGCACAACGAGAGCTGCCTGTGAGCAGTATCTCATTCTAGACTAAAAACAAGGTCACTTGCTCTAAGAAAGCAGTAAGGTATGATATCAGCTTCAGTGCACAGCAATGTGCAGACAGACACGTATAATTCATTCTTGCTTACAATAGCCTGGACACATTCTCCAAAAAAAGCTTTAAAAGGAAACAACCTTCTCAATGTCTTTTGTTTTTTAAATGCCAGATTTCTGACAGAGCGGGAAAAGACTCCAGGTGTGAGGTACCTCCAGAATTCAGGCTCCGTGGGCTCTTCAGCCTCCAACAAGGCTTCAGTAACCGCCCAGCTCAGATGGCAGACCCCTGCCACCTCCTAGGAGGCACCTCCACCCACGTGTACCCCACTAGCAGTGCATAAAGCCTTAAACATCAAAACAAGCAAATACAATGTTTTAATCAAGCAAGAAAAACAACCCAGTATTAAATGATTAGCTGCAAAGTTCCAGCAAACCTGAAATGACATACATGTAACGCAGTCACACAGTGCTTTGGGTTGGAAGAGACCTTTACAGATCTTTCAGTCAAATGGAACAGTGAACTAGAAAGTCTCCTTCTTTCAATACACATTTGATAGCATGATTTATTCAGTTTCAGAGGGGCTGTAATGTGTGTGCAGAACAGAGGGACAAGTATAAGCACTTAAAGCTGTATTTCACTAAAACAGTGAAATATAAATCTGTTGTAGAAAACCAAGATTCAAACCACTTCAAGAAAAAAAATTAAGAAAGCTGAAAAGCACCATCCAGGTACACAAAAACTTCTGATCCTGAAGATCCACAAACTTTTACTTAATGTTATGATAATCAAATTTAGCTCACGCACACAGACACAAAGGCCTATGGAACCCGAGATCCACCCAGCCCTGTTTTATTATTTTCTGGCACCTGGATCAATGTGCTCTCCCACATACCTCCATCTCTTCCTGTGCCACCTCACACGCTGCCCCAAGGCCCACTGCCAGCGGCGTGGGCACAGTCCCTGAGCGCAGTCCTCTCTCCTGGCCTCCCCCGCTCTGCAGCGGCTCCAGCCGCACACGTGGTCGACGGCGAACATAGATAGCACCGACCCCTTGAAAACAAGGAAAGCAGCTGGATGCATGCAGTGCATGTCCATAGCCCTGCAATTGTGAAAAGGGACGCTAAGATTTGGAGGCATCTGTTTCCATAGCAAACATATAGTTGGACATCTCACCGGAGAAAAATGCAGTGAATGCATAGAGAAGCACAATGTCTTCTAGAAAGTTCACTCCCAACACTCATACAGCTCTGCACTCCCACAGCTTCTGACACGGGAGAAGCTCAGTTTCTCCCAGAATTCTTCAGCACTTGAAGGCTCTGCACTGCCCATACTTCTGACAGCTCCTGCGAAAATGAAGCTCAGCCCTTTACTCCAAAACCTTCACGCACAGGTGTCTCATTCATTGAGGTGTCAGTACTGAATTCCACCTCAAAGCTCCAAAGCTCCTTTCCCTGGATTAGCAGGCCAGCCACAAATCCCATGAGGCCTTCCCTCAGCCTTCAGACTTTTCCTTCTGCATATGGTGAAGATGACAGAATTCTGTCTCTGTACATCCATTGTCACAAACTACATGGGCTGCAACAGGGATAACAGCAAAGCTCTGACTACTTGGGAGTCAGCCACAAAACCCATAGCTGGATTTTAAACCCCATCCTGCAGAGATGTACAAAGGGGGATGAGTGGGAAGAAGCCAATGGGAGTAGACGATGAATAAAATCACTAAATTTAAACTTTCCACTTACCTCTTGATCTCCAGGTTGCAGGTTACACTTAGCCCTACAGCTCTGTGAGGTTCCAACCACTGCAGCACAAAAGCTGCTTCATACCACTCAGAAGACCCATGAAGAGCCACCCATCCTAACACTACCACCACTACAAGACACCATTTCTTTCCTCAGTGAAGCCAGCTCACAGCCCACAGGGCAGTGACAAAGACCCGCTTCCTGCAGCTGCTGACCTGCCAGCATGGCCTGACCCACAGCCAAGCCAGCCCAGCACCAGGCCGAGAACAAACCTCTGTGGTGTAAGCAGTGGTAACATTGACTAGGACAGACAGGCTTGACTTCATACCTTGTGCAGTTATGTCTTAAGGCAAGCGTGAAAAACAATTATTTAAAAAAGCACTTCAATAAATACCTTTGGGCCCATAAATTTTATGGCCACTGATGCTCATTAGATCAATTTTCAAGTCATTGACGTCCACAGGAATTTTACCAACTGCCTGAGCAGCATCCGTGTGGAAGAAAACCTTACGTGCACGGCAGATCTCACCTGGAATAAAAACACAGAAGTGAGAAAGAAAAACGTTTTCTCACCTAATTGTTATGATCCCAACGATGAATCTAAAGCATCAGTTTATAGCAGGGACTCATCCCGAGGTGACCAAGGCAGAAATGCATACTGTCACATCTCTTATAGTTTGGTCAAGAGCCTACAGCTGTTGAGAAGCCATCATAGCTGATGGGCACAGTGCTATGCAGGACACAAGGCAGTGCTATGGCGAGTTCCTTCAGCTGAAATGTTACAAGCTCTCCCACTGCTAAGAAGTGGGATTGTTTCCAAACTCACAAGGCACAGCCCTGTTTAACTACAGTTGGCTGAACGGGACACCAAGCTAGACAAAACTAAGTCTCCTTATTTTCCTTCTCAACATCTGTCTAGTACAAGCTTACTCTGATGCCTACTCTTGCCAAGAGCAAGTGGCATTAAAAATTCTATTGCCGCAGTGCATTTTACAGCGCTCGGTTCCATTCTCAGAGCTAATTAGTGATATCTCAACTTGTTCAAGTCTATTATCAACTTTTTTTTTTGCATCCTGAGCTCACATACACCGAGGGACAAGGAGATAAAAAGCAAACAACTCATCTTCCACAGAACTGCTCCTTTACACAAACACATGGCACACCTCTCTGAGAAACACCTTTGGCATTATCTCGCCAACATGGACAGAACTTTCCCTCGTGGTCCAGTAAGAACAGCACTGCTACTGCTGACAGGAGCCCACAGCCCTCACACTGGCAGTGCTGCGGGCTAACTCTGCAAGGCCTGGTCCATTCAGCTTTGATCAAGGTGCCATGAGAACACCAGCATTTGAGCACGGGACAACAGCAATGGCCTTGGAGTACAGACACAGGACAACAACGGAGTCCTCCGGGCTATAAGCAACTCTCTGATGGTCTGCTACTGGTCAGTAATGAACACACATAAACCTGAAGACTGGGAAAACAGACTGGGGCACTCACACTGCTGCCTTCAGCACAGCAATACGGGGAGAGAGAGAAAGAAAGAAAAAAAAAAAAAACAGAATCTAAACAAGAGGAAAAACAGCTGCAGAGTAAGATAAGCTGCCTGCCACAGCCTGGGAAAACAACACCTCCCAGAACCATGCAGGGCACAGGCCTAAGTCTAAAAACTGCCTACAGACTTGAACATCTTATAAAAGAACACCTTGAGTATGGGGAAGGAGGATGTTCTGGGATCACGGTCACGGGAATTGCTGGCACACAACCACAGGGGGATCCTGGGAGCTACACGGGTTTGTTACTACATTACACCTAATATTTTACATGAGTGTGTTTCTGAAGCAATTGATTATGAATTTATTAAGTAAAACAGCACAAAGAGCCACCAGGAAGCAGCTGTCTACTTACCAATGTCACGAATTGGCTGCTTCACTCCTATTTCATTATTCACAGTCATCACAGAAACCAAGCTTGTGTCTGGCTGGAACGCAGCCTCCAGCTCCTGGTTAAACATTCAGAGGCAGAAGCTGTGGCTCAAAGCAAAAAATTCTTGACGCACACACTCCATCTGCCAGCAAGCCTTAGCCCCCAGCCCCCGAAGCAACACAACCACCACAAGCCCCCAGGTTCTGAGAAACAGCCCTGCTGTGCAGACTAACCCATGTGAGCACAGGACACCGGCAGGAAGCAGAGTGTGCTAAGCTGTATTTCTGCATATCCTAGTGTGCACAGTGCCACCTGACGCCGTCCACTGAGTAGAAGCTTTTGCCATGTGTTTCATACATTCCCATGAACTATTTTTCAAATGAATCGAAGTCCCAGAAGCCAGCACAGCCCACACCTAGACAAAGTGAGGCTGACTGCAAACCAGTTGCACCATACACACAAAAGCATCACACAGAGGAGGAGTCTGCCAGCAAATTTCTCAGTGAATGTCATCAACCCGTCCCAGCCTGCTGGCCTGATCCATCCCTCCACCACACACACCAACTCTCCCTGAGCTACATGGCAGCCCCAGAAATAAAGCCGATGCTGTCTGTTTATAGGACAAAACCCAGGAACGCTCAGTCTCAGGACTGTGGCCATCATCATACCCAGAAGGGTCAGTGCAGAAACCAGAAGGGAGCACTGCAGCAACCACACCTCCGGTCAGGAAATTCACCAGCAACTCCTGCACTGCAGCCAGCTGCGAGGGCACCAGCCCCAAGCACAAACCTCTTGTTTTCACCACCTTTCTGCCACTTGATAACTCACCTTCAGATTGATCAGCCCATTTTTTTGGACAGGCAGGTAAGTGACCTGGAAACCTTCTGCCTCCAAGGAGCGGCAAGAATCCAGCACGCATTTGTGCTCTGTCTGTGTGGTAATGATGTGCTTCTTCCTGGATTTATAGAACCTCGCAACACCCTGTCAGGCACAGGACATGCACAGGAAATTCACTGTTAGGTCACCAAGGAGAGCAAGCTTTGTGCAAGATGCTCGAAATCAAGAAACAAAAATCATGAAATCGCAAATGTGAAAGGCACTGAGATGTAATTCACAGCACATGGTTCCGTGAGATCTCACTTCACAAAAGCATCTCACTTCCAAGGAGCCTGTGCAGAAAAGCTATCAGAGGTAGAAATCCCAGACATGGCTTAGCAACAGAAATACCTTTTAGAAACCTGCTACAAAGTCACCTGTGATGAGAGGTCTGAACAACCATACGTGGGCTAGAGGTCAAAGCACGAGCCAGTCTTAGAGAAAAAACATTTGCAATTAGCATCTCCACTGTTTCCTGAGGGAGATAACAACTGTGTGAGCAGAATTGCATTTGGTGCACATCAGATAAGCATTCATTTGATCTCTGTAAAATTAAGGTCATACCCTGAACCAAGTGGTTTGCACAGGATGAAGAGCTCTAATTAAATCCCAAGAATTCCAGGCACTCATGGGGCCAAAGGTGGAGCACTGCAGTGCTTTTCAGTACAGAACAGCCCCTGGCAGCGAGCACAGCACTGCTCCTCTGCCTACAGAGCAGAACAAATGGTGCAGCAGACACAGGATGGCAGTCACCCCAGGATCTGCTACCTGGGCAATGTAGTAACATTTCAAAGGTTCCAATGGGACTGTGTTAACGCAATTCGTATCAGCATAACCCCTTTACCTTAATGGCCATATTATTTGACTCCGTAGCCCCACTGGTGAAAATGATTTCCCTCGGATCTGCTCCTATTAAATCTGCAACTTGCTGTTGAAAAGGAAATGAAGATTTGAGGCATTGTGATAAAATACAATGAAATTACTATTCCAAAACAGTGCTTTCAAGAATATGATGCAGCGCCCGAGTACTGCAAGTGCCATCTGACTGCTGGATCTAGCATGGCTACGCTACAGGAGCAACGGGTGGCACTGATACAGAGCCCAGGAGAAGCTCATGCCATTCATTATCAGTGTGCCAAGCATCAGTCTGTCACAGAGCATCGCGAAGGCACCCCAAGGGCAGCAGACACCGCCTCCAAAAGCGGCAGCAAAGCACGCACCAGCCAATAGAAAAGCGCTGCCCCGGGAGCAGGCAGCGCAGCACCGCGAGGTGTCGGGATCCCAACGCTCGGAAGCGCTCCGCCGCGCGGTGCCACCGCCCCGCGCTCCGCTATCGCCGCTTTTCCCCGCAGCGCAGCCGCCGTAGCGCGGCTCATCGCGGCGGTGCGAGCCGCGGGCCCGGCCGGCTCGGCACGCACTCACCCGCCGGGCTCGCTCCGTGGCTGCCTCGCTTTCCCATCCGTACGCGTGGGTGCGGGAGTGCGGGTTCCCGTAGCAGCCGGTCAGGTAGGGCAGCATGCGGTCCAGCACCCGCGGGTCCTGCGGGCACAGACAGCGCTCAGCGCCGCTCCGCCGTCCCCATCGGCGGCCGGGCCGGGCCGGGCCGAGCGGGCGGGGAGCCGGGCACGCACCAGCGGGGTGGTGGCCTGCACGTCCATGTACAGCGGCCGCAGAGCGCCGTCCCCGTCGCCGCGCGGCCCTGGGGAGAGAGCGAAGCGGCGCGGCGTGA
>VXAB01009805.1:44253-63459 GCA_013399175.1 Odontophorus gujanensis | reverse complement strand
CCCCCCGCCGTTAGCGGAGTTACGCTCCCGCCCCGGCACGGCGCTGCCCGGCCGGGCTTTCTGCGCCCGAAACGCGCGTGGGCTGCGCGCCGGTATGGGGTCCCATTACTTAAGGAACAATGGGACGGGGAACGGCCGCCGCCTCCGATGGCACGAGCGAGGAGCGGCCCAGGAGCCTCCGCTGGTGGTCGGGCGGCGGCGCGGCGTTTCCCGCACGCCCGGGGCGCGGCCGAGCGGCGCGGGTCGCCGCCGTTGCCGACGGGAAAGGCTGCGGGCCGACGCGGCCGTGCCGCCGCAGAACGGGAGCCTGTCCGCTTCCTCTCGGCGCCGATCAAGTTTGCCGCTTAGCGGTCTGACGGAGCGAGGCGAGCGGATAGTGGGAAGTTGGGAGGCGGGCGGCCGAGCGTCGCTGCCGGCGTTGGCGTGCCGTGCTCCGCCGTGCCGATCGCCGCGGGGTTGCCCCGTACGGGACCGCTCGGACGGGTGACCGAGGGTACCCGCAGCTGGATGCGGAAACAGGCGCGCTCACGGTCACATGAAGGGCTTAACTGAGAGTTATGTGTGATCCCGGGGTGTGTGTGCGGTGCACGGTGCGTTCTGTCTCCATAAATAGTTGGGGAATACCGTTACAGGGAGATTGGATCGTACTGCGGTAAGATGGAGCTATCGAGAATGACACAGACCCGTAGATTGAATTACTTCTCGGGGCGGGGGGGGGGGGTGGCGTGTTTGTTGGTNTGGCGTGTTTGTGTGTGTGCGTAGCTACATGTGCGGGCACGCACTTTATTTGGGAATAGAAACGCCGGAATTAATAACAGCGAATGTTCCTAAAGCGTGAAACCGAGCGTTCCGTGCATGGATCCCGTTTTACTCAAGAAACTTGTTAGAATCAGCGTTGTGAAGTGATTTTGACCAAAGGTCAGCTTTCAGGCCACATTTACTCTCCGCCCTTGTGTCCAAACTGTGCCTTTTCACACTGTGCTGACATGCGGTCCGCTCGATATGGTAACTGTGTTGTGTCTGCTGCAGGTTTCTGCCATTTGACCAAGCAGAAATTCTGGCTGCAAATGATTTCTTTCCTTTTTCTTTTTCTTTTTTTCTTGGAAGTCCAGAAATACTTTTTGGGAAATACGTCTCTGCTAAACCCACATTAGGTGTGTTTTGAGCATTGATTTTTTACATGGCCTGCTTCAGTGAAGTAAATCTCACTCGCTTCTGCACGCAGGAGAGTTTGGCAATAGCCCTTGAGTGGAATTACAGTTTTCTGTTCTGTACAGCTTTGGTGCTGAGCAGGATGTATGAGAGCAGCAAAGCAGAGGAAAAATGTTGACTTGACAGCCTCTGCTTAAAGGAGTTTTAATGATACATCTGAGGGGGACAAAAAAAAAAAAAAGGATCAACGGAAACTTAATTATGGGCCGGACCCTGCCTGAGTCTCCAGCTGGGAAAGGAGTGTGCATTGTGAGTGTGATTGTGATGTGCCTGGGGTAACTTGTAACTGGTATTTGATGGTGGAGGGTGCTGGATGGTACCTTGCCTTTGGGTATTGCTCTAGTGGTTTTCAGGCTTTGTTTGGCCACGCCTGAAAAAGTTAAGCTGGGTTAAGTCACATGCAGAGGAAGAAAGGATTTTTCCTTCTTTTTAAGCGACCCGCGCTGATAACACTGTCAGCAAACATTAAAGATACAGTGCAGGCACGAGTGTAATGAGGACTTCTAGAGCTGCAGAGACTTTCTGGCGTGTTTTGCTTAATACAAACTGAAAAGTAAAAATATGTAATTGTGTATTATGACATAACTGTAGTTTTTAATGTATAAAGTAGCACGGCTACAGCATTAGAACAACTTTAGTACAAGTAACCTCATATTATGGGAAGGTGCCTAAGATTGTTTCCAAACCACAAAGATACCGTGCACAGTTCTGAATGTGTGTTTGTGAGATTACCTTTGGAATACGCACATGTGCACCTCTCTTTTTTTCATCCACTATTTCTTCTTGAAGTTAATGTTCCTGCAGAGGTGGTTTAAAAACTGCCCGTGGTTCTGAAGCGCTTGCCCTTACTCAGGAAGCAAAGATTTACCCGATCCAATCCTTACTCAGGTTAAAGTGTCGGAGATGACTCATACGAATAAACATTCACGGGATCAAATACGAAGATATTTACAGTGTATGCTTTATGTCCACGGTTAGCATGATATTTGATGCCTAAAGAAGGACACGGCTGCTATTCTGCGTCTTTGATAAAAAGGAGTATCAAATCCCATCGGTGTTCTTCTCTCAGATTTCGGAAAGGGGATGTGTTTGCTGCCTTGCTGTCTGTCTAAAACTTGTGGGCACATTTCTGTTACAAGTTTGTCGCTCATTCCTGTTGTGCCTTTCCAGCACGTGCAAGCACAAGGTGCGGGCCGGCTGCTTTGTGCTCTGTTGTGAGTGCCGGCTAACACCTGCACTTGGTGCAGAAGGCACTGAGTCGGGTGTGCGTTGGCCCTTCAGACGTCATTTTGAAATCCTCTTTGGAGGAAGCTGCTTTAAAACACGTTAGGAACAGTAGCTGCTGCTTTCTGGGAGCTGAGATTTAATTACTGTGTTGTACACGCCCGACACCTAGCCCGTACTGCTCGGCTGTTGGATATACCTAAGCTACAGTTAGTTACTATTTAAATAAAAAGTTTAAACAAAATTTTAGAGCGGATGGGAGGTAAATCGTCTCCATGAGAGGAACTGCTGGTGGGGGTTGTACGGCAGTTTATACAAGCCCTGCATAATTTACATTGTATCCTGTGATATATGGATGGATTAATGGCACTATTTATTGCAAAGCCAACCAATTCCGAGCCACCCCAAAGACACTTTTTTAGAAGAAAAAGTCTCTGCAATTAATTCCCACATTATGTCCATATCTTACTATCTGTTCTCGCACAGAGCTCCGTTGGATTTTATGCGAGTGAAATAGGGACAGAATAGTATTTCCTGGAATAATGTTCTGTTGGGTTTTAGTGATTGCTCGTTTCCGAAGCCTGAGAGAGTGAGAAGTCGCAGGCTGCAGCTCTTTGAGGCACCACATTGAAAGCGTGCAGAGCTGAGCCAGGACGCGTCCTGCGCGGTGCACTGGGCCTGCCTGGGTGCGGTGTGAAATCGTGGTGCTGCATGGGGATTGCCGTGCTCTTGGTATGCCCCAGATGGCTCCCTGCGTCAATGTGCATTCAGCGGCTTGTATGCTATCTCTGATTATTAAAGTTCCCCCCAAACTGCATTAATTTTCATACACATTGAATGAGGAGTAGAGGGGAGGAGGAGGTAATGAGCCGGGGTCAGAGTCTGGTTCCCAGCAGTGATTGTGGGCATCGTGCTGAGGAAGTCCTTGATGTCTCAGAGTGTAGCTCACCATGTGCGTGGGCCTCCGTATGTCTATCAGGAGCGCGACAGAATCCACGGAGCACACGAGGGGTCCGTAGGCACTTACCCAGCTGGGCCATAGCTGTGGCCCCACGTCCTGCTCTGCCAAGCACGGCCGGTTGGTGCCTGGCCCACCTACGACTCGTCCTTCTTTGTCTCCTAATCGTTGTGTAGCAGAACGGCGCGATTCCTCCCGCTGCATCCTGCTGCACCTTTCCGAGCAGCCCGCTGAGCTTTGTGGCCCTCAGCAGCCATGTCTGTTTGGAGTTGGTGTGCTGGCGGGTCAGAAGGTAGAGGGTGGGATTGGGCGCTGCGAGGGGGAAGGGAGGCCGGCTCGGGACTGTGTGTGAAGCTATTAAAGCGCTATTGACTGGGAATCTAAAACAATGACGAGTGCTGTTGTTTTTACAGATACATAAACTGAAAACTGCTGCTAATGATGGGAAATGTTAATTATGTGAGAACATATTGAACTTATATTCTCTGGCATGAACTTTTTAAAATGCATCAACTGTGCTGCCTTTTATGCGCACAGCTTTCTAATTATCATAATTCAGTACAGCTCTGGCTTTTGGAAAGAGTTAAGTGCAATCTCAACTTAACATGAAAGGAGATTCTTTTTTTTTTTTTTTTTTTTAAACAGAATGTTCAAGAACAATTTGAAAAGATAATCTCAAAATGCTATGTACTTTAGCTGGGTCTAACTCAGAAAATAAGTCTGTTCCCATAACTGCCTATCAAAGCAGAACACATTATTAGAACTCTATTTTTTTCCTCACAATGTCTTTCACACTCCTGCGGAACACAACTAAACACATCTTTGCACAATTGAATGCCACCTCGATACAGCCCTTGACAATTTTCATGTTTCCAATTTTTCAAGTATTTGACTGGATTGCTGTATTGCTAGTGAAATGCTTTTTTGTTGTTTTATTTTTTTTTTCCTTGTGTGGTACGTAGGTAACAAAGATTTCATTTGCTAAATAAAGCAAGAGGAAAAATGTCACGATTCTTTTGGTGTTAACCAATGGTGTTTCTGTGCCGTATTAAAGCCCTGCTGCAAATCTTCCTTATCTGTCGGTATTGTCAACTTGCCTTGGTGGAGCTGGAGGGAGTTGTAAATACCAGTTAAATACTAGTTCTTTATAAAGCTTTCACAAGTTGTTTTTATTTTGAAATGAGGGGAAGATGACTTTGATTTAACTTGTGCTTGAGTTTTCCCTTCACAGATATTTTATTTCGCGCAATCCAATGGTTAGTTGTTTTTTCCTTTTTCTTTTCCCCGGGTTTCCTGTCTTCCAGCCCAAAAGAAATCAGATTTTTTTTTTTTTTTCATACTTGTCTTTTTCCCTTACTACAGTGCATGCTGCATTTCCAAAATGCAAAGAAAGCCCCAGTGAAACAAAATGACTTCATTTGAGCTGGCACTTAAGAGCAGAATTCACTTCCATAGTGCTGAAATAAAAGGAGCCAAGTGTTTTAAATAGCCACTCCCCTAGGCCAGAGTGTTTTTAGAAAAGCTCATTGTCTAGATTGGAGCTGTAGCAGTATGCCTGCCGCTGTTAAATCTCTCTAAGCAGACAGCTCGATTTCTGAAGTTGACATCTGGTTTACTCTTTGTTCACCTGTTTAAAAAAAAAATAAAATAAACGCAAATAGATGAGTGCACCATTGCCCCAGAGCTGTGCAACAAAATAGAAATGTTGTCGACAGTTTGTCAAATCGTGCTTCCAGTCTAAGACTGCAGTAACCTATTGTTATGCCAGCAACAGGCAACAGAAGTTGTGGCACCATATGGCTAGTGTATGCGTCAGATAAGCTATCTGTTAATTTAGCTTATCAGTACCGTTTTGATATGCTTCATGTTTGAATCACCAACCGGTATGGCCTTGGGTATTTTTGGAGCCAAATTATTCCTTAGCATTGTAGGCATTGCAGTTATTCCCTTGGTGGAATCTCTTTCCTTTCGTTCACCTCACGGTGCCCTGAGCAGTGGTGTTTATTTCTGCAATTAGCTGGCGTGTTTTTCACACGGTTGTCTTTCTGTTGGGAGACTGTAGTTCAGGAATGGCACTTTGGTTTTGGGAGAAGAAAGCGTCAGAGCAGGCATTGGAAGAAAAGGTGAATTCATAGAGGTTTAATGGATCAAAGCATCTGTTATATGCATCTCAATTAAAACGTATAGTGTTTGGAGACAAACATCTATTAATGACACAGGAAATCTTATTCGTATTTCATTTCCTACCACCATGGATATGTACTTTTTGTCCCAGAACTGTTTCAGATTTTAAAAAAAAAAAAAAAACAAAAACAAAACAAAGCTGTGCGAACAGCTGCATTTTGCATGTTGCTGATTTCACTTTTATTCTTTCAACAAATTAACCTTAAAGAAGAAATGCATGCCTATATCTGGTGCCTGTTAACGTCCAGTTTTATTTAACTTTTTAAATGCAATTTATTCCAGAGCCAACTGGAAGCCTAGTGGAAGACTCTAAGATACAATTTGTGTTCTTTTGTTTGTTTCTTGCTTTATTTTTTTTTTCCCCCTTCTCTCCCTGCCGCCCCTAACTTTTTTGGTCAAAATAATTTTGTCACAGGGGAAAAAGCTCAAAACATAAATACAGTCTTCCAGTCAGTGCTGCCGTGGTGTCTTTAGGGTTGGGTCTGCCTGTGCTGCTCTCTGACCTTGTTGTGCATTCTTTGTCTACTGCCCTGCAGGCTCTGTCTTGCCGTCCCTTACAGGGCACCACATCCATCTTCAGTTGCTTGCACTCCCTTCTTTACTCGAGTGTGCAGTTGCTTGCTTTCTCCTGGGCAGCCCTTGCTGAGGCTGTCCTTGCTTCCCATAGTGGAAGGTTTTTGTTTCGCTTTCCATCTTGCTGGACCATTCTCACAGTCTGTCTTTCTGACGGTTGTTGCTTACAGACACGGGCTTGCTGTCACATCTCCTTGCCCGTACCAGTCTCCCCACTGCTTCTTCACCCTGTCTCATAGGAAGAATAGACTGCTTGCCATTGAATAATGACTTTCATGTCCAGGGCTCTTGGTGACCAATAAAAGGGGCAGATTGTCTCTCAAGGAAGAGACAGTCTTCTTAGAGTCATCTTCTGATTCTGTTTGCTGACTTGAAGCAAGACCCATGCTGACACGGTCACTGTTAGGAAACAAGAAAGCTTTCCTTCCTGGGGCTGGACATCAGGCTCCTGACGGAGGCTTGTAGTTCCTCTCTAGGACAGGATGTACTAGCATCTGTCTGATTAGGGTTGGTTTGGGGATCACCTAATATTTTTACTGTCTTAAGTTCGAATTTGAAGTTCAGGTGTGTTTTGGAGGCAGGTGCAGTTGCATGATGATAGCAGTTTTTGTCTTCTGGCTTAGTGCAAGTTAGACTTGTGATCTCTCTGTAGTGTCTATTTTGGGGAAATAAAGCAAAGAGACAGGGGGAAAAAGAAGTACTGAGAATTCCAGTTCTCTGTGAGGCATTTGTGCATCTTCTCTGTGAGTTATTTCTAGTTGTTGACAGTGGGAGGTTATTTTGTTCCAGTAGATTCTCTTGGTATTGCATATAGTGTATTCAGTGAATGTGGGCACGTTTGGACTGATGGGGCCATTAAAACATAACAAATCTATGTTTATTTGGTACTGTAAGTTGCATCTTTATTACGGTTTATTTTATTTTATATTAAACTCCAGAGCCTGTGAAGTTTTGGCTGATTTGATATCTGCTTGACTTGATTTTCCTAACCTCTCATTGGTTCCAGTCGTTTTGTGACTAGAATCCCCTAACTCCAAATAATGAACTTTTTTTTTTCTTTCTACTTACTGTTATTTATGTACAGTAATCTCTTTTTCTGCTTCTTGGCTTATTTACTATATGCTTACCAAGCAGTTGTAGATAAGCAGTTGAAGGGGCGTATTATAAAATCTGCAGCTTCCTCTGCCAATTCAATTTAGCTGTTAAGGTTAGTAATGTTTTCTTTTTGGTGGAAAAAATGACCCATAAAGAACTTGATCTCCCCAAACCTCTAGAAACAATGCAAAAAAAAAAAAAGGGTAATAGAATTATCAAAGTTCTTGTTTGCCTGGAAAATCAACTAATATTCTGGCCTCGCATATTTTGGAAACAAATTAAAGAAGCCTTTTTTAGGTAGCAGGCTGCTTTTAATGGTTCTTCTGTATTAAGGAAAGTACAGTATTGTAGGTTATTTATTTCTGGGCATGCAGTACAGGGTGAAGAGCCTGCAATTCAGCTAGCAATGTCTCTGTGCCCTGAGGTAAACTCTATTTCACAAAGGGAATTTTGATTATGGTCTACTGCTCTGTAGCATAGTGGAGGCTTCAAGAGGCAAGTGGTAAATGCTACCAAAGAAAAGCTGGATTGGAGCCACTGACGTCATCTAAGTAAATCTGCTGTAGGACTATAGCCATAAAATGACTGCCAGCCACTGAGCGCACTTTGGCCTTTTCTTGTCAACTGTTTTAACTGCTCTCTCTCTCTCTCTCTCTCTCCCTCTCTCTCTCTCTCTCTCTCTCTTTTTCCCCTCTAAGCAACATGCGTTTTTGTTTCCTTTTTTTTGTGTGTGTGTGTGCTAGTTTTGTGCATGGTGAAGTACAGAAACGCCAGCGTTCCCCCCCAGCCACCCTGTGTACATGCTGTGTGAGGAGCTGCAGAGTGCCGCTCAGAAATAAAAAAGTAAACCAGTACTTTTCCATACATGAGCTTAGCAGAGTTAAGCTTCCATCTCAAGCCATGTTTTTCGGCACAAGAGCCTGGCAGTTCAAGTTACAGCATACTGATGAGATTTGTGTTGTGGGCAAAAAGCGTTTCGATGCACTGGAGGGCACGCTTCCCTGGGGAGGAACTGGCTGTGTGAAAATGGCTGGTTGTGAACTCTGAGACAGCACCAAGTGCTCGTGTGTTGATGAGGGCTTTAAGATCCTGTTTGTTAGCCAGTGCTTTAAAGCTTGAGCCCTGTAGCTCTGACCACCCCAAAACACAACTGTCTTGTTTTGGGCATCCAAATGTATTGTTAGCAGCCCAGCCTCTGCTGGAACTCTTTATGCATAGTTAAGGAAACCATGTGCATTAACAAGAGCAGCTCTAGGATGCCGTGATGAGTATAGCAGTAGATACAGCTGAACGTCAAGGTACAAATGAAAATGCAGTTGGTATCTTACCTGTCTTCCACCTGAAGCATGGAGGTGTCTGGATTGCAAGAGGAGTCCTTGCTTTTTTTGGCACTGGGTTGAACTCAGTGCCAACATTCTCTTGAAATGAATTTCCAGGAATTTTAACGTGCTCCTTTTTACATATGGAGTGTGTAGTAAAGCACACTTATAATCACTAGTCAGTGTGTCATGTGATAGCATTTGTTTTCTTGATTTATGTACTTTTTAAAGTTTAAAATAAAAACTAAACATCACTGTTTTTGAAGTTTGAGTCTTATGATCAGAAGTATATTAAAACCAGTATCTTATCCATGAATCATTAGATGAGTCAGTTCCTGAAACCACTGCAAGCCTCACAGTTCTTGGCTACAGCTGAAAGCAGGAAATCCAGGCTTCAATAACTTCCTTTCCCAGTACTGGCTATAGCAGTGTTAGTGGTTAGTATATGCTGCTTTTGTAAGCAATAGGAAGATGTATGTCTGAGGAACAAAGGCACTCAAGTCAATTTGCTGAAACTGTTTATAATTTGTGGTCTCGATTTGAACATCGGGATTCATTGGCGTATGCTATGTTCTGTGCTGCAATACATTTTCCAGCAGTGATATGCAGAGTATGAAATAGCCGGAGAACTCTATGGCACAGTTCTCAGACAAAACCCATCTAATCAGTTTACTGGGAAAAGGAGCATTGTTTTAGTGGTATCATCCAACTCCTGAGCATCGAGAACTGAACACATAGGAGTAAATGTAACGTGTTAGTTTAGGAGCTACTCGTCTTATGCTTGTGAAACAAACTATTTTTATTCTGTTTCGGTGCTCCAGAAAAGCTTGAAAAAAACCCAACCCAAACTTGGAACTTGTAAAATAAAAACACATGATTTGTTTTTCAGCCTCGTTTTTTTTGTAGTGAAAAGTGTTTGCCTCCTCATAATCAAGGACACATTGATTGTCTCTATGTCAGTGAAGCATTGTTGGCTGCAGAATCTGTCTCTTTAAATGTGGAGTGCCTGTACTCTCCGACATCTGTTCGAGGGGATTTACTATTTACCTTCTTGTGCTAACTGGGCCAGATTCAGGTTTGGTACAATGTTCGTCTGAATGTGTTTACAACTGGGAAGTATTCAACCCTTTGTTTTTCTTAAATACTGTGAAAGGTAGTCTGGTATCTTGTACTTACTATTTGGTTAATTTAACTGCCTAACCAGCAGTATGTAAATGCCTAGCCTTTCTTTAATTATTTCTTGTGTTCTTTCCTCCAAAACGTTGTCTATGTATAAACTGAGAATGTACTGAGCAACAAACTAGTTAGTGCATTAAAAATCAACTTCTGACAATGTTGAGTAAACTGTATATACAGTATTGATTAAAAACAAATAGAGTTCTTCTTTGGAACACCCACAACGGCTATTGCATGTTAGGAGACATTTTTTTGCAATAGATAATATGTGAAACTGCTTTATTAATGCATGGTGCAAGTTGCAGACCTTGGCTCATGCATGTCAGTCCTGGTAGATTGACCTCGGCATAGCTAATGGCCCTTTATGGGGTGCTGGAGCCAAGTGATCCACTGCTGACATCCAGCATGGTGCTTTGAGAGTTGTGTGTTGGGCAGCATGGAAGTGGATTGGGCTGAGAAGAAAAGAGGTTACCTGTATCCATCTATAATAGAGACTTTTCTCACCTTCTCCCTCTGTCCGTGCAACTTTATTCTCATGGAGACATCTGGAGAGGGTCGATCCCTCCCTCCCTCAGACAGACACCTATAAGGGACTGGTTTGAGTTCTAGGTGAGGCTGCACTGCAGGGAGGGGAGCCTTCTCTTCAGAATGGCAGGTCTGTGACTACACTGTTTTCACAGGCACTTTGCCAGTGACCCATGCCTGCAGCTCATTTCCCCCCATGGCACTGACCTGTGTGACCCTCAGTGTGGCTCATAATGTCCATCCTGGGTCAGGCCTTGGAACTGGTTTTTGTCCTAAGATGGCTGGAATGTTCTGTGCCCTAGCAGGTGTGCAGACAAACTGCTTTGTTGGCTGTGTATGAGGGGGATCACAGCACCATTTCCTCTGGCACAGGACATTAGCAGGGATGTCAGTGTTGGATGTTAAACTTTTCCAAGTCCTCATTGTGCTGTTTCTGGAGGTAAGTCCCCAACTGGTGAGGGAGCCCAGTGCAGTGGCATGTCCCAGGCAAGTGTGGATCTGTGCCATTGTGCTTGCTCACTGCAGAGCATCATGTGAGCACAGCAGCTTGGGCTTAGCACAGTGCAGCTATATAAACAGCTGGACTCTTTGGGAGGCAAGCTGGATTGACTCATCCTCTTCTCTTGCATTTTAAGAAAAAGGAGTGGCATTTGAAGGAGGGACTGGATGTTTGCCTTTAGGAAGGAGGCTCCCAGGGAGGCAGATATCTTTTATTCCTTCCTCTTAGCTGGCTTAAATGGTGCTTTATCCACAGATGCTGTGCTAAAGCGCTGGCTGTGGGTGTGCACAGTGAGAAGCCTCACTCAGGTGTTCTCTCTGCTGTCAGGAGCCAGATGCTGATGCTCCAGGGATTGCAGCACTCAGTATCACACCACCTATTGTGGATTTAACTTACTGTGTTGTAATTAACTTCTTGTAGTAGCAATAATTACAATAATTAACTTACTGAAATAACAAAGGTGTTCTTTTTGGGACAGGCTTTTATTTATTTATTTTTTAAGGGACTATTTTAGCACTTTAGCAACAAATAGCAGTGAATTTGCACAGGATCAAAGCGTGTGTAAGAGTCATTGTTCATCTTTGTGACCGTGAGAAGTGCAATTTTCTATTAATTAATGTTAATGGATTGTTAACAAGATTGTTTCAAGTTTTTCAAGGAAAAAGCATCTAGAAGTTTAGAAGCAAGCTAGGGTCATACTTGCTTTTTTTTTTTTTTTAATTTCACTTGTGAGGAAGTGTAAGTGTCTTTATCTTGTTTTCCTAGCTGAACAGTCCTGATCATGGGACTTGTAATACATAAGATCCAGAGATGCATTTATATCAAGTTTGTACACTCTAAATGTGTATGAACTGAACATCTTTCTGTTCCTATTGATTAGAGAGGTGTCCTGTTGCTCTAATGTGCATTTTGGTTTGGAATTAGAGGCCTGGGGCTTTGAATTGCTTACTGTCTGTAGACCAAGTCATCAGTGGCTGGTGATTGATTTGTTAATTAAAATCAATTTAAATGGATTTGTAAGCCTCATGTAACAGATTATCTTATTAGCAGGATGAGAAAGGCACTGTGATCTGCAAGGAATGTGTCACTTTAGACAAAATATAGCACAATTTTCATGGAAGAATTTTGTGAATTGCTGTTGCCGTTAGTGATCTATGCAAATGGGAGCCTTGCTTACGTCTTAATTTAATGAGTCTTCCTGTTGAAGTTTCATTGGTTTTTCATTATTTTTGTTACTGTTGTGACTGTTTTCCTAAATGCTTAAATCTTAATGTGCATTCACGTGCTGATGTACATATTCTTGGTTATGGAGATGTGTTCAGTATTGCCAGGCTTCTGATACCTTCTAATTTTTTTCTCTTATTGTTTCTTTAACAGCACCCTCTAATATATAAAATAAATAAATAAAGCACATCAAGAAAAATAATATTCTAAATGACTGACAACAAAATGTCAGAAAGAACATGCAGTGCTGTTTAATCCACACTTCACTTGCATGGACCCTAGCTTAGTGCATGTGTGTATGTGTATATGTATGTTGTATCATTAGGCCTTAAGAATATCTTAGCACTGGTCTCAGCAGAACTGATGGAAATTCTGAATTTGGTTTCTAACAGCAGTGCAGTTGTCTTCAAATCATAGGCTTGCCCGCAATATCTCAGTTATGTGCCCGCTTGCCAATCTGATTTGTAACCCAAGCTTCTGCAGCCAAGGAGATGTAAAATGGTGTGTGCTTTCTTGTAGAAACATTTTATGTATATTTCTTCTCTTGTTCAAGGTCTGGGTGCATTTGTGACCGAAGGGGTAAACTGAATTTGGTTATGAGATATCTTAATCATTGAAGCTGGTTCCACTTAAGATTTCCTCTGCTCCATTGAAGAAATAAAATAATCTATAAAAATAAGAAGCAATAAACTGTTGATTTCAACTGAATTTTATCAAGAATTTTGTTTAAAAAAAAAAAAAAAAAAACAGAAACCAAATCGATACTGTGTAGCTGTGAATTGCCTCTGAGACTCAGTTCTTTCAGTATGTAGGTGATTGTTTAAAGCAGCGCGTAGTTGATGAGTCTGGTTTATTGGATAATCCCACTAT
This sequence comes from Odontophorus gujanensis, assembly GCA_013399175.1. NCBI lineage: Eukaryota > Metazoa > Chordata > Aves > Galliformes > Odontophoridae > Odontophorus > Odontophorus gujanensis. The sequence continues at coordinate 50,600 of VXAB01009805.1, read as the reverse complement.
CATTGGCAGTGTAGTTTGCAAGTCCTTACCCAAAGGAGCTCTGACACAGTAAAACCAATTTTAACTGGTGTTTGATGAGATTAAGTGCATTGCCTGTAATGTGCATAGGTCACTCTGAAAGTAATGTCTCTTATTTACTGCCATGAAAACTACAACGGATACAAAGAGCACAATAACAATATTTGGTGGAGCAAAGTCTCAGCTACAAAGCACGATTTTTCAACATAGCCACCACCATTAGCTGTGCATGTTTGCCAGCAATGAACAAGGACCTGCGTGCTGTACTCATTAAGATCTACTCTGGCAGCTGTTGCCGCTGCTGAAACGCACCTCCTACTACTTCACTGTGCTTACATCCACTGATTGGTCTCTGGAAGCATTCAGTAAGCATTGATGAATGTCAGTGGCTGCAAATTTTTCTGCACGGGGGAACTGACGCACCTTTGCTTCGTTTCCACTTCAGTGTTGTGTGCCATCCTGTCCGACTGCCCCTCTGCTGCCATCTGTCACATGGCAACAGCACGTAACGGGATATTGGTGGGAAGGTTCAACACACCACCACCACCTGTCTGATGTCATGGCCAACATCATAAAACAGGAGGCATTACTTTAGGAGCACACCTCATACAACTGTGGAATTATTTTGGGATTATTTATGTTTTTTTTTCATTGCATGTGGACAGTTGAGTGAGGTGTTTGGGAGATGTGATTTTCAAGTCCATGTAACACCTACTCATTGGACTTGCTAGGTCACTTCGGGTGACCTCTGGTTTACTCCATTGTTATCTTCAGGAGTTTTCTGGGTTTTGACTTGAGAGGATGGGTGATTCACCTTGTGCTGCATGGGACTTGTTGCCAGCTCGCTGCCTACACCAAGAAATTTGCAGGACTGAAAAGAGCACAAGGATGAGGGAAACTACCATAACAGAAGCTCCCAGCTCCTGTAAGCCCATGCTGCTTGCCATGCCAGCCCCTTTCTTCAACTGAAATCCTGGGTGTGATGAGGTATTTCATTCTGGATGCAGCCCTTGATTTTGAGAGATAGTCTCCATGCCCTGACTTACTTTAGCACTTTTATTAGCATGCCAGATTGAAATTAGAGTAGTCATGCAATAATTATTTATTTTGTGAACCCTTTGGTTTGGAACAGAGCAGAGAGGCTCCTGAATGTAGAAGAAATGTGCTGAGTTGTAGCATTTTCTTTAAAACAGGAGCAGAGACTAAGGCAGGACGTATGCAGGATAGAACTCCTTCAAAGCAGAAAACTTGTAGAGGAGTGAACACGAAGTTTGGAGTCCTAGGTCATGGCTTCTAGCCCTCTTTTTTATTATTATTATTATTATTTTTTTTTTTTTTTACTACTGAATACTATATGGAATTGCCTAGTCTTTTCCTGCAGCTGCTTCATCATACACCTCCAGTTCCTCAGTTGTGGAATCGCCAGTTCAATTAATTGACTTCCTTCAGCTGAATTTCTCCCATAGGGTTGTAGCTAAAAGGAAAGGGGCATTGTTGGTGAACAGCTTTTAAATAGCATGCTGCGTAATGCTGCCGTTATGACTTCAGGGAATGTTTTCCATTCCACATTTGTCTATAATGTGGCTCTTTGTAACGTTCACCTTGTATTAAGGCTGCAGAGCTTTTTGTGTATGTTGCAAACCCTGTGAGGTGTTTTTTATTCTTGTGAATTATAAATTCTCTGATTTGCTCAACTATCCTTTTTCTAAGCACAATTTTTTTTTTTTTTTTTTTAATAATAGAACGTGGTTGTGGAGCAGGGTTATACGAAACATAATTGAATTGTACAGTAATAAAATTTCCATGGTGCTTTCTGAAGGTCAGTGGTATGCAATTAATTGCTGGACTGATGACGGGTACTGTGTAGTAAGTGTTGATGCCCTAGACACTAAGAATAATAATTAAGCTTAGGAGTTAGTGTTAAAAGAATAGAAAACACATGACTACATCATTAACATCAAATTTGTGCTGATACTTGGTTTAACAGTACTGTAATAGATGTAGGTTCGTGCTTGCAATTACTGATTTGCTCAGGAAGAGTTTGTTAGGAAGCGTGGAGGAAGGGGGGCCAAACTAGGCGGGCTGGATACTCAGTTGGTTTCTAGATCTTTGGTAAGACGGTCTGACTGAGGAAGGCTTCTAGTCTGCTGCGTATTGAGAAGGAAGAGCTGTGCCCTTTGAAGACTTGCAGGGGGAGAGCCTGGCCCTCCACCCACCCCTGGTACTTAAACCGAGGCAGATGGCATCTCCTTTGATTAGGGAAAGGAGGAGTTTCCATGGACGAGGGGAAAGTTATTACTAGGGATGGAAATTCAGGTCCTTCTTCTGAATTTCTAGTATATCTCTTCCTGTAGTTTTTCTTCCACGGCCTAATGGCAGTATCATTTGCTCCGCACCAAAGGAGTCTGCAAAGCTTGGCTGGATAAGGAAGAATATGTACTTAAAACACACCTGACTGAAAATTACGATAAATATCAGTCAGCTTCACGTCTTACTCCAGTTTTAATCAAGGAGATTTACTTGAACTCATAGATCTCTACAGAGAAAATTGCGAAGATAATTGCTGTTGTTACTCCCTTGTTTTCAAATACCAGTATTTATGGGAGGATCGGTTGGTGTTAATACAGAAGGACCAGTTTTCCTTGGCTTAGACCATTCTTGTAAGAACCATGTCTTGCAAGAAGGAGCAGTTCCCCATGGAGTACTATTGCTGTTGAAGGTGTTGAAGTGTGTTGCTATTCCCTGTGGGTATATGCTGTGGGAAATAAAGAATTAGCATTTCAATGTAGGATGTAGAAGTGTTCATACTTTGTTCTGTGGAACAAAAGTGTGATTTTCAGATGGTTTAGCATTCCCCTTGTAGACTAAAACTAACAAAATTACTGTAGATTCAAAATAAACAGAATGATGACAAATATTTTGAAGTATGCACATGTATGCTGATTCTTATATTGCTGGATTAGAACTCTTCTGACTCAGTGACTTGGACATGTCTAGTTTTTGATTTGTTTTACTGCTTCTGAGAAGAAAAGTGGCCATGTGATTAAGGTACGTGTCAGGGGCAGAGATTGTCACTTGGTGTATAGAGCGGAGTTTGGAAATGGGAAGTTGGTTTGTTGCTCAGATGGCTCGTGTTGGAGTCGGGGACAAATCGGTGAAAAATCCATCCCATTGCATTGGAGGTGTGAGTTAATATTTGGGAAATCCTTTATGGAAACCTTTGTGGAAAGTGCTGTCAGTATAAATGATTGTCTCTGAGATAAAGGTTGCCCTACTTCTTCACTTTACACAAATTTGTGTAATTGGCTTGGAATGGTAAGACTGAGTGTAATTAAGTCTCATAATTAATTAATATGAGAAAGCCTACGCAAACATGGCTTAAGTATTCCATATTTCATGATTTGTTCCCTTCTGTAAAATTGCAGTAATAATACTTTGTTACTTAATACTGTAAGCAATAATTAGGTAATAGTTATAAAGTGCTTTACTTTGAAAATGGATGTAAAGAACCATTTTTAAGTGGTGAAACTGATGCAAAGGCCTCAGTCCTTGCAGGAAAGCTGCTGCTTCTTTGAAGTAACGTGCTGCAACTTGTGCAGGACCAGAGGAGCTACCAAGTCAATATTGAAGGCCACTCACAGAATTATCACAGCTTTTTGGTACGTTATTCTAAGGGCTTGTCTTTCTTCTTAATTTAAGCAACAGCTAAGAAGTCCTTACTTAGAGGTGTAATAGCAGTGATTTAGACTTCCCACTATACTACCAGACAGCAAACAACCAAAACAATCATATACATAATTTAGGACGTAAAATCTCTGGGCGTGTTTTACAACCAACTGTTAATAGACTTTCATTGTGTGCAGCAGTTCCAGATCCATGAGGATAATGCACCTTACAGAGCCCCCTGGATTCCTTTTTGAGAACAACCTACCAACAGTGTTTCTTTCTCCTTTTGTGGTTGTAGAGTTGAGTACAGGTATTGACCTGTGCATTCTGTCCAACAACTGGACACAGACTGCAAACTGAGGGCTGCACATGGATGTCTTTGCAGCAGCCTTTGCAGAGGGAAAATCCCCTGTGCAACCTTACCAGCCTTTTGGCAGGCATGTCTGCAGATGTACTAAGTGGGGAAGTTCAGTCAGTGTCTGCTGGCTGGTGCATTTCTGGGAATAATGCTTGGATCAGCAACGGACCATCAGAAATCTCCTTCTGATTGCTCCCTAGAAAGGTACAGAAAACCAGGAAACTTGGCTGGAATGGTCAGAGCCTCTCAGAGAAACCACAAATGATATGGCTTCTGAGCCAAGCAAAGACAAGCAGTTAAAACCCATGCCCACACCGTACTTTTATCAGCTTGTTGGCTTTACTGTAGCAGCTTCGCAAAATTGAAGAAGTGCTTGGAACAAGCCTGGAGTAGGAAGGGCCAACCTTAAGTAATTAGTCTTCCAACTGTGCAGCGGTGTGCCGGGCAGGAGGCCGGGCCATCTATACTGTAGGAGAGGATCTGGTGAATGAAGCTTGCTTGCAGGTGGTCTGTCAGCCTTTCCTGAGATGTTCCTTGACGGATCTGTCATAGGAAATTGGTCAGGCAGCGGAGAAGTGCTTCATCCTGCAAGTCCCAGTGCTCTTGTGGTATCATGAGTCAAGTAGGGTGGTGGATACATTCAGCTACTGCTAAGTTCAGAAAGAAACCCTCAGGTCTGACATAACGTGGAGAATGCAGGAGGGATATTTTGGAATATGGCTTTTCCAGATGTAGTACTGCCAATACTTCACCGTTATAAATATAAGTTTGGGAAATGCATAATCATGTATAATAAGGTTTGGCAGAGAAGTGCAGTATTCTCTTTTGTTGTTAGCTACATCCTTTTCCTGTGAGGGCTTATGAGAATGTTTTCATACTTAACATGTTTCCTCTCCTCACTATAGTTCATCTGCCAATTTGACCCTCCCAAGGAAAGTAAGCTGGTTCTTTGGCTCTGATCGTCAAATAGATGAGGGGAGTGTCATCAGGAAAAGAGCAGGCAAATCTGAGGGCTTTCTGCAGAACTGGGTTTGGATCCGCTTGATGTGGAAGGTGAGAGTCAAAGGCCATTTGTCTAGCTCTGCACCAGTGCAGCAGGACGTCATATACATACACTGTCCCTTTTGTAAACTTCTTAAGAGAACTTCAGAGTGAACTGTTGTTTGTAATGAAGCGACGGCAGCTGCCACAGAGTAAAATCTGCAGATGAATTGCCAAAGTATATGAAACTCTTGCTGTGCCCTTTATAGAACCGACCTAAGAAAGTCATATGGAAAACTTGGCATGTCCCTATAACTTTTCTCTGGCAAACCTGAAGCAAAAGTAGCTCAGCCTAGCTCAACAGATTTGAGCTCATCTAACCCTATTTTGAGAAGGAGAAAGAAGGAAGGGGTGCAGAAAAGATTAGATTAAGTGGTGTGGGTGGGTTTTTTGTTATTTGTTGTGTTTAGTTTGTTGTTTTTTTGTTTTGTTTTGTTTTTTCTTAAGATCTCCCTGGCGTATTTCCACTACCCCACATGAAAGATGTATACATTTTTTAACGTCGCAGCAAAGTTAGAAATGTATTTACTAATTCATTTAAGTTTGTTCCTATTCAGTCTTGGCTTTGCTGAGCTTAATGCAGGAGTCACATAACTACTGGAGACATAGGAAAAACAAATGGTTGGCACTCTTCCCTACAAGGCCAAATGTGAGTCAGTATCTAAGAAGGCTTCTCAATGGAAAATGAGAAAATAGTCTTAATAAAAAATTCAAATTATTCAGATGAGCTTCTCGTAAATTACGCACATAAATAGAGTAGTTGCCACAGTGAGAAACTTTCGAACATTTCTGGCAGACACTAACTTGAAAATAAAGACTTAGGAGGTAATTATTTTTCCTACTACTGCCATTTGTTTGTGCCGCGTTAGCATTAAGAGGCCCAATTAAAGCATCTGGAATCCATTGTTACAGACTGTGCTTTGATGTCAAGACATGTTCCTAACTCGTGAAAACTTAGTTTTTAAATAGAGAAGACATGCAGAAGGTAGGGTCCTAGGCAGGGGAAGTTAAGAGCCTTACTGAAGCCCTGAGAGAAGACCAAACTGACGCCTAATCTGCTTAATTTGAGTGTAAGTGTCTAGCTGAAAGCTACATCCCTCATGTGAGTCTTTTAAATGCATCGATGTTTTACATTTCTTTGATAGGAATGCCTTTTTAGAAAGGTTAGACTGGACTTAAATAAATCCTCAGGAAGAGGTCACGGGACATCAGGGATTTTTTTTTTTCTTCTGTTTTGCTTTTTCTCATTTTTTTTTTTTTTTTT
>VXAB01009805.1:28262-44202 GCA_013399175.1 Odontophorus gujanensis | reverse complement strand
ATTTTTTTTTTTTTTTTTTGTCTTTTCTGGGGCTGCACCTCTCTCTCAGCACTTGTTGCACATCATGGAGTATGTAGGTGCAGCATCCAGAACCAAAAGAGGAAATGTGCTGATTTTGGCAGTTGACCAAAATGACCTCATTTCTTTGCTATTGGAAGTTTGTGTGCTTTTCTGGCAGGCACCGCAGTTGAAAATATGATTGCCTAGTTCAGAGCTTGTCTTCATTGAAGAAAATGCTTGCCAATACTTAAACACTTTATTCAAATCTCATCTAGTAGCAGAGCATACCTGATAAGGCATAGGGAGCTGGGCAGCCTGGTCGGAGGGAGCAGGAGTGGGACAATCAGATTGAGAGGTGAGAAGAAATGAGGGAAACCTATGCTTTGGGGATGAGGTCTGCTGCCTTCTGGGCTCCATAGGTGCATGTGTGAAAGGAGTAGTGTATTAGGATGCCTGTGACCATGCACCTGGGGCTCAAGTACCTTCCCTGAGCTCACCAGGTTTGCTTTATGCCTCCCTGCGGTGCAAGATCTTCCATCCCAGCTGCTGAAAACATCAAGGGGAGTTGTCGTTTGTCACAGCAGTGCTGCCTCCCTCTCCTCAGACAAGGCAGGAGACCGTGGAAACTTTTGGTGAGTGATCAGTAAATGAAGTTCTAGGGATGTGCTTTGGCTTGTCTGCATACTGTGATGGGAATGAAACCTGCCAGCGCAAAAGGACGCAGTAATCTGTTAGCCTGGTTAAAAGCTGGCCTTCAAGCTGGCCTTCCTGCTTTGAAATGATGTGGAAAAGTTTGGTGATAATTAAGTGTTCTCAAAAAAAAAAAAAAAAAAAAAAAAAAATCCCCAAAATGGTTAATCATTCCAGGAAGTGAAAATAATGAAAATCTGCATGGAACAATAGCTATCTAGATTTGAAAGTTGATTGTGTGATTGTATCAGAGGTACAGATGTACATTATAGTCTTTTAGAAATATGTAATCTTCCCAGAAGAACCTGACTGCAAATTGCAGAAGTCTTGTACCACTTTCCACCCCTCAAAAATGTTTCAGGTGTGCAGTGTGCCTCAGAAAGAAGGTGAGATGGCTGTTAGAAGGTTTGGCCTTGGAGAACATATGGACCACTGGAATAGTCGGGCAAAGGACTTGAGCTATAGCTGATGTCCTATTTCACTTCCCCAGGTTAATCGTGTAAGAGTTTTCTTCTGCCCAGCATGACTGATTCTTTTTTTCTTGATGTTTGTGACGTTATAACTTCTGGCAACCCACTAACTATTTTGATTACTTTTGGAGACTGAAAATAAAGTGACAAAAGCAAGCCTGCAGATATATTGATGGACCATTATCTTGCAAGGAGCTATTTGTGGCAGGCTCCCAGAATCTGCTTGAAATATTTGAGAACTCCTGCATCAGACTGAAGATGCAATCTATAATTAAATTATATCAGGATCTCCTTTATAAAGATACTGCAATAAGGCATCACTTCTGGGACACAAAACTGCTCTGTCATGATATTTATTCTAATTCAGATGCAAAGCTTTGAATTCCAAGGACAGGCCCTTGAAAGCTGGTTAGATGTCTTGTACTATTTCAGGTGTAACTGTAAATAGAAACCTCAGACAGGGATGACAAACAAAACACCCTGCCCAAAAGTGTTTTCAGGTTAACTGAGAGTGACCCTAGATTTGCAAACTAAACAGAAGCACCCTATTTAAATACGTAACGTATTGTATTGCATACTCCATGTGATACGGCTACGTGATGTTTTTAAAAGATAAAAATCAGATTATCTTCAACTGTGTCACCAGATGGTGTGTAATGGGCAATAGAATTACGGATTATGAGACCTAACTTTCACTCTTAGGTAACCCGACTTGACAAAACCTGTGTGCTTTATAAAAACAAAATATTCAGGGACTGAATGGATCGTGGAATTACTTTTTTCCATCCACAGAAATTCTCCTTGCCCAGGAAACAAGTTCATGTGTATAGCTGGACAATGGAGCATGCAATCAATGAAACTACTAACTTGCTTTTGGCAGTTTTTTTTTAAATATTAAGACTGAAGTTGTTCCAAAAAAGGCTCTCTTCATCCTTGCTGAAACTTTAACCTTGCCAGCATTCTTTGTGGTAGCTGTACACTAGAAAGGACTGAAATAAACCTATAAAAACACGATTAGTCCCTTACAAGGCTGAGCTGTAAGTGATCTGGAGAAGACATGAGTAAAGTGTCTTGTTCCCTGCCTACCTGCCTGGGTGTAGAGTGCGGACCTCCAGGCCAGCAGAAACCCAAGCAAGGAGGGCAGGAATTGGGGCCAGTACCGTGGGGATGGGGAAGCAGAGTGGGACACCTGGGTGGCCACACATTCCCCTCTCTCTGGGTCCTCTGATGAGTTGTCCAGGGGCTCTCTGGGAGCGGTGCTAGCCAGAAGTGCTCTGGTTCAGAGAGTTAAGCCCCTTCCTTCCTGAGCACCTGCTGCAGGCTGGTGCTGCTTCAGAGGGTTGCCACTGCAGGCTTGCTAACAGCAATGGAAAATACGGATTTATGCCTTTGTTTTCTAACAGCCAGGAGGCCTACAAATAGATACACTTGTGAAATGCATGCAAATTTAAATTCTGGAGAGATGCATTTGGTTGTAGGAGAAGAGCTCCCTGCCTGGAGCGCTGGCAACACCGTGCCTTTAAATTGATGCATTAAAGGGAGACATTTAAATAATGCAAAGGGGTAAACTAGCCTGAGTTATGTGTGGTTTTAGCTGGGTGACTTACTGCCTTTTATGGAAATCTCTCATCTAAAGTCCTGCACAATTATCCCCAAGGGCAAGTATTAACCCCGTAAAAAAAGAGGATATCTACAGTTATACATCAGACATTGCTTATCTGTGCGATGGCTGTGGTTGGCTTTGGCCAGGGATGGTGCTCTGCAGGAACTGATGCTGGTAGCAGGATAGCGGGAAGTGGGGCTGGCTTCCTTTTCTGTGAAAGAGAGGGAAACTCATCAGGTGCAGTGATTAACCCATAGCTCTAATTAAGCACTCTCATCATTCTGCAGTAATGAGGCACTGTTTTGTAAAGGGAAAAAAATAAAATGGGACCCATTGCTTAAAGGCTGCGAGGCTGGCCCTGCTCTGTGTGATGGAGGCTGCGGGGCCTTGGGCTGCACCATCTCTGTGCCTGCAGTGCTGCCCTGAGCATCCCCTGCATCCCCAGCAGCAGGGTGGGCTATGGTAGTGCCCGAGGGGCTGCTGGCACACCTGGCAGGGACTGTGCAGCTTACAGAAACCAGTGCGTGCTGAGTACAGCAGGCCTATGAGAAAGTTATTATTGACTGGAACACTGCACGGGGAAGTGAGTTAGCGTTGTGTTATCTGGCACATGGCTGCCGTTCTCTTGGGCTGGCTGCCTGTGGCTGCAGCTGCTGGATCTCCCTTGGACTGATTAATCAGGTGAAGTTGCGAGTCTGGGCTCGAATGTCTGCCCTGGCCTCTGTGCCTGTCCAAATCCATGTTAGGGAAAAGCGTAGCTGTGCAGTGGGAGAGGTGAGCCCCACACTGCTGGAGGCGGCCTTGACAAGTGTGGTTTGGAGCTTGCTCGGGAGCTGCTGAGGCTGTGTCTGCCTCCGTGATCCCATGCAACAGCTTCTAGTGTCAGAAAGCAACACCGTGCCTTCCTGAGTTACCAAGGGATGACAAATATCTCCGGGCTGACTTAGAAGGTGACACCGCAGGATGGGGTGAAGCTGGAAGGAAGCCCTGGCTGAAAGTCAGCCAGAACTTCACAGCCACAGCCGTGCCCCGCTGCCCTGGGAAGGGGCCTTGTAACCTGCTTGGCCTCACACTTGTCGGAAGCAGGGAGGAGAGTGTTTTCTGCAGGAGGACAGGTGGGAGCTGCTGGATTCTAGTGGCTCTTGGTCTTTGGAGGAGTCAGCACCTTGGTTTTTGCTCTGGCTTCTCGAAACCCTGATAGAGCAGTGGTAGTGCAGAGAGCTTGCAGGTGGTTTTGAACTGATGTATTTTATGTCACTTGCTCTTAGTTCTTGTTAATTAAGAAGTTGATTTCTGTGATAGTTTGAACTCAGCAGCTGTCTTCTATTCTTTTTTTTTCTGTTTTCTTTCTCCACAACTGTTTTTATTTCTCAGGGGGTACAAACAGATAGAAATATGTAATTGCAAAAAAAAAAATAAAATAAAAAGAATCTTTGAACTTATAAAATGCAGGTTCCTTAAATTATGCAGTTAAAGGATAAAGAAAATCACAGAGCAATTTTAACAAATTGCCCTTAACTGGATTGCACAAACAAACCTCTCATAAGAAATCTCAGAAAGGTGTGTTTGAGGGTGTAATCTTAGCTTGTGGCTAAGTAGAGTTAAACTCGTTTTTCAAGTTGGTTGTGTATAACTTTCTCATGCTAAAGATTGTGAGCATTCCAGAAGGAAAACAGTTTGTCTGTGGCACGAGTTTGATGGTAAATGTTGATTATTTCCAGTAATTCTGGCCCCTGATCCACATAGAGTATTTTATAAAATGACTTTCTTTTAGATCTGCTCTCTCATCAGTAGAGTTGTAAAATACAAGTGTATATATAATTTTTTATAAGTAGCCAAATAGTGCAGTTTTCAAATGAACCTGAACGTACAAGTTTGCTCACAGTCTGCTCTCACTTCCAGACATGCTTTCTGTCCTTCTCAGCTGGAAAGCAGTGTGTAGCTTTTATATGTCTGAATTACTGTCACACCAAAAATTCCCTTTTCAGCAAACATCATTAACCCGGTCTTGGGTTCCAAGGGCCTGGCTAATTTCTGAGTAGTGCTGTAGGGTGGCCAATGACCAACCAATAGCCATTGTTTTTTCCCAGCGCATGCTGCATACACTGGAATTTATGTAATGGGTGCAAAGTAATGTAAGTATTGGAAGAACTACATAATATGAATGTAAGGAAGGGTGATACTTTCAAAACCGTTCTACGTAACAGACAAGCTTATGTACATAAGAGAACTGTTGAAGCCCTATTACAGTTTAATTTGTTAATGAAACAAGATGGACTGAGCTCCTACTACACCTCTTTGGATGTTTGAGGCTAGGCGCAATTAATTTATTTGTACTGTCTGTGTAGGCGTATGCCAGCTAATGTACTGTAAGAGCTTTTATCTTTCTGTTCGTAATGAAGAGGGGCAGGTTTTTGGCAACTACTCAAGGATTTTCTGATGACTCATCCTCTCTGGATTGTAAAACACTTTCTTGTAAAATCAAGAAAGAAAAGGAGTTTCTATTCGAAGTGAGCTTGACCAGAATAATTTGTGTCCTTCACAATCAAGGTGCAAAATAGAAAGAAGAAAGGCTTACCTGTTTGTGTTTATTTTAATTATAATTAGACATTTGTTGAAAAATAAATGGTATTAAAGGAGAGGACGTTTTCATGCAAGATAGTAAAGCATCCTTGGAGTAAATACACTAGGCTGCGTTGACAGATACCTTACTTCATGGCCCGTTGTCATCTTGTACTGGTACTCTCAGCACGGTGGATTTCTAGAGAAGGAGGAGCAATCTTCTTCCATAGTAACTTGTACTGCTTGGTTTATTCTGTTTAACTCCTTGCTCCAAGGAAGAAATGTAGATTCCAGGATGGGGCAGAAGCAGGAGCCTGGGCTTGGTGTGGGCATCTGAGCGAGGAGCTGAGTCCGTTTTGCTATAAAATTGTGAATAGCTTTCCATTTAAATGACACATTTGCTAATGCTGATAGGGAATACGCTCCAAGATCCAGCTAGTGGACTGTTATACACACCTTTGTAACAACATAAAAATAATTGGGATATATGATCAGTCTGTTTGATTCAGGATCGAGGAGTAAAGTCCCACTTTTCATGAAGACTATCATTGTCATCTCTCAGTACCTGTATATGTTTTCATGTGCGCACACCCCTGTGCAGACATCATCCCTCTCCCACACTTGTCTTCCCTCCTTCCCTGTGGGAGAAACTGGAGAGTTTGGGCAGCTGGGAGGATACGCATTAATAAGCTCCTGCACCCCTTCTTTGTGCTCTGTCACAGTTCTTTTCCTGAATGACTTCTTGAGTGACGAAGCTACTGCTCCCTTATATTAACGTGATGTTTATGCAATCCTGAGTTGATTAATTTAAATCCCTGATTTTAATCACCATTTAAATCGGCAAGCAGAGTACTTTGATTTAAATAATTAAGTATAATCTTGTCTTGCGTTTTTGCTTTCCAGTTACTTTCCTAAACAAAGGCTTAATTTTATTGGTCTATGTCATTTGCTAACCAGAGGTTTTTGTTGAACATAATTTTCTTTCAAGACTTGTGCACAGATTACCATGCGTTTATTCACATACCACACTTTTTCATTCTTACAACTCTAGAATCACCTTTCTTAACAGACATAATAGATTTTTAAAAATATCTTGTGATTTGTGTGTAGCAGAAGTTTGTAGTTTGAGTTCAATTGCGGTGTGCAAAAGCAGTATTCTAAAAGACTGCTTTAAATTTCTGAGGCAATTAAACTGTTTGACATTCTGGCATGCAAGGAAAAAATATATATCTTGGAACGTGTTGTGTTCTTAAAACAGACCTGTTGCACAAAGCTAGAACCTTGGTGGTGTACTCATTGTGGCTGCGCACCACGTACTTCCAAGTTTTTTGAGCTACTTAGGTCTACTGTTGCACATCTCAATTTCATCAATGAATGGAAAGAGGAAAACAAACTTTCCTGCTTCCCTAATTGTTTTCCTAAATTGCAGTGAACTAATTATGAATGGAACTTGCTGAAAATTCAGAAAATTGTTGCTGTATCTGCAGAAAAAATACTGTCGAGGAGGGAAAAAAAAAAAAGGATAACGTATAAGGATAAAGTGTTCAGGATGCCCAGGCAGTGCCAGCTATCCACTCAGTGGTTTAGCTTTCTCCAGTAAAAGTAAGAGATTAAATGGTGACACGCATACAGCTTGCACGTAATGTAAGATCATGAAAGCATTCTACAAAAAGGTTTAAATTAAGATGAAATATATTATAGGTTATCATAACTTAAGAACATTCTTTAAATGACCAGCGATGCTCCGAAGAGAAGAGTTTGTTTTTCAGTAATACGTACTTAAACTTCTTTTTAACATCAGCTTTTAGATGTACGCTGACACATTCCTCATCTGTCACTTAAAAATCAGGATTCCTGTTGTTGTATTCACCTTGGCACCTGCGTAACTTCCACATCTCCTTTGGCAGCATTGCTGCCCGTGACAGTCTCCCCTGAACATTTTGCTCATCTGAACCACTGTGGTCTGTGTAGTGAAGGTTGTGCCAGAAGTTGTGGGTGGAGTTGCAGAACAAAAGATTAAAGGATTATATATTCTTAACCACTGTATTGGAGCATGTGAATTAGTGGGTCATAGCTACCGCACAGAATAAGAATGCTGATAGAGGGATTTCAATTAAGGGATGTAAATAATAGATTTGGGTTCAGCTTGCCCTAAATTACAGAACAACAGTCAAATTCAAATAATACAGACTCATGTTCTCTTTCACTGATTACTCATAAAAGGGCTGTTAAGACAGCAAGTCGGTAATGCAGCACTTGGGAATTGCAGTATTGGTATCATCAGGGAAGCTGCACAGCAGAGATAGGAGCTTGCTCCATTTAAGATGTCTGCATTTTCTGCTGTTTCTTTCCTAATTGTAAATTTTTCTCCTCTGGTTAGCGTAGCTGGGGAATGGGAGATTGATTAAATTTTATTCCGATTTATCTGCACTCAGTTGTTTTATTTGTTACCATGTGTCTCTAAAGGTTAACAGTCCTTTGGCATTTTCATCTTTGCTCTCCTGCTCCATAAGAAAAGTTAGTGGCTCGTGTGTGCAGCAAGTCAAAGATAGTAGCTGCTTGTATTTTTCCCTATCTACAAGATGATATGTATCTGGATTCATGTCTGCTGCTGGAAAATTTTAAGTTTGGTGTTAGATTTCCGTATGCTTCAAAGCAGTAGTTCTGGAATCCCAAGGGTTTCATTCTGCTTTCCCACTGCACTGCTCACAGTCTGAGCAAAAGGCCCCAAGTGCTGCACATCCCCTGTGCTGTGGGGTCGCTTCCTGCCCCACACAGCGTGGAATAAAAACTTAGGACAAAGGGCAGTGGCGTGGATGCCCGCGGTGCTTTTGTGCTGAGGCCGAGGGGGATGGATGCACGTAGGGACGCGGATGCTGCCTGTGCCAGCTCTGCCCGTGTGCCTGCAAGGTCCCTGCTGCGGCTCTGCCTGACTCCTGCTGTGTGGAGTCTCCTGCTGAGGCCTCCTACCTCAGTCCAAGGGCAGGTTTCAGCAGTCACACCAACTGTAGGCTCCCAGCCAGTAAAGTTGGCTACTGAAGCACTCGGTGGGACTTGCTACCCCAGTGCCTTCATCAGAGACAGCCTGCGGCCTCGTGCTGGGAAGGAGTGTGCTTCCCACTTGGGAGTTTTGTAGGGATGCTCTCACGTCTGTAACATATTTTGAATAGCCTCTTCCTGCAAGGGAGTTCTCTTCTACCTGAAAACAAGGAAAAGGCAAATGAGCTGAGTTTGGGAAGCACTTCTTCTCTCCCAGATGGGAGGATCCGATTTCTTTGTGATCATTTTAGTTATTTGTTTTTTAAGTAGAATTCCAGCAGCTTTCTATAAGAAGACAAAATATTTCTGGAATGCAACACCTGCACAAAGAAAATGAATTACCACGTGCCAGAATTTTTTGGTAAATGCTGTACTGTGTGGGTAACTTGACAAAAGTTGTGCGGCAAACAGTAAACATCTGCAAAACGTTTGAAATTTTGGCCTGGGCTCGGGGCTGCTTGAATTCTGTAGCATTTGTAGTAATTGAGTGTTCCACAATATGTAATTATTTGTGTGGCAAGAGTAGAGAGAGGTCTATTTTATTACAGATGTGAGAATGACTGATACTCTTTACCTGCATGACTCTGGGATGCGTGTGTTTATCTCCTGCTTCTGGAATGCATTTCTGTGTCCCTGGATGCTTCCCTGCGCCGTGCAGTGAGGAGCGAGAACCGGGCAGCGAGTCTGGTCTGAAATGCACAAATGTGTTGCTTTTTTTTCTTTGTTTATTCCTTGGGGGAGCGCTGAGAGGATTCGACTCGTTCAGTGAGCTTTGTTCAGCTGAGCTGAACTCTGAAAAAACTCACCATGTGTGCTTTTAGTGAACTCTGGGCCTAATCCTAAATCTTTTGAGTTCAGTGACAGGCTGGAGCGCCCAAGAAGTGAATCATCGGCTGCGCGTTAGCCGCCACGATGACGCCGCGCGGGGCATGGTCCCCCAGCCTGCTCTGTGAGTGAGTGCGTGCTCGCACAGGAGTTGGGGCTGGGGCAGATCCAGCCGTGGCCGCGCAGGGCAGGCAGGTGGGTGACTACGTCGCCCGCTTCTTGCCCCCGTGCCAGATTTCTAAAGGCCTCTGCTTCCTGGGAGGCACCAAGCTGGGGGTCTGGCTCTGAAAAGAGCGGAGTGCCCGGCCTGCCCCGCTTTTGAGAAAAGCTGGCACCGGGAGCCCGTGCGGAGCCTCGTTGGCGGTGCTGGGAAGAACGCCGTCTTCCCACACGGCGCTCCGGGTTAGTGCTGTTCGCTTTGCAGGGCCTGCAAAACATTGTGAGGGAGAACAAACAGCGAAACCCCCAACTCCGGATTTACAGATCCTGTGGGGGAGGGGTCTTTCCCTTTTTAAAGATTCAGTTCAGGCATTGTCAAAAGAAATAAATAAAGCAACATCATTTAAAAGCTTTTGGAACAATAGTCTCTTCCACTTCCCTCCCTCATTGTGAGCCCTGGGCCCAGCTTTTGTTTATTTTGTGTTGCCAGCCTCCCCGTGCCTGATTGGTCGGTGTCTGATTTCATTCCTATGGGTGATGTCAAAAGCTGACCCAGAAGTTCTCGGCGAGTTTGGTTTTAGCTTTTAGTTGTTGTTTTTGTGCGTGTATCCGTGTGCACAAGAGTACTTTTCAGTCCTGAGAGGATTCTGTTACAGACTGAATATTATTCAGCTGCGAAACTAATAAGGAATAATATTTGTGTCAGGAACTGCACAGCTTGTTTCCTACAAATACTGGGAATAGCTAGCAATTCAGGCACTATGAACTTACTAAGCTGACATTAATGTTAATTATAGTTCTAGCATTACCGTAAGAATAAAGGGAAATTTGAAATCTGTATTGGGATTTCGTAAACCGTAACTGAAAATCAGGATAATTAGCTGGAAAGGCTTCACGTTTGTTCACATGTAACAGTACTACCAATTCTCTTTGTTCAGCTATATCACCGGTCTTTATTTAACATCATTTTATCGGTTGTCAAACTGACAATTTAAATAGGAGGCTCTTGCAGAGGTGTGCATAGCACCAGCAGTACAGGGTGTTTATTTTTATAGAAAAACAAGCCATGTTTGAGCTTTTTATTTTTTATTTTTTATTTTTTCTGTGTGCTGTATCTGCAAGTACTCCTGTCTTGGTTAAACTTTGTTTTCCATTTCTCCAGCCTTAGCACTTGGATATTTTTCCTTCAGCAGCCTCTGACCCTCTCCCGTGTTTCTCTCCATTAGATAAGTAAAGATGAGCATTACTTTATAAGGACATAGTTTTGTACCCTTGTCCTCTGTTAGCGTACAGTCAAGTTGCTTGTATAAACACGGACAGTTTTGCTTACTTTCCAGTTTGTTCAAATGTCAGTGTAAGGTTCTGGAGTTGTCTTTCACCCTTCTCACCCCCTTGGTATCTTTTCACCTCCTCATCCCCTTGTCTCTAGGGAGCAGACTCTCAGCCGCCCTGCAGTAGGAGTGCGTGGCTGGGTCTGCAGGGAGGCTCTCCCCATGCTTTGTATTGCACAAGAAGGTATGTTTGGCGTCTCCCATTACACCAAACACAGTGTTACGGCCTGGAAGAACATTGTAAATTTCCTTCTCTGTCTCTCTCTGTTTCTGGCAGAGGTTCATTGCTGTGTCAGATCTTATAGGAAAACACAGTTGATCGGGATTTTATGTAAGAAAAATGAAACATCTCTCCAGCTTTGCAATTCTGCATCCAGCAAAACATCCCTCACGCCTGCCTGTAGTCTTTTCTGAATGGTCGAGGCAAACAGAATTCTTACCCGGATCCTCCTTGTTAGCAGGAAACTTTGAAACGTGGATTTTTCAGGAAGAGTCCAAGAAAAAGAAAAAATGCAATATTTAAGTCCTTTTTTTTGCTGTGGAGTAAGTCATTGCCCAGATTCAGGCACATTTTTTTTCAGTGCCTGTAGCTTCCATTTATGGGGGCTCCATGTTTTCAGCAGATGCCGCTCAGTTTGGGCAGTCTGCAGCAGGCCCACTGCAATGTCCCAAGCTGTGGCTGCGGCAGCCGGCCTGCTGATCACCTCGGTACTCCTTGGGTTCCTGTCCTCAGCTGGAAGCTGCTTGTGTCCAGGGCCCAGAGCTGCTGGAGCAGCTCCAGTCCACGCCCCTGCTTCCCTCCTGATGCTGTCATGGGTGGCAGCTCTCAGAGGCAGCCACTCCATGCCCGCTGGCTGAGAGCAGACACTGCACTATGAGCAACACAAACTGCACAAAGGATTTGCTAGCTGATGGTGCCCCCAGCTCTGCTGGAAATACCATGAAGGAAAAATGATTTTATCTGCCTTCTGAATCTGTTTTAAATGCTGGGCTTTTTATGATTTCCATATGATTCTTGGGGATTTTAACATCAAAAGGCTCAGATTATCCTAATTGGTGTAAGAGGTTGAAAAGGTTTTCTTCGTGCTGGACTTAAATAGGGTTCCTGCTTGGCTGCTTTGCGCTGACTTAGTCCTTTTGTGACATGAAAGGCAGTTGCAGTTAAGCAGATTCCCTCTTTTTTTTTTTGTTTAATAAACTGAAATAACTATGCCGTTGAGCATTAAAATGCAGAAGCATGGTGCATTTTTAAAGCTTCCAGAAATAGCCTACAATGCATTGCAGAAGTGAGCGAAGCCATACTTGCAGTGAAAAACACTCGGTAACGGACCCTGGCTCAGTTAGTGCTGATTTACTGCCAGGCCTGTGTTTGTCCTCCTCTCCATAAACTATCACTTATGGATGAGGAACGGGGAAGACTTTTTAGAGACTTTTCTGACTGGAGAGGAAAACCCCCTAGATTTCAAAGCTTGGGAAATAGCTGTGTACAGTTTTGCTCCCAGTAATTACTTTCACAGTTGAGCAGAAAACCACCCTTTTATCTTGAGGGTAGTTTTTCTCCGGAGAAAGATCATGCCCGGGTCGCTGCTCACGCACAATGGCACACCTCCTTGTGCAGATGGCCGGGTGCAGGGCTGCTACCTGCCTGAGCACTGCCAGTGCTGTGTGTGGGGTGTGCTCCCCAGGGCCCAGCAGCCCCACTCTGGGCTGTGCGGTGGTGCTCCTGCTTCGGCACAGGCTTAAATGGAGTCTGGATCCACCGCACCTCTCTGCCCTGCCTCCAGCACTGGGGACCTGGGCTTTGGACTGTGTGTTCCTCTACAAAGTTGATTAGAAGTCCTCTCCCTCCGTTAGTTTGATGGGTATACATTTCCATATTAGATGGAGGTCTAAATGTTAGGTTAGACTATAACTTCAATTTAATTCCTGGTAAATTACTGGGTTAACACTTGAGGTAAATGTAAGCTCTGCTGCTGAGAACCTAACGTTCACATACTGCTTTGTTTCCTCTCACCTCAATTTTGCACTCAGCCTCTCAGAAGGCAGTCGGAGTAAACCATGCTCACCGCTCACAACGTTCTCTTGAGAGAACGTGCACCAGAACCTGTTTTGGCACAGAAAATATTGTTCTGCTTGCAATGTATTTGTGGTTTTGGATAAAATTACAAGCAAAAAAGTAGAATGGAAAAGGGAAGATGGGAGAGAGGTGAAGATGGGCATCTATGCACTCAGGTTAGATTTTCAGTGTTTCAGTAGTTGTTTTGTTGTGCCGTAGCTACTAAGCTATCTGTAAAACATTTACTTCTTTTGCTTTAATCACACCCTTCACCAAATGTTTGCTTTGTGCATGAAACAAAGCCATCCTTAAGCCTGTAATGAAACCATTAGTTAGTGTTCATTTCTTAAAAAGCAAAAACCAAAATTAAGTTAAACATTAAAACATCAATCAAGACTGAAAATAACAACAGAGTTACTAATGTGGAGAACTTGATGCATATCTGAGATAGAACCTGCAGTGTTTTCCACAGATTTTAACTGCTTTTGGCTTCTGTGACCACAGGTCTGATGTCACAGCAGCCTCCTAATGTGTCTTAGCAAGAGACAGTTTCTGTTATCTGCGTACTGTTCATTTCTGATTTCCTCCTCGTGGTGTGTAGATACTGAACTATTCCTGCACATATCTGGGTATTTACTTAGATGTTCAAAGATTGCTTTTTCGTTTCCCCTCCCCTTCAGGAAAGTAAATCATTGAAAGGGAAAGCGTACCAAATAGGAAGGGATAATTTATATAGCAGAAAAAGTAAATACGAAATAGAATCCTACAGTCGTTTATGCAACCACCATCTTCAAGAATGGAAAAAAGAGTGGAGTGGAAAAGCAATTGGAATTTATGTGAAACTGTCAGTGGGCTCGTAGACACAGATAAAGATTCAGTGCTAAATGCCTGGAAAGAACATTTCCTAATTTTTGCCTTAAGAATAATTACTTGCAGCACTTAGGACATTAGAATTGTGGGAGAAAAGCTAGAAAGATGAGAAAGGAGAAGATAGAGAGTACAAATACTCAGATTTTGGCACGCTTTTCCTAGGAAAAGTTTTCACTTACTAACAAAATACTGCACACGCAGTCCCAGCTCTCTGGGAAAGAAATCTCAGCATTTTACTGTGAGGCAGAGAAGGCTGACACGGTTTCAGAAGCCTTAGTGAGCTTATAAAGCATGCCTGGGAAAGTCCCTCATGCAAATCATTCATAATCACATTTGTTCAATTCTAAAAGCCAAACTCCCAGAAAATGAGAGCAACTTTGTTGGAATAAGATGTAGAAATGAAGTGTTCTGTGCTCCACAGTGAGTATGAGATCACTTACAAGCTCTGTCATTTTCTTCACTTGGTGAAATTAAGCTCAACGTATTGTACAGCTGTGTGTTTGTGTATGTATTTGTTTCTCCTTTGTTCCTTAGTATTCCTGTGAAATCTGTTCACATATTAAGAAAACTCTTGATGCATTGCCAATACTGCGTGCCTCAATAACCATTTCCTGGGCTAAGCAGAGGTGCAGTATGGCTGATGCAGAGGCTATTTGTGTGAGGTATCACGTGTGTCCTAGGCTGCTTTTTAAGTGTTGTATAATTTGCTGAATTCACACTCAAACTGGCGGGAACTATTCAGAATCTCTCCCTGGAGATGCTTGGTGATGGACAGTCATTGTCCAAATTCTTGGTCAGTTGCACAGTGAATGTGCAGTTAGCCCAGAGTTGCTGCTGATAGTCCTTTACAGGCTTTGTTATGTGGATGAGGAGACCAAGCATATGATCTTGCAGGCTGAGGTGCCCTTTCCCTACTTGGAGTATGCTGAAAGCCTGAGGGGAAGGTTTTCTGCCAGTTTCTTCCCAAAGTAGTGTAGGGTGCAGGGCAACAAGAAGCCCCTTGGGCTTCCTGATTCTGCATTGCCTGGTCCCAGTGCACAGCTCAACTTTCTGGCTTTGGTGTGAAATCTCTCTTTGCTCCGGAGTTGCTAAAGTGAAATTATGCACTGCATCTGTATCAGTCCTGGCCATGGGTTGATACGTGCGTTATGGCAAAGGCAACAGTGTCCTAGAAGGTCCTGTTGACATTTTAGGAGCTGGAAAACAATCCTTCTTGTCTTTGAGACTTCACCCACTGTTTCTGATGCCGATCGCTTCCTGGGCAATTTTGTTTGGTGTCACCAAAGCCCACCTACGCACTGTTGTCACCCTTGATCTGCTAAAATGTCTGAAGTCATTTGAAGAAAGCAGTATGGGATTCAAGGATTGAAGGTTTGAGGATTATTTCAAAATGTGTTGTAGTAAATCCTCAAGCCATTCTTATTCTTCTACTTCTGTTTTCTGCGTCAGTTATCAAGCTGTGATGCTCCCAGACAGGGAGATGGAAGTTATTATTCTGACCTTCCAGGGCGTAAACTTTTTTCTCTCAGCGTGGCATCTAGGAAGGTGTGTAGTTTTGAAATTCAGCTGTATCCTCCTTCAGTTTATTTTTTAGCTGATCCGTGGTGGTTTCTGAGGGAAAATCACACCTTTCTTCAGACATTCAGCGTTTCTGCAGTCCTTGAACATCATTCTCACAAGACTTGATAGGTCAGCAGTCCTTTCTGGCAAGAGCTTTCTTTTTGAGGAAGGGGATTTATGAAATACATAGCGTTTTTCCCCAAGTTACCTTATTATTATTATTATTATTTTTTTTTGCTGCTGGGGAATAAAGAAGATTGCACAATCTCTTTCAGGCACAGATGGAACCTTAAAGACTCATTGTCCAATTCTGCTGTAAACCAGTTCTTAATTCTTTCAGTAGCAAAATTATGCTATGAAGCATATCCCTATCCTCTGGAACAATAGCTCGCTTGCCTGCCTGGAGTTCAGGACGGTGGACCTGTGTGTGACTGCTGTCCATCTGTTTCTGTCTGGACTGAGCACAGGAAGATGGAGGGCATCAGTGTACACAGACACCAGGTTCCCCTCTGCAGCCCAGGAAGGAGGGCACAGACAGACAGGCATTTCCAGAGAGATCTGCACGTCTTCCTCTGTGAAGGAAGCGTGTGTTGGAGAGTGAGAGTCGGAAAGAATTCTGCCCGTGAAGTATCTGTTGTCAGTGTTGATGTGTTGTGGGTATAGTTCTCCTGGAGAAAGATCTCCTCTGTCAACTTGTGACATATGGTGCTCTTAGTGCACAGGGAAGGGTCAGAGTAGCCTTAGGTGTCCTGACGGTGGGAGGTAGGCAAAGGCA
>VXAB01009805.1:0-26518 GCA_013399175.1 Odontophorus gujanensis | reverse complement strand
TTTTTTGCTGCTGGGGAATAAAGAAGATTGCACAATCTCTTTCAGGCACAGATGGAACCTTAAAGACTCATTGTCCAATTCTGCTGTAAACCAGTTCTTAATTCTTTCAGTAGCAAAATTATGCTATGAAGCATATCCCTATCCTCTGGAACAATAGCTCGCTTGCCTGCCTGGAGTTCAGGACGGTGGACCTGTGTGTGACTNTTTTTTGCTGCTGGGGAATAAAGAAGATTGCACAATCTCTTTCAGGCACAGATGGAACCTTAAAGACTCATTGTCCAATTCTGCTGTAAACCAGTTCTTAATTCTTTCAGTAGCAAAATTATGCTATGAAGCATATCCCTATCCTCTGGAACAATAGCTCGCTTGCCTGCCTGGAGTTCAGGACGGTGGACCTGTGTGTGACTGCTGTCCATCTGTTTCTGTCTGGACTGAGCACAGGAAGATGGAGGGCATCAGTGTACACAGACACCAGGTTCCCCTCTGCAGCCCAGGAAGGAGGGCACAGACAGACAGGCATTTCCAGAGAGATCTGCACGTCTTCCTCTGTGAAGGAAGCGTGTGTTGGAGAGTGAGAGTCGGAAAGAATTCTGCCCGTGAAGTATCTGTTGTCAGTGTTGATGTGTTGTGGGTATAGTTCTCCTGGAGAAAGATCTCCTCTGTCAACTTGTGACATATGGTGCTCTTAGTGCACAGGGAAGGGTCAGAGTAGCCTTAGGTGTCCTGACGGTGGGAGGTAGGCAAAGGCATCCCAGGAAGGCCTTGGAGACTGGGGAGCCATAGAGACCTTTGCTCCTGTTCTGTGAGTTTTTTGTGAATATACTGTTGGGAACAGCACAGATCTTAAGGCCAGAGTTCTCAGCTTATGCAGTCATTCCCGGAGTGTTGTGCAATAAATAACCCTTCTTCTACATGGACATTACTAGCTTGTAATCAGGATATTGCTCGGTTCTTCTATCTTCCTGACACAACAACATGCACTTGTGGGAGTTGAGACTTGATGTGCCCATTTTCTGCACAGCCCTGAAAGTGACATCTGTGGTAGCTTGCATCACCAAACATGGCTCTCGTTCGTACGATAGCAGCAGTTTCTGTGGTGCTTGGCACCACTTGCTCTCCACCTTCAGCTAGTGTTTGTGAACCGATCTGAGCACGCGGTTCTGCGACTCCCAGGGCACTGGGAGGGCTCAGCAGGCCTCCAGTCCTGGAGGGTGTCTGTGGTGTCCAAGTCCTCTTGTAAAGCAGTAGGAAGCAGAGCAGATGAAGTCTCAGCATGATGTTAATCACTTGTATTTGAAGCACCGCTTGTAAGCCGCTGGTTTTCAGTACTGAGTTATGGCCTCCAAGAGGCTGGAGTGCAGGCATCCTGCTCCAGTCATCTCCATGAGATGAGAGCAGTGTTTTTCATCCTGAGGAGCAAGATTCAGTTGCAATCCAAGAGACAGCAGGAGACAGTGGTGGCTTGCAGGTTGCCTTGGTCTGTGCTCACTTGGTATTGTCTCTGTAGGCACAGCTGTGAGGGTCCCTCTGTATGACAGTGGCCTATGCCTTTGCATGGGAGCAGCTCACATCGTGCTATGCTCATCTCTGGCCCAGCTCACAGCACCTTCCTGCACAAAGCCTCTGAGGGGTCCTCAGAAGGGATCTGCAGCCTGGACCCTGCAGCGTGGAGCCTGGGCTGCCAGCTGTGCCACCATGGCACGGAAGTATACAGTGTTTGTTTGGGTGTGTGAAAGGCTAGTGGGGCCACAGCTTCACAGCAAGTGAACAGTTAGGCCTCTGGTGTGCAAACTGTGTCGCTTAGAGTTTTGATATCCTTTTGTATCTGTCTGTAGCAGTCACCTGTGACTTTATGACCTCCCAGCTGAAGAGGTTATGTAGGCAGTTCATTTATGGTGGCCTTTGAATGACACTAAACACATGAGGACATTCAAAATGCCACCAGATCCTTGTGCTGGGCTTGCATAAGCTTCAGTTCTTAGTTTCAAATACATGCTCCTCTGTAAGCATGTGTGTGACTTGACTTGAGCAAAGCTAAATTTCACATTTGCTTCCTCCGTACGACCAATTGCATGTAGGGCCCGGAATCTTTTGGGGCTCAGTTGTCTGTCTTGGAAGCGGCTGCTGTCACCACGGTGTACAAGATTTGAAAGGATATGCCTGCAGCCAAGCCCGTGGTACATGATTTATGTGTAATTGCTTCTATCTAGTAAAAAATTGTTACCTGTTTGAGTTAAATTTCCTGATGCAAAGCAGAACAGCTCATAATGTTCACTCTCCATCTGCTGTCATTTATAATTAGACTGTAAACTCCTCAGAGCAAGAGCTTGCTGTTCCTCCGTACACCTACAGTGCCAAACGCACTAGGGCCTTGATGTTAGTTGAGTTGCCATTAATAATAAATAGAGAGTAAAAGGAGAATGTGTAAATGCATCCAAACGTGTAGTGGCGCTTTTAAGTATAACTGTTATCTCTGCAAATCTCTGTGTGGCTGGCAGCTGGGCTGCGCTTCCAGAGTCCCTGTGTAATTGGGATTTGCATATTCTGCTGGTCAGGAGAGCCTGCTGCAGAAGGGTGCTGCATAGCGTACCTTCACAGGAGCACAGGGCATGGCTACCACGAAGGAAAGGCAAGCTGGGCACTCTGCCTTCAGCCCACTCTGTGAGACTTAAGGATATCCAAGCTTTTTAGATGAGGATCTGGCCCAAGGTTAATTAAATTTGAGCAATTAACCTGTAAAGGCTTGCAGTCTGATCCTGGGCTGAGTGAGCCTTCCGGGTGCATGCATACTGGGGGGCTGTGTCTGGGGCTCTGTAGCATCACAGAGTGCTTGTGCAGGGTCTGGTGCTGGGAGCAGGCTCACACAGGTGTTTTTCTTGTCTTACCTTCTAATTTGATGTGATCAGTCCTCAGTGTTTGTGTTCTCTGCTTTGTTTCAATCTGGCTTTAATTATTTATTTGGATTGTTTCACATTTGCAATAGTATTCGTGCTATTAGGCTTTCCCCTTGCCAGTTTTAGAAGCAACAATACCAATTCTGCAAGCAGGATATCTGGGGCTTATGAATCCATAGATGTAATTCAAGCAAATACTGCTCATGGTGTTAGTGCTGTAAATACTGGAGGTGGGTAATTTGGGTAGAATCTATGGGAGAATTACAGGCAGGTACTGGTGTACTGTAGTGATAGTGAGCAGTACAGCCTCAACTGAGAATTTTTTAACTTTCCTTGATATATATATATATATATATATCAAGGAACTTTAAGAAATATAAATATATATATATTTAACTTCTATTACCTTCCAGATATTTTTTTAATTTTTATTTTTATTTCCCCCTCTGTAAATTACTTCCTTCCATTCTGGATATTATTGATGTTCCCTTCAATTCTTGCTGTGAGAATTCTTTCATTTCACATTCCCAGAAAAATGGTGTTTTAGTTTGAGTCAGCTGTNAAAGTCATTTGAGGAAACTAACTACTAGTCTAAGAAGAAAGCCAAAATACTTTCATTTCTCTGGGTCATTTCCTGGCTCATTCCCATTTTGGATCATTCTTTTTTGCCTGGGTCACTCTCTCTCTTCGCACTCATTTAATGGAAACAAAAGTACTCAAGTGAAATACATTTGCCTAGAATTTTCAAGGGTTTTACTGGCAGTAAGTAGAAAAAGGCCTACTTGGTTTTGAAGGCAGTGTTTCACAGCCTGATTGAGCTCAGCACGAGAGATCGTGCAGATGCATAAGGCAAAGCATAGAAAGGATTAAATAATTGTGTAGCACACCAGTATTTTAAGTAGGAGAAGACTCAAGAGGGCTATAATACTCTTAAGTGTTTGTTTCATGAGAGGCACCACTAGGATTGATAGTTACATGTCTCAGACTTGTCATTTTGACATTTGCTTACCATACAAGCCCAGAGTTTTTTCTGGCTTAATAGTGGTGTTTAAAGTCTCAACTATCAACATGAAACCACCCTTAGCCTCTAATTTGAGACGTTATGGGAAAACCATGCTACAGGTGTTCAGTTTTACCAATGACAAAGGGATTTATTGAGTTAATGGAACTTTTGTGGATAGTCAACATTATGAAAAACAGGTAATTTTAAGGAGCAAATGCGATTTACTGTAATTTAGAAATATGAATAATTGAGTCTGTTAATATTTTTGAGTTTGACGAAACATTTTTGTACAGAACTGAGTGCACACAATGCATGTTTACTGTATGCAGTGAATAACAACTATACTACATAAACATATTTTGATAGCGTCTTACCTTTAGGTACTGAAAATGCTTGTGCTGGTAGCCCTGTTTTTATGCCAGAAAGTAAATGTAGCAACTAGTTTTTGCTGGTGTTCTTGACCACTGTGGCAGAGATACTTTTTTTTTTTTGTCACTGAAGAGTTACTGGAGTTATATTGTATCATCTCCTCTGGGAAACCTGTGAAAGTGAATACATTTTCATATTTGTTGCAAAACTCTCCTGAAAGCCTCAGATAGGATGGTAAAGCTGTATCAAAACTATTGAGAAACTTCCTTCTCTGTCTTTCAGAGAACTTGCAGCTTCGGTGACATTGTTCCTAGCAAAGTATTTCTGCCCGGGTCAGGCTGAAGACTGAGCTGTGCTGCAGGAGCAGCACAAGGCCACGTGCTGCCAGCACAATGGCTTTGGGTCTTCTGAAGCCTGACTGGAGTCTTAGCAAGAAAGCAAGCACTGCAGTCAGTTACAGTATGCAGTTTACATCACCTTGCTGACAGCACCACTTCACCACCTTAGGTGATCTAGGTATCCTTCTCAAGTGACAGGGCAGCCCCTGGTCTCGCAGCGTGCAGGCATCTGAGGGCATGGCAACAACTCCAGCACTGGAAAAAGGTGAAAGTGTGACCAGGTGTTGGACTGATCTCCCACACAGAACTAAAACAAGCCTTGCGTGGGTATGTTCCCTTTTTGTATCGCACCTGCCAAACATAGGAGGACTGATGAAGGTCCTGAGAGGAGAGCTTTATGGGACAACAGATGTCTGCCTGCTTCCTTTCTGTCCTCTAATTTACTCTGAGTTTCTCACATTGCTTTGGACAGACACCTGAAAATCCCACTCATGCTCATTTGCTACTCCGTTCTACATGTGTCAGGGATCGTTACCAGCCCCATTCTTGAGCAAGCAGAGAAAATTGCCAGCACAGATCTTAATGATAGTCCATATGAGTCCGATGCTTCCCTTCCAAGAAACAGCACCAGCTGTGGTGTGGCGTGAGTGTGACTGTGGTGGTGAAAAATGGCGGGGGTCTGTTCAGATTAGGCACAGACCTGCTCCCATGCACTCAGCCATCCTGGGGAAATGCTGCTGTCCTGGTCTCCTTCTCTTCAAGAAGCATTGCATGCTTTGTCAGGGCAGCTTGTGAGAGGTGCTGGGGTCTACTGACAAAGTGGAAAAATAACAGACGAGGTTTTGGACATGCAGGGTGTTCTTCAGGCAGAGTAAGAAGCAGGTGATGATTGCCCATGAAACTGTGAGTGGTGAGTAGAGATGAGGAAGGGCT
The DNA here is from genome assembly GCA_013399175.1 of Odontophorus gujanensis. NCBI lineage: Eukaryota > Metazoa > Chordata > Aves > Galliformes > Odontophoridae > Odontophorus > Odontophorus gujanensis. The sequence continues at coordinate 20,981 of VXAB01009805.1, read as the reverse complement.
GCTGTGGGAGAAATGACAGTGTGCCGTGAAATTGGTGTTTCTGTTACATTCAAGATCTGTAGTGTTCAGTAGAATTACAAGCATTAGTTGCCAGGCTTGTACTTTTTTGTTTGGGTCTTTATATGTATGTTTTGTTTTCTGCTGCCTGGACTGCGTCATCTCTTCTTTAACTCTGCTGGCGTCCAGTGAAATCACAATTTTGATGGTTGCCAGCAAAGTTATTTTTGCGGAAAATTGACACCTCCTGAAGTAGGATTAAACTACAGTGAACAAGGAGTTGAAATAGACTGGAAACATAAGTCAGAGCTTAAGACAGAAATTACTTCCTCAACAGGTGATAACGACAAGAGAAGTGCAGAATAACCACGTAACTATTATATTGGGCTTTGAAAATGCTATGCTGGTCATTGTAGCCTTACTTATATTTAGCAATTAAAGGTTGCCACAGTCTGCGATTGTTTCAGTATCTCAGCGGGGGAGTATTTTCTGCTCCTTTGTAGAAATTGCAAGTCCTGCTCCATAAAAACTGCCTTGCTTCTCAGGAGAATTTGGGATGTCAGAAATAAATTTTTCATTATGAACAAAATGCGAGCTGTAGATCTGCAATTATCTGTAGCAGACGGTCATACTGACAAAGTGAAGCTGATTCCAATGCATTCACTGTCTGGTGGTGTTGGAGGTAAGTAGGAGATAGAAAAAAGTAGTTGGAGTGCAAAGTGCTGTACCAGTAATGCTCATTTCCTTACACAGGAGGTTTCCTTTGCCCCACATAGGTAAACAACTCACTCTTAAAATGCAATTTGGCAGGTAATTTGCTCATAACACTACTGCTAGCAGTTGGAAAACAGAAACACTTAAAATAATTTTGACAGCTCCTGCACTTGCAAACGAAATCATCACTGTGATTTCTTTCTATGCACAAAAACACAAGGTGGGGTTTCCAGTATTGACTTGTGTTGTAGACAAGACACTATACAAGTTGGGACTAGCCGGCATCCTCGATAGGACCCCAAGTCTTATCTGATCTCACATGCTGGTTTCTGAGATGTCTTCATATTTAGAGTTAGTGAGAACAAGGCTAGGAACCTAGAATGGAGTCCTAGTGTTGCAGAGGGCTGTGATGCTGTGATTTCTTTTTTTTTTTTCCTCTCAGCGCTGTCCCATTGCCAGAATAGCACAGTCTTTCCCAAAGCGCGCCTCCCAGTATTATCTCTGCTCTGCTTCCAGGCTCCTCCAGGGCTGATAGGCTGTGCCTTACTCCAGCCAAAACAATTGCTAATGGAGACGTGAAGGGCTTCATTAAACTTGGAGTGATTATTCGTATATTTAAAATGGCTTTGCGCTGGCAGGATCAGAGCCCAGGGCTGTATTTCAGTAGTAACACCAAAGCAGTGTTAAACTGTTTTGTCTTGGTTCTATTAGGTAACATTCAGGTGAACACGAGACATCAGCACAGTCCTGTTTTTTAAATGCCAGGAGCAGGTAGCTGCTTTAAAGAGTGATGCAGTTTATAAATAACGTTCGACAGAGTTTTTAATTTGTGAAATGAATCGTAGCTAAAATTTAGCCCTTTCAGCGTAGGTTTGAAAAAGAATGTGTGAGCCTTTGTAGTTACATAAAGAAGTGTTTGTATAACATCTGCAAAGCAGAGGATAAGCAGACTTAAGGGGCGGAAGGTGCCAGCCGCTGGAATCCAGGGCTGTATTTGGCCAGTCGGGTGTTGCAGGCGTTAGTCCCAAAGCTTGCCTTTTCCCTGCTTGAGAAGCGGAGGGCCCTTCAGCTTTGTATAAGAAAGGGTTAATCTTGTGGCCATTACTTGTTTAAACAAATGCACCTGAGTAAATGAATGAACCTTTTAAGTTACTGTGCCTGTTTTGTACCTTTTTAACAGAATACTTAAATCATTATATAAAATATTTTTTATATAGACTAAAGTCTTATGTTACATACGAGCCAGTCAGACGTTGGACCACCCTTCAAATAGCTTTGGTTTTTCCTTTCCTGACTGAACTTACATAAAGTTGTTCAAGCAGGTGGTTTTCTGTCCCTTTTCCCACCTCAGTCAGAGCTGTTAGAGTGAACACTCATGTTTCTGCAGCCATTGTGGAAAAAAATACTTTCATCCTGAAAACAAGTTAATCAAGAAAGAGGGAACATCTGATACCACAGTAGAAAACCGGTTACTCATATATCAGGAGTAAAATAAAAGAGCTGAGAGCATGAAGGATTGGAGCTCATTTTGCACGTCTTTGTGACATGGCCAAATAAATGCCAGTAAAACTGGGAAGGCTTAGGGAATGGGAAGAACGAAGAGTTTCAGGGCTACGTCTAGACAGAACAGCTTGCTGCCAGGTCTGTCATACGTATGAGCAGTGGGTCGTATGTGGTCCCAGCAGGAAGCTAGCTACCAGAGATCAAGGAATTACCTTACTCTAATGTTTATAGTACTTGGTATGTGGTGTTAATAGTTCCAGTTTAGCTTTTGGGGTGAAAAGTTGTCGTGCTCAAGGATACTGCGGGAAAGCAGTTTCAACAAACTACAGGGAAGGGATTGTTTGCACATATGAAAACCATTGACTGCATTTGCATCCTTTGTGTACTCCCAGGTCGATGGGATTGGAACAGTGGCGAAAACACCCATTAAATGCACAAAATGGCCTGCTTTAAAGGCATGCAGTCACCTGTGTCTGTATCCAGGTCTGTATGCTGAGGTTACATGTATGGAAGGACGGGGATATATGAGCACCACTTAGAGCTGAAGGAAGGCCAGTGTCTGTTTTCTTTGGGCTTTTTGACTGAATCTCCCTGCCTGAGCGTCCTTTGGGTGTCAGAGCCTTCGAGGAATAAATAGACTGATGATAGATTAAAGCAAGAATTGCTCTTTTTTTTTTTTTTGGTCAGTCTTGCACCTATTAAAACCAATTGTCTCAATAGATACATATACTAGTTTTCATTTTTCTGTTGGCACACACTGGCAACAGGATGAATTATAGCAAACTACAAAACACATGCTCTGAAAACACAACCCAAGTGAAGTAGTGACTGCAGACCTTGCCCTAAGGGTCTATACTGTGGCCTCTGTTTACAGGTTTTGAGTCTGGAGTGCTTCTTTTACAGAGCTGCAACAGAACCAAGCAGTCCAGGGCCTCATATTTTCAGTACCAGAGAGTTATCCTCTGGCCAGCCTGAGCCATTCCACTTGCCCTGAGACTCTGTCTCTGCATTCTTCTGAAAGCTGCATAATCAACGGATGGGTGAAGTATTAACAATCTGCTGCTCAGTATGGCAGCTCTTTCCATAGGAAATGCACAGCTGGAATACAGCTGTTCACATTGGTACACTGGTAATAGATGTTGCTGTTGCCATTCACAAGCCGTGCCGTGCCTGTCAGGTGGTGGTGGGTGCACAAGCTGCTCCTGCTGCTGAGTGCAGCTCTGGCTCGCTGCACAACCAGCTCCTGCAGTTGCAGGAAGGATGCTTTCTCCTTCTGAGTGCTGGTAAATATTTTATCCTTTCCTTTGGTTCATGTTGGTAATTAGCAAAAGCAAGTCAGACACGATTCTCACTGTTCTTCATTCTGCTGAGCGCCAAGTTGAATTTAGAATCATCCTTTTTGGTTAGTACCGCAATGCAATATTTGAGCTGGGTTAAATCCCAGGAACACTCTCATAATTGAAACCAGTTGGGCATAAATGAGGACTAGCACCTAGGATGAATGTGACTGCTTTGGTATCACATGGAGAAGGACATGTTTCTTGATCAGCTGTGACTGTAATGAGATAGGGATTCGCAACTGGCATGTTGAGATTCACCTACCCAGCACTAACTTGGTAATCAGCACAGCTCATGGGTCATGAGTCACGTGCAGCCCCTCACAAAGCACCACACGCTCTGGGTTTCTGGGCACTGTCTGGATGTGGGTGGGTTGAAGCTGATGTGAGAGAGGTGCTGGGGAGCCAGTACGCAGCTGACAGAGCTAGGGATGGTGGGGAGCTCACAGGCAGAATCTTGTTGTTTGCCCGCTGACAAGGCATACTGTTTTATTCAGCAATAATTTTATATTGCTTTTGAAAAAAAACATTAGTGGTATTAAATACTCTTTTCAGTTGCATTAAGAGTGCAGAGAGATGAGAGTGATTTGCAAAGGGAAGAATTCCCTTTTATTATTAAAGTATTAGCATCGGCCCGCTCTGGTCTTAGTAATCTATTTCTAGAAGCAAAAGATGAGCAATTCAAGGAGAATGCCAAGTTTCTTTTAAGAAGTGGTTCATATGATCCTTATTTCACATTTGTGTCTGTATGCTGCATAATCTTGCAGATCTAAGTAATGCTGTGTTGATTAAGTTTCGTCGCAGTTTGTGTAACTGCATCTTCCCAGATGAGCAGGATGCACCCTCAGCAAGATTGCCGATGCTGCATAGCTGGAAGGAGTGGCTGACACAACAGAAGGCTGTGCTGCCATTCACCAAGACCTGGACAGACTAGCAAGTTGGGCAGGAAGGAACATGATCAAGTTCTACGAGAGCAAGTGTAGAGTCCTGCACCTGGGGAGGAATAACTGTATGCGTTGGTATAGGTTAGGGGCTGACCTGCTGGAGTGGAGCTATGCAGAGAAGGACCTGGGTGTCCTGGTGTACAACAGGTTGACCATGAGCCAGCAGCTTGCCATTGTGAAAAGGAAGACCAATGGGATCCTGGAGTGCATCACTATAACTATAAGAGTGTGGGCAGCAGCAGGTGGAGGGAGACATTCCTCCCCCTGAACAGTGCCCTGGTGAGGCCACAGCTGGAATAACTGTGTCCAGTTCTGGGCTCTCCAGTTCAAAAAAGACGGGGATCTCCTAGGGTTCCAGCAGAGGACCACAAAGATGATTAAGAATGTGGAGCATCTGCTTTATGAGGAGAGGCTGAGAGACCTGGAACTCTTCAGTCTGGAGAAGACTGAAAGGTGATCTCATTGCTGTTTATAAATATCTAAAGTGTGGGAGTCAAGTGGATGGGGCCAGACTTTTTTCAGTGGTGTGCAGTGATTGAACAAGGGAGATTGGGCAAAAAATGAATCATGGGAAATTCCATACAAACATGACAAAGAGCTTCTTTACTGTGTGAGTGATGGAGCACTGGAACAGACTTGCTAGAGGGTGATGGACTCTGCCTCTCTGAAGATATTAAAGGCTGGATGCTTTCCTCTGTAACCTGCTTTAGTGGGAGGTTGGACTTCATGATTTCCAGAGGTCCCTCCCAACCCCTGCAGTCCTGTGATTCTGTATGATTATGTATGAAACAATCTCTTTATTGATGTTAGGTTATGTGGTTATGGTATTTTGCAAATTGGCATGGCACTGTCTGTCTTCCTGCTGCTTTTATGCATGAATCTGAGTGCTGTAGCTGAAAGGAGGAAAGTAATGCTCGAATTCCCTTGCTGAATAACATGCTTGATTCAGAAAAAATCCTTGTGCTCATTTCTACAGGTGCTCTGTAACTGTAGGTGATCCAACCATTGATGCTGTTCCCCCCCACCTCCGGTTTCAAAGATCCCAGAGAAACACTTGAAGTCATAGGTTGCATTGTATCCCAAGTGAGAAATAGGAACTTAAACTTTAGTTCTGATATACAGGGTTAATGCATGTGATAGGAAGAATAAGGAAGCATCACTCAACGCAAGTGTTTGCTGTCCAAAAAAACCCCAGCATCTGAATTTCTTCTGGAAGTATTTATACAGACAGAGAAAAACTCTTCTTTCCAGTGGCAGAAACAAATGGCTGAATTAGTCTGGCTGAGTTTTAAAGTAATGCTTTATCCTGGAAATAGGCTTCTTCTCTCTCCCGGTGCTCATTTTTTTCTTAGAGGGAATAATTGCTAATAAGTAGAGCTTGTAACATAAATGCAATGAAGTCATTTTGAGCTAATGATTTTGCCATCAAATGCTCTGTAAATGATTTAAGTTTTAATTCATTTACGTTTTATTTTACTGTTATATCCTTTCCTCATAAAACTAAATTAAATATAAAATTGTTTAAATATATAAATATGGTTTCCTTGAAAGTCATGCCATTCGAATGCCTCAAAGAATCAGAAGAATCCATGCATGCTTAAATATTAGTTATGATATCCAGAATACGAATTCATTTTTCAAGAAAAAGTTAATCTTTTATTAAAAAGAAAAGGCTTAATCGTATTGCCTGACTTGCATAAATACTACAAAGATACTTTCTCTGACAAAGTTGAAGCTTCCGTTTGGTTTTATTTGGAAAAAAGTTAAAGAAATGCTCCAATGAACACAGCAATGTCGTATGCTGCTTCAGCCTGTGAGAAGTCTCCTACCTAAGCTTTTTTTCCAGGGGTGCTCTGTTAGGGAGCAGTTTTCTGTATCCCCTTGGAGGTGCCATGAGAAGAGCTGCTTCTCTACTTTGCTGTTACCTTTTCCTTATTTGAAAATGGTTATCTTCTCAAATCAGTCTTCTCCAAATTCAAACAAACCCAATTCCTTTCCTGGTAGGTCATGTTTTCTAGATCTGATAACTTTCTTCCCCTGGATCCTCTCCAGCAGTACTTTCCCAAAGTCTTAGCACTCCAGCTGTGGATTTGCACCACTGAACAAAGCAGAAGAAAATCCTGTGGGCCTGTAACTTTTCAAGCCTTGGGAGAGAATTTGCCATCTGCAAATTTAGAATTAGTTGGTTTTTACTCATCTGCTCATTATTGTCTTTCTGTTTATAAAAAGCTTGTTGGATTCCCGATCCCGTTTCCGTTGTTTTTGTAGAGCTGAAGCAAAGATGAAGTTGTTCCCAAATAAAAAGTATTCTTAGAAGCGTAATTAACCACTTCAGCTTTTGAAATCCTTTCATCAAGGATTAAAGTCTTTCTGACAGATCTGTTTTAGAAATATTGGGCTAGTTATGAACACTCTTTGGTATCCTTCTGCAGCTATTCATAGCCTGTGTTGTTAACTACACTGGTGCATTCTCACCTGGAAACTCTTACAAATGCCACTGAAGGTTGTCTCAGAACTGCCTGCACTCAATTCCCTTCAAGCAGTCAGAATTTTAAGACCAAGGAGACACAATTGTTCATTTTGTTTTCAGCTGTCTCTCAGAACCAAGGCCGTGTGTTTGGTCTCACTTGTATTTCTGTACTAGTACCTGCAGAATATAAAACCTCTTCCAGTGGCTATATGTGTATGTAGGTGATTCCTCCATACCCTTCAGTACCTGTATGCTGAAATTCAAGAAAATAAGTTAATTGAACATGCAGAAAAAATGGTCTAACGTGCAGAATATTACAAAATAAGATTCAGCTCAAATGGCTGTTGAAAACAGTGTTTGCATGTTACTACTTCATTGCATAAGTACTGAAAGATATGAAACATACCGAGGTCTTAGATCTGCACTTGTCCTACACTTCTGTGAAGAGCAATTCATCTCAGCTGTTGGTCTGTGAGCCGCAGCTTTCTGGGCGAGTTCAGGTTTGCATTGCTCATAAAGTGAATGCATATGAGAACGTTCTATGCAACCAAATAAAGCATTCACTTGATAAGATGTTCCAGACTACTGTGTGGTTTTGGTTAAATTTGTTGGTTTGATCTGCTCTGTAGCTATCCTTGTTTGTCTGAGTTTTAAATTTTCAACCATGTAAGTAGTCATGTACCTCATGAATGGGTATTTCCTATTAAAAGCATATCTAGAAAATCGGATACCGTCCCTAATAGTTTCTGCATTGCTAAATAGAAAATGTCGTGTTGTCTGGGAGGGGAACATACCTCTGCATGGAGAAAAACAGATACTTAGAGTTGAGTGAACTGGTTGGAATAGAAAGTAACCGCAAGAAGGATGTATTCTGAGTGGCAGCTAAAGGAGTTCTCATGCAGGAGAGGCTGTCTTAAAGTAAGTAACAGGGAAACTGGCTTTAAGAGGAAAACTGCGGAGAGACCTCTGGAACTATTGCAGTGTGAATTAAGAAATCTTAGGGCAAAAAGGTTAGCCAAAACATGGTGATTTTTTAAAATTATCGTTTTGTCTGTCGGTGATTTTCTGGGGAGCATGCAGGTGTTTCAGTTTTGGTAAGAGGAAATACAAGCATGAAATTGCCTCTAACAAAGTTAACACAGAGCAAATATAGAGCTCTACAGTCTGGTGTGCCCTGTCTGGATAAGGAACATTTTTGTTTGCTTGTTTTTGTTAATTGTCTCCAGGAAATTAACTCTCCCTCAACTAGAACTTGGTATTATGAGGTTTCAAGTTTGTTAATGTAAGGAAGGCAGGTTTTTTTTGTTGTTTTTTGTAAATTGGACTGGGAGTCCATATTTTTTCCATGAGATTTCTAGCTCGTTAGAAATGTGCAACAAAGCTCTTCTATTGACAGCTTGTATTATTTTTGATAATCACGTTGAACTGCAGCATAATAGGTCTGAAATTTTTCATCACAGTTGGATCTTTAGAATTCAAGCTAAGGACAAGGTGGAATTGCCTTTTGATACGTTGAGCTGGGCTGGAAGTGATTAAATGAGTAGCTCATTATTTTTCTGAAATAAGAGGGAACCATTTAGTAGCTGCGGTACAGGGTTTTCTTGGTCCTCCAGCTTGTTCTGCAGTGTCAGCATTCACAGAAATGGAAATTCCTAAAAAGAACCTTTGGAGCAGAGGAGGATTTTTGAGGAGGGGAGATTGTTCTCAACCCACATCATACAGATGTTCTGGAAGAAGTGCTTACCTTGTTTTAGAGGCTGCTGTAGTAGCTACTAATACCTCAAGATGATATCCAAGAAGGTAAAAAGGGATGGGAATGGAAAAGATAGCGCAGTAGTGAAAATTCACCAGTAAATTCAGTGCAAGATCTAACATGAATATCAAGTAATATTAATTACTTTTTGAGCCTCTCTGTTTTCCGTGTACGCATTTTAATTATTATTTTGGCATAATATAATAACAAGGGCTGGTTTATAGGATGATAATAAGACTTGGGGCTATGACTGTGGCAGACTTGGTAAGCAGAGCACTGCTGAGCTGGAGCACAGGCTGCCAGTGGCTGTGCTGTGTGTTGTGGGATGCGGTGCGCGTGACTAAGAAGGGGAAGGATTTCCTCCCCAGTCACCTTCGAAGAGCTGACCCGGTAAACAGTACTGCTCTGTGCTGTCTTCTGGTGAAATGCCGAGCTGTGGTCTTGGGCATGTGAGGTCAGTAAAATCTGTAGCCTTTTTCCCGTGTACTGTGGCAGTAAAACTGAAACCCTGCTAATTATCCTAGTCACCATGTAATTATCTCTCGTTTACCAAAAAATCCCCCTGTATTTGAAGACTTTAGTAGAAATGCTCGTTTTTGTTAGTTCTTGCCCATTATTGTTGTGCTTCTGTTTCAACTAGAAGGTTTAAATCTTGCAAGGGTTCAGTCAAGCCTTCAGCCTTCTGCAGATTGTAAAAGACTGTTTGAATGTTTTACAAATATTTCCATCTTCCTCTGCAGCGAGTGCTCTTTGGACAATAAGTGGTACATATGAGCAGATTTCCCTCCTGCGCCTCATTTGTGTGTAGCTCCCTGTGAATCCATCTGCTGCCTCATTATCAGGTAGTAAAAGGCATTCAAGATGCTGTGATCAGCCGTGAGATTACTTGCGGGTAGGGACCAGCGCTGTCCTAAGCTGTGCTGGGATGTTCAAACCAGTGCTAATTTTGGAAATGCCTCCTTGTGAAAAAAGATGTGCAAGTAGGGAAAGCTCTTGGAAGTTAGTCTCACATAGCTCATACTTCTGAACTCCTAGTAGAGCCCAGGGCAGTGGAAATACCCCTTGCTTTAGGAGTTGGACCGGTAATATCAGTTAGAGAAGTGACGAGACTACTCCCAGTCTCCCCAGTCTCAACTGTGTGGTTTTTCTTTTTTGTTGCTGTTGGTTTGATTTGGTTTGTTTTTTGCAAGGCCCCATGGCCTCTGATGGACTTGACTGTCAAGTTCAGGATATCCAGTGATTGGTTGGCTTGGGTGACAACCGCTGTAAAGGTTTTTTTTTATGTCAGGGAGATTTTGAGCTCAGAGAGGTGTTTTGTCAGAGCTGCTGCAGCCTCCAGCTTCCCCTTCTCTTCCATTGGGTGTTCGCCGTTGTGCTGCTTTTCACCTGTTGGTTTAGGTCACAGATAAAGCTGTGGTTGTAGATATGGCATGTCAGGATAGGGCTGGGAGCAGGCACATGGAAGGGCCACTGTTATCTCCCCTGATAAAATTATACCTTAACAGAACCATAGAATCGTTTGAGTTCTAAAAGACCCTCAAAGATTACCTAGTCCAACTCCCCTGCAGTGAACGGGGACATCCACAGCTAGATCAAGTGCTCAAGAGCTTGATCCAACCTGACCTTGAATGTCTCCAGGGTCAGAGCTTCCATCACACTTCTGGGCAACCTGTTCAACTGCCTCACTAGGTTTAGTGCTCCTCCTAGCACAGTGTCCCTTTAACTTAGCTGTTCTATCCTGCACCTTGTTGTGGGCAGGCTCAGTCGCCCCCTTCCCTCTTCAAACTTATTTTAAACCCCTGTCAGTGATCCTTTTCCCATAGTCAACCATCAGGTCATATGCCAAGTAAACTGCCCCGTGGTTGTAAAAGTCAAAATTCTTGCAGTGGCAGTAGCCTCTTAGCTGTGTGTTTTCAGATGGGTACTCATACTCCAGCACCACTGCTATTTTATGTATGTTGGGATGTTTTCAAGTGTTTAGGGAATTAACTGGATTTTTAAGTGCATGTGCAGCACATGCATGTGTGTTTGAGCAGTCCTATCCATTTAGATCACTCAGAGTCACCAAACTACTTATTTTTTGAAAATAAAGCTGCATTATGCCTAGACTTGCTGAGCCAGATCTGTTCCTGGTGTTATTTCACTGACTTGATGAAGAATTGCACCAGAGATAAATTTGGTCTGGTACAGCAGCTTTTTTGCCTGGAGCAAATCTTTGTAGCAGAGTTGTATTTCTCTCAAAAAATCTAAAAGGAACACTGTCAGATCTGCAGCTCTGGTGGTGTGAGCAGGTGCAGCGATATTAAATTATTTCTTATTAAATAGATTCAGCAACTTGAAGCTTGTAGTTTTATTCTGCTATGGTTCTGTGACAGAGACCTTTTAAAACAGGCAAAATACACATCTTTTCTTGTATTTCCTTTCTCCGGTAATGTCATTTTAAAGATTTTTGTTCTTGTGTAGCTTGTATTCTGGTTGTATTATTAATTTGGGTAAGATCGGAGAGGTAGAATCCAATCGTGTTGTACTTTTCCTGGGCACTTCCCGTGCTACCTTTATTCCCATTAATGCTCAGCTGCTCTTAGTTTAGAATTAGAAGTAACCAGAAATGTTTTCCTGAACTTCCATGCCCTTAATAACTTGTGGACTTGTTTGTTTGTTTTGTAGATTTTTTTTCTTTAAGACTCCAAGCTTAAGCTTGGAGACCCCAGCCATCACCATTGAGCCCAGCAGCTGGAGCGGCAGCGAGAGCCCTGCCGAAGATATTGAAAGAATGAGTGATTCTGCAGATAAACCTATTGACAACGATGCAGAAGGTGTCTGGAGCCCTGACATTGAGCAGAGCTTTCAGGAGGCTCTAGCCATCTATCCACCGTGTGGGAGGAGGAAAATCATCTTATCAGATGAAGGCAAAATGTATGGTAAGTGGTGCTCAGTTAGCCTTTGGAAATAATTGTCCCTGTACGAGCCATAAAGGCCAGCTTGTTTTCACATGCAGTTCCTGGCTCTGATTTTGGCAATTACAGAGTAAATCTTGATGAAGTCTGTGAAGTTGAGGGAGCTCCGTTGGGCTGATGTATTGCTGGCACTTGGAAGCAACATTAGTACATAACTGTGTTCTTAATGAATGCTATAATTTGCCTAAAACGTTTAAAAGGAGCTTTTAAATGTGTCATTCCTTGAGCACAGAAAATACTTAAGTGTTTTTCTTTATTTTTTTAAATAAATGGTGTAGAAATAGAAATGGGGAACGCAATGGCAGGATCACATGGCAGAAAACGCAGTGTTAAATTGCAAAGTGATAAAGTTCTTGTTGTGTTCAAAATCCTCTTGATAAAAGAGCCAAGTTAGGGGTGCTTTTGTGCCTCTCATTACGTTTCCCCTACCCCCCCCCCCTCCCCCCCCTCTTTTCTCAGCACAGACTGCAATAAATCAGATGACGTGCTGACAGCATTCCAAAAAGACACGCTCCTGCAAGGGATGCTGACATCTGCACGCACTAGCCAGGGCTAGTTTTCCTGAAGTTGCTCTCATCCAGCTCATCCAAGCTCTCTCTCTCACTCTCAAGGCCTGGGTGCCTTTTCTTTTCCATTTTGCAAACTTCTTGTGATCTACAGAATGTTGCTCCAGCCCCTTGTCCTGCAGCAGCAGCTGCCAACGGTGGCCTTGCCCTGGGGGAGCCTAGGGAGAGGTGACCTCGCTCCCTACCTGGCTGGGTGTCCCGAGGCAGGCAGCAGGGGGCTGTGGGCGCAGCCCTGAGCAGATGGTGCTGCAGCTGCCACCAGCTGTGCCCCCACGCCCCCCCGCGTGAGGTCATGGAAACAGGGACACTGCTGCTGCCTCCGGCTCTTTGGGGGCCGGCAGTGGGACCAGCCCCCCCCGGCCTCCCTTTGCAGCTGCCATGTGACCCTGGCGGCCACACGAAGTGTCGGGTCTGGAAAAAGCGAGTTGTGATGAGGCATCTCAGCTGCCCTTGGCGGAAAGTTGCTGGGCCCTGGTTTCCTGCCCGGGTGTTTGCTTTTTTGCTTTTTTTTTTTCTCTCCCCCTTTTTTTTTTCTTTTTCTTTTTTTCTTTCTCTTTTTCCAACTTTCCCCCTAGAATAGGGGAATATAATTTCTCTTGTCCTTCCCTCAGCAGTTTCTGCTTGTTCTGATTTCATTTTGTTGTTATTTTCCTTTGGCAAGGGGTTGGTTTGCTTAATTAAAAGGTTGTGCTCTTTCTAGGGGGACATAAGCATGTATATACAAACAAACCTATTGTGTATTTATGCTCAAAAGCTCTACTTAGGCTTGAACAGCCTCATCAGCTCTAATAAGGGTGGCTGCATTTTCTTAAATCAGGATTCACAGCAGTCACCCCTGAAATCTGATTTATGGTGTTCTAAAGCATTCTTTGTGGCATGGTATAAATTAAAGAAATTAACATATTTCTCCATTCACGTTGACAATCGCTGATTTAATTTAATGATTCTTTAATACCGAACCTTAACATTTGTTAAATTATATATACATAGGAAACTACTTATGCGTATCTAATTGCTGATTACTACTGCTAGCTAATAACAGCATAAGCATGTATGTGTGTCTCATGTATTTATGCTCATCCTAAATCAAATAACGTTAACTTTTCAATCAGGAAAAGGAAGCGTGTGTATTGTGCTGAAAACTTGACTTAAAGGGTTGTCCTGATCAGGAAAGTAAAAAAAATGTGTTAGGAAGTGTGGGATCCTGAATTAGTAGAATTTACATGCTGACTTTGCAGTGGATGAACTCATGTTTTCATTCTTCAAGCTGAGTAACTGCTTTGTAGTGCTGGAGGATTTATTGAAACCATGCTAGGTTTCTGAGGACTTTATAATAGAGTCTTATGGCCCTGAGAGCATAATTGTTCTCCAAGGATTTTGAAATCAAAACAGTGTAAGTGTTTTAGATTCTGTGTGGCATAATGAAAATAATTTAAGGCCTTTTAGTGGCATACCAAGTTTATTTCACTTACAAGAGAGACGTTGCAATATCTCTAAGCTTCCATAGTGTTGAGGGATATTGTAATATGTCAGTAATTCATGAACCATGTAAGACAAAAGGTCAGGAGAGCACAGTTTCATTTTCTGACTGCATTTGCCTTTAGATGTAGACACTAGAACAAATATGATCTTTACGGAGGCAAATACAATGATCACTCTGTGTGGATTAAGTTAAGCATTTGTACTTTTTTTTTCCTTTGGAGATGAGCAGGGAGTTTGCTTGAAGAAGCACTGTAAGTCTTTGCCTTTAATTTAATGAGAGCTTTGTGACATTCATGAAACCAGAAGCTGGAGTTTCTTTGCTGTTCTTTGTTGTGATTGGAGGCACACTGGTGGATGTCCCTCACCTCCCCAGCAGCCCAAGTCATTTCAGCTGTCTGCTACAGCTGTGATCTGGGGCTGGAAGTGAAGGAGAAAGGAAAGAAAGGAAAGGGTGTTTTCTTCCTTCTCTCCTTGCCTTCCGAAAAAGTAACTTAGGGCAGCAGACGTCAATGGGAATGATAGATTGTCTTGAGGAACATTGGGACCCCTTGGCAGGAGTGGGGTAGCGTGTTGTGGTGCTTTGTTGACCTGCAGCACCCTTAGGTTTTAAGGACTAAGTCATGACCTGTGTGAAGCTGTGAGCATTTTGAGTTGCTGCTCGCTCTGCTGTCTGTCCTGGGCTAGGACTCCCTGAAGAAGTCCTCAGAAAACAAAACAAAAACTTAATGAAACTGTTATTTTTGAATTTTTAGGAAATTATTGGGTAAGAAGCAAAGACACTTGTTTTGGTCCAGAGGGGGCGAATTCCAGGAATCCTAGTTTGAAAATTCTTGAGAGAAAGGGAGTGCACAGTAAGGCCAAGGGACAAGTGACAAGGTGTCTGTAGGAAAGTGCTGCCTGGCATCCCTCTTCCCCCTTTCCAGTGTGCATATGTGCTCAGGGTGATCTTACAGTTTCAGCCTTGCTGCTAGTACAATATGGACTAGTAAACGGAAAGCAAAAGGGTGAGGAGGGAATGAATAGAGGAAGGCATTAAGCAGGGCAAGGGAGCACATCCAGAACGTGATGCTCTGACTCCCCATGGAAGTGGTTAAGCTAAGCTTTTGTAAGGCTTCCCTCATAGACTCATTTTCATTTGTCTTTCAAGATATCAGTAAGATATTTTTAATTTGTATTGTGTAAAAAAATTCCGGATAAACTGCAAGCCTCCCACTGGAATGAGGTGGGACAGATACCCTATGATTTATTTTATTTCAGAGCTGAATTTCTGTGTCCTTGTCTACCTACGCATAGTAAAACTAGCCCATTAGAGGGCATTGGCTGTCCTGCATTTGTACTTTGCTCAAATTGTTTTTCTTTTGCTGTTGACAGTTCAGTTATTCGTAGCAATTCCTGTGAACTCACTTGTTGGCAGGGTATTTGCCTGTGCTTGTCTTTGCTCCTGGGAGAGTGCTTTGGAAAAGATTAGAAGAATGAGAGCTGCTGTGAAACGCAGCCATACTTCTATCCCTGGTGTAATACTGAAGTCACCAGAATTACGGTGGGAATGGATTTGGCCACAGGTGCGTGTTTTCCTCTTGTTTGAAGAGCAGCTATACCAAGATGCAGCTTCAGTGCAGCCAAAGTAATATACATTGCCAGCAAGTGCGCTGCCCATGGAGGTGCTGCCAGCTGTATTGCTAGCTTAACCTTGAGACAGCAAAGACAGCTTTTGCCTTTAAGATGGGGAAGTAGGTTGCTGGTGATTTTTTGCAACATGTAAGCAGCTCTTCAGTTACGAATGGAATTATTCATCACGATTTGTGTTAGATGTGTTCATCTGTGCAACAGAACTACTTAAGAGAGCATTATTGATAACTTAAGAAGGAGGCTTTGTAATGTGTTTGGTCACGTTACAAAGATGACTGAGTGCTATTTAACATGAGAAGGTGCACAGAATCATCAAATCACAGAATCACCAAGGTTGGAAAAGACCTACAAGATCATCCAGTCCAACCATCTGCCTGTCACCAGTAGTTCTCACTAAACCATGTTCCTCAATAGCAGCCTTTCAAAGCTTTTGTATATATTTATTAGGCCATGGATAAAATCTCTCAGCTCAAATTACCATGATAGGAAAGGAAAAATGATTTTTTCATAAAAATTTCTCTTCAGATGATAAGACTTCTGTACAGTGAGTAATAATAGTCAATTCGAAGCACCCCGTATAAATTGAATATTAAGACTGGACTTTGATGCCTCAGCAAGAGAAATCCAATTCTGTGACTCATTTGATTCTGTAGGTAACTGCTATTATTAGGTGTCTCAGTTTTTGTTAGGAAAGTGCAAGGTAACTAGCTTTATGAAGAACACAGTAACATGTTACAAATTATTTTTACTATTAGCTTTTAATTTTAGAAGTTCCATGCAAGTTACTGCCTCTATAAAGACATCAGTACCTTATAAAGTTTCCACGGTATTAATTATATTTGAATGTGAATAAGGTATTTGGAATGATGAAATACCAGATGTGAAGTATCAGATTGCACGTTTATGCATCTGTTACTGCAGTGGTTTTACAGTGATAGGCTATTTTTGGTTTTCTCTCCTCTCTTTTTTGGTCTTGCAGCAACTTACACAAAATGCACTGGAGATAGGGCTTCTATTATGAAAGTTACTGTTTGGGTTTCTTAGATTGTAAACAAGTCTGTCTAGAAACATTCCTGCAATCCTTTGATTGCACACTGCATTACGTCATTGCACAGAGCATGCATGAAGGCAGGCTGCAAGCATGTGCTGAGCAATTGGCAGTCAGTTGAAGGTGAAGAAAATGAGGGCCCTAAGAGATGGTGTCTGTTTGAAAAGCATCTGTATGGTGTTTGATGGTGTCTGTATGAACAAGTCTGCCTATTAGGATTTTTGTAATCCAATAATGTTCTTGCAACATTTTGTGTTTGCAAGAAGGTAACCTGCTTGTGTGAGATGAACAGTTGGCATTACTGCCATTAGAAATGAAGGATATGGGGCTTACTTGTTGTGTAGGATTTCTGGAATGTGGGGGAACAAGGTTTTGTCTTTCTATTTGGCTTTCAAGAGTAAATTGTCAACAGCTGAGTCTTGGCAAGATGGAGATTCTTTATTTTTATGGCCCACTGCTGCCATAAGCTGCTATTCTCATGAGAAAATCTAAGTAGGACCATAAGAGCTGTGCACGATAAGGATATCAAGTCGTGCCTGGGGAGCGGGCAGATGAGAGCAGGCTGTGGGAAGCACTGTGTCTCAGAGTGTGAGTAATGCTGTGCAAGGTCATCCATGGCACTCCCTTTGGCTGTGTAGGTTCAGGAGAATGATGTGTTCCAAAGGAAGTTGGAAATAATACTGGCAAGTTTTACTGAAAAATTATGCACCAAAAAGAGCAGGACATCCTTTGGAAGTGCTTTTTAGCACTTTGCTTTCTTTGTTCTCCGTATCTTGTCTTCAGTCATAGAAAGAAAGACAGAATTACAGAAAGTTGTTACTATCCTGCTTGTGGGAGGCAACATCAAGTAAACTGTATGGGTGGTACTCAAGTTTTCCAGTGTACCGTAAGTACCTTTGTATAGAGGAGTTACGAGCAGCGTTAGTTCTTGCCTGGAACTAAGTGGAAGCAAGTTCAGATCAGGCCTTTTGCCAATTAAGAATCATTGAATGGCTATTCCTTTTCAAATGTCTACTCTAAATAGAATAAGAGTATGTTTTTTTCCTTTATAACATCGTCCCTTCAGTAAAACCCTTATTCAGAAATGATGCGTGTTAGAATGAGAGCACTGATGTAACGCAACCTCCCTGGAACATCCAATATCTGTTTAGGAGGTAGTTTAGTATGATTTATATTAGTTCACTTTTCTTCGAGCTCTGATTTCACAAGATGAATTTGTGAGCCTGTTATTGCAGAAGCTTAGTTTTGCAACCTTAAGAAATAGGGTTTTCCCACTAGGGAGGTAGGTAAAACAGCCTAGATTTTAGATCATTCTGATGTGTTAGTTGACTGTGTAGTACCGAGAGGTTAAGAAAGTTGGAAATCCAGCATGTAAATAATGTAAAAGGAAATGTACTCATATCTTTGAGCTGATTTCTTACAGAACTGTGATTGCGTTGTGCATGACAGGGTGAATATCATCTGGTGTACGCAACCTGGGAAATAGTTTGAAGTGGGACCCCCAGCACACCTAGGGTTTATGATGGTCTGTCAGGTTTGGAATCATTTTTATTATACCATTATGAGGTTATGGTAGAAGCGTCTCCTCTTTCACCAACTTCAAGTGCCAGCTGAATTGTCTTGCACAATCCTAGCAGGATTCCACTGATCCATATTCCCCATCAAGTGCTTATATGAGGGTGTGGAAGGTGAGCTATATATTCGTGTCAGACACCACTATTCTAAGTGGCTTTATAGGAGCAGAAGATGTAGGAAAATGTAGAAATCGTTATTTTCATATAGAGAGGGACTTGGATGGTGGAGGGAGCACTTTACTTGGCCAAGTAACAAATGAAAAACAGTTGACAATTGGCCTGTGCGCTGCCACCATGGTGGCTTGTACAAAGAGCTGCTGGAATTTGAGACTCCTGGCTGGCTTTTCAAGACAGGCAGCGCTGGGGCTACTGAGGTGAGTGGTGAAAGCCAGGCATCCGAACCACACTGGGAGGGGAAACTTCATCCTAGCCTTCTCTCACTGTCATAGTAGATTTGCACACTATGGGTGTGATTGCAAATAACATGGGGAACAGGAAGCAGTGGCTACGTGAAAAACTTCTTACAGCGTCTTTGGCTTTCTGGAGATGTGCAGTTTCCCAGAGAAATGTGTTTATGTCCTTCCCTGAACCTCTCAGGAGCAAACCCAGATAACCGTTGGAGAGTAAATGCAGTGGTTGTGACATGAGTCTTACACAATTCCCTGAGGGCCGTGCTATTCAAAATTAATATGTATCATAACTGTGTCTTACAGGGATTTCCTCACAAATGCACGCAGGATTTTTTTGTGATACCCTTGAGAAGTTGTAGTCATACCACTGCATGAATATTTTCCTATCCTACAAACAGTTTAATGTGGGACACTTGGCCTGGAACATCAGAGAGAAGCACTCCAGTGTTTGGGCTTCCAGATGATTTTAGTCTGACCATATAGTTTAAAGAATTGGGCATTAATGGATTAACAGTTTACAGACTTTCAGTGGGAGGAATGATTTAGCTAATAGAAGAAGTTGCCGCTGAAGCTTTTTTTTTTTTTGCTTTTGTTCTAGGCAGACAAAATTTTACAGTGGATGATTAAAGCAGATGTTTTTGTGAGCAAAATTGACACAAATTAGAGGAAGGAGAAGAGAGATGAACATAAATATGCTTATACTATGTCACAAATGCTCTTTTAAATGTAGGGAAGTAGCATGGTTTGTTGGACCCATTGTACGAGAGACAACAATGCATTGCGGATGCACGAGGAGATTGAAATCCTGAGAGAGCATTACACACCATGGGAGTTGCTGGGGATGTCAGTCAAACACCATTGCAATGTTACCTACAGAGGGCTCAAATAAGCACTGTTAATAGAAACTGTGGTCAATACACACATTCTCTACTGTGAGAAGTCAGCGTCACTATCGCAACTGCTTAATTACAACCTTCCTACAACAGCCATCTCCAGCTGAGTCAGATCTCCTGAGGATTTTCCTGGATATAGGCTGTTTTTATGCTTTTACTGAGGTCTCTCTAGCTCATTCTGGAAGAAATTTACAAAAATAAAAAAATAAAAAAAATGGCTGGAGAAATCCAGAAGCAAGGAGTCCTGCCCTCACACAATCTGGTAGAGTTTAGGAACTTGCCAAAATTGTGTAGTTAGCACAGAATTTGACCTACTTTTGTATGAGGGCACTAAGCTTGCCAAAGGTTACTATATGTATAAGCCATCAAAACAGATCTGAGTATCAACCCAATTCTTTGCTTGTCCGCCTCAGAAGAGATAAGGTGGGGGCCCAGATAGGCAGCAGTGCATTCAGCTCAGGCTGAGTGTTGGCTTTTCTGCAGTTCAGGCAGCAAACTCAGCGTCTGAGAATTCTGGGGAAAGTGGCAAAGGATGTACGCTGGTGGGTGATAGCAACCGTATTCCAGTAATCAGTGTGAAATTAAGTGAGCTAAATACACTAAATTTGCATTACAAACTTATTTGCATAAAGTTGCTTTACTTTTGAATGCTTATATGCTAACATCAACTGGTGTTTGGCTAGAATAGAAAAGAAGAGCATTACTTAAATAGAAATTATTAAATTGTTAGCAGTACTGTGGGTGGTAGGGATGAGAGATGAAGAAAGCGTCTTCAGCTGCTTGGATTCAGCATCAGAGTTTTACTTCTGAAGTAACAGGTAACTATGCTGTCTTAGATACTGGGAAAATGTTCCAGTTCTGTTTGGTTAGAGGTGGCAGACTTACTCTGTGGATATTGTTGACAACAGATAGGTAGTAAAATAATTTGCTGTAGTAAAAATAGTCTTTGAATTAGTTTAAGAGATGCTAGAGTTACCAGATCACATGAAAGCATTTAATTCTTAGAACAAGAATTGCATTTTCATTCATTTAGTACTTCCATAGCCTGTTAGCAATAAACCTTCTAGCGCAATGATGAAATAAATGCTTGCTAATAGATGCATACATACGTACGCACACGTCTGTGAATAAGTGCATGTGTACATAATCCGTTCCACCCAAGTGAAATTTAAAAGACCTCAGTGAGGAGGTGTGCTCAGAACCAGCTAGCCACTGCCTGGCTGGCAGCCTTTCCCCTCAGCTTCAGTGGCTGACTGCATCCCACCGGGTGAGCTCTCTGCAAAGAAATGCTGTGATTCATATTCATAGCAGTTATTAGGTAGGTATGTTGGCATATATTTAGATAGGTGAGGTATGTGGGCATATATTGTACGTTACATGTTTAGAGTGCGTGATGTATTTTTAGCTACAGGAGGTCTAATCACCAGAGGTTGTGAAGTGCTGAGGAGAATTGCTGTAAGGGATAGCATGCAGAGGAACCACCCGCAGAATTTTCCATCCTGTGAGACAGTGACAGAAGATTCCTGGGTCTCTGTAACAGGGTTTCTAGAGGAGTGTCACTAGCAGATGGGACACTTCAGAAAGCCCTGGGATCTCCCAGCTCTATGTGGGAGCAGCTGTGCCCAGCTCTAGCTAGTGCTGGCCCTGGGGCATGTGGTGCTGGTGTGGGTGGCAGGATCCTGGTGTGGGTGGCTGGGGGCGGGT
>VXAB01009804.1:0-13847 GCA_013399175.1 Odontophorus gujanensis | reverse complement strand
CACAGATAACACCGTGACACTGTTGCTTTCAGAAAAATAGGTAGGTATTCTTCAAATAATTTAATAAAATGATTTTGCCAGAATGAATTGATTTTGGATACAGAATGATGGCTGATATTTACTGTATATATCAATAAAATCTACTTCTTTTTTTTCCATCTGAGTAGAAGAAATGTGTATACGTCCTTTATAGTGTAACTTTTTTCTTATTTCTTTTGTCTACCTTTATAGATATGACCCTTGCTTATATTGTGATAAATAAGGGATTATAAGCTCCATGAGGAAGCTTCTTTGCTTCTTCTTCCTTGGCAGCCCAGGAAGAATTAGAGGATCACAGAATTGTAGGGGTTGGAAGGGACCTCTAGAGATCATCGAGTCCAACCCCCCCTGCCAAAGCAGGTTCCCTAGGTTAGGTTGCACATTTAGGTGTTCAGGCAGGTCTTGAACATCTATCAAGGAGTTATCTCTAGATCTGAGTCTGCAACAGGGACACGCACACATATACAAAAAACAAACAAACAAACAAACAAACAAATAACAACAACAACAACTAAGCAGCGCGGCCTGCCCAGAGCAAGTCCATGCACTCCAGGAGAGCAGGGGACGGGGTGGGATGCAGAGATAGCAGATAGGTCGAAAAAAACAAAAAAAATCAACAACCACGATCTGAGGAGGAATGGTGATTTACTAAATCCAATAAAATCAAACAAAGAGAGACGAGAGAGACTCCAAAAAAAAAAAATTAAAAATTAAAAATAAAAAAAAAGAGACTGCAGGGGAAGCACATGTGCTTTTCTCTGCAGCAAAAATGAGAGAAAAAACAATAGCTCCACTGGTCTCTGGCCAGAAGCTCTACCCTTCTTCTTCTACCCACCAACTCGAATTCTGCTCCTTCCCCTCCCATCCCAGAACTCTTTAACTCTCATTGTTCTTGATAATGTTCTGTTGTGAAGTACTGAGAACAAAAATCACAAAAGCACAAAAACATCTCCAGAAAATGAGACGCCGCAACCTCTCTGGGCAACCTGTTCCAGTGCTCCATCACCCTTGCTGTGAAGAAGTTCCTATGCACTCATGTAGTAAGTACTTAGGTAAGTTAAAGCATTCACACAAAACAGAAAAAAGGATTCATGGTCTATGGATATCAACATGGAAAAAGATATACAGACAATGACTTGGAGTATCAAATGTGCTAAGAAGGAATCTATATGTACTAGTCAGCTTTGAAAAAGTGAATACAAAGCTTTATTAGTTGAATTTATTAGTTGAATTGGTTAAATACTTGCCTAATCTTCATAATGATTATGGTGATTTTTTTGCCTTATTGAATAGCATGTTCTTAAGAGAATGTGAATTAGGAAAGGGCAAATCATAAGAAAGTTTTCTCTTTACACTGTAGTAGTTAAACTGCAAGCCAATTAGGAAATAAAACTTCTTCAGAGAGATGGAAAACATCCATCCGTGTCCTAAAAATGAAATAAAGTTTGGTGTTGCTGCTAGAAAAAAAAACAGTGCTGTTTCCAGTTTCATAACAATGGCAGCAAGTAAGCAATCCCATTTCAGACATACATGATTATGTTCAGTTCATCTTTAACTGAAACTCTTTAATAAGCCACTTGGTACTAAGAGGCTTTGCTAAGCTCCCAGCTGACTCTTGAATTAGCACAGCTGACCGTGTTGTACTTAGCTACTTGCATACTAACTAGGTGATCAATTTTCTTCTATTTTAATGCTTAAAAATGTGTTGTCCTTCTGCAGTGTACTCCTGTTCATAGTCTTTCATGAATAATTAGCAATCAAAAAGGAAAGGTAGTATCTTTTTTCAAAGCAACTTCCTCAACTCCCATTAATCATCTGTGATTAGCTGCAAAATCTCCAGGGCTACCATCATACTTTGAAGCTCTATTTAGTATGGCTGAGTATGCCAGTGATAGCACCGACATGACCATTCTGAAAATATTTGATCTGCTTTTTGTACTGCACTTCCTTTTATGGTATGCGCGTATACCCTCATAGACTGACATGCACACATTCTCACTGTATTAAATAAAATAATGGTACAAGAAACTACACAGAAGATGCTAGTACAATAACAATTAAAACACAGTACACATTAGAAGTGTGGTGCAAACATTAACCATCCAATCTTCACAGCACCACTACAAGACAACTAATTATGTGTTACTATACCAATTTCATACGCAGTGAAAGTCAGGCATGCGAAGGTCTGACCCTGCTATGTACTGAGCACTAACATATGCTCAGCACTGCAGAGAGGATTATGGGAGAAAGAAGTTTTTGGAAAACACTAAATCACAAGATCTGCATGGAAGTGTTTGATAAATGCTTATATTTAATAAAAAATACACACCCTCTAAATCTCCTGTTAAAAGTATATGCAATTTCTCAGTACACGTGGCTACTTCTATCAGAACATAAAATATGAGTCAACATCATTTGAATATGGTGTCATTAAATAATTTTCTGTTAAAGTGGGGACTTGGAAGTTTCTGTCACTATTGTTATTTGCTCACTGAGACATGCCACTTCATTCGTCTGGCAAGGTTTAGGTAAAAAGGAAGCTGTAGAGGTAGCTTCTACAAGAGGAGTCCAGAAGCTTCCCCATGTCAGATCGCAGACAACCCCAGACAGATCCTAATGCCAAACCTGAGCCAGTGAAAAATACTGGTTGTGCCTCTGTGAGAGCAGATTTAAGAAAGGGACAAAAACTGCTGCACAACAGCAGATGGGAGGGAGAAGTGAGAAAAACAGCTCTGCAGCCCCCAAGGCCAGTGCTTCAGCAGTGCAAGTGGTGCTCCAGGCATAGAAGAGAAGCACTCTGTAGCCCAGGAGAGGCCCATGGACTCCCCTTGCAGCTCATAGGCTCCATGCAGAGCTGATCTCCATGTGTGGCCATGGAGGATCCCATGGTGCAGGAACAGATGAGAAACAAAGGCACAGCCCTTGGAGAGACCCTCTGGGATCACCCCAGGCTAAAGATGCAGCCCATGGGGAGAAACCAATGGGGAGAAGGTGGGGCAGGAGGGCTGGGGGATCTGCTGCTCTTAGGGACCTGTGTGGAACAGTGCCTCAATGGTGGGCCCTGCTGTACAGAGCTGTGTTGGAACTGTGCTGGGACAGATGCAGCCCTTGGGAAGCCCATGTAGATGAATCTTTGCAGGAAGGATAGCATCCTGTGAGAGGGACCTTACGTTAGCAGCAGCAGCAGAGAGTGATGATGGAGAAGTGGCAGAGACAAAGTGTCATGGATTGATAGAAACCCCCATTCCCTGTTATCCTATGGTGTTTGTGTGGAGGAAGTAGAAAGGGGTGGATGGGACGAAGGTGTTTTTAGTTTGCTTTTAGTTCTCACTGCTCTATTCTGCTAACTAAAGGCAATAAATTATATTAATGTTCCTATACTGAGTTTGTTTCTCCATTGAGTGACTGATGAGTAATCTTCTTGCCCTTATTTCAGTCCCTGAGTCCATTTCTGTTGCATTTTCTCCCCCTCTTCCTTTGTAGGACACACACTGAGAGAACTGTGATGGAGTATATGTCTCCATTAGGGTGAAATCATCACAGCCACAATCTCCTCAGCAGTTCATCAGCCTCTGTTTTTTTCTAACACTTAGCTACTAACATCAGACCTGAGAAGTACATGAGATTTTATATCCAACACCACTCTTAAGGAAGCCCATTCTTATTTTGAGCAGCAGGATTTGATTCTGACTGCCCTGTATATGGGGATCCTATAGGTGACTTAAGATGTCATATACTATGAAACACGAGAATCACACTTAAGATACCATAAGGATTATTTTGTCAAGTTATTAAATATTCAGTCACCTCCAGGCTAATTTAAACCCAAACTGAAACATAACTTACCTATGAGAAATAATAACAGATTATAAATAATGACTGAGCTATATAAGTATTTATGGGTACTGACAGAATACACACTTTGCATGTACACTGTTATCCTTCTGGATTTTTATAGCTTGAATAGACTCATCACTGTTAAAAAATGATAGTTTAGATATACTTCACAGAATCACTGTGTCACTGAATTGCAGGGGTCTGAACTCATTGAGTCCAACTCCCTGCTAACACAGATTCCCTACTATAGTTTACGCAGGTAGGCATACAGATAAGTCTCCACAGAAGGAGACAACATTTCTGGGTAACCCGTTCCAGTGCTCCGTCACCCTTACTGTAAAGAGGTTCTTCCACACGTCTGTATGGGATTTCCTATGTTCAAGTTTTAGGACATTGCTCCTTGTCATATTGCTACACAGTGCTGAGAAGAGCCAGACCTCTTCCATTTGCCTCCTACCTCTCTTTAGATATTTATAAGCATTAATCAGATTCCCCCTCAGTCTTTTTTTCTCCAGGCAGAAGAGATGCAGGCNTGATGTTATGATGTGGAATACCAGTACCAAAAATCATAAAACCGCGGCAGGCCCTCTGCTGAACTCCTAGTAGATCGCTGTCCAACTTCTACCATAGTCATATCTTTACAAAATATTGTAGATAACCTTGGGGTAACTTTCTGGACAGTGTGTATACATCTGTGGTTAATCATCTCTGCAATTGTTAAGCAGATTAATACCCTCTGTTTTAAGATTCTACTGAGAAAACATTCACAACTACACACTTCATTAATATTTTGTCTCATCTTGCAAAATTAACACCTATATAGGATGTTAATTTTATAAAGGATGGACAATTTGATCACTGAATACAGCAATCTATATACAGATCTAAAAGTTTCCATCATGTAATTTCTAAATGTCTTTATTTTTTTTCTGTCTGCACTTCCTAATTTGACATTATTTTGATTTCTCAAACTTATTTTGCCAAGTCAAAGAATAATTTTTATTTTTAACAATACCCTTTTGACATCCAAACTTTTTATAATTGTTCTTTTTTTATTAAATGTAAGCTGAAGAATATTATTGTGTTCACATGTTAAGCTTGAAAGAGTCCTATGACAACTGAACAGTGTACACAAAGGAATGATTTCTTCAGGAATGATTCTTTGTATGAACACAGAAGCACAGCCTCTATAAAGACTAAAGAAATTCTCAACCAGTAAAATGAAAAGAAGCAGTGGAGTCAGTGTGTAATTTCTCCAGATTGAATTTGGCTTGAATACAGAAACAACCCTATGATAAAAAATAAATAAAGTGAAATAAAATAGAAATAAAATAAAATTGAGTAAAAATAAAAATAAGGTTAGAATTTGTTTGTAGTTTGATAAATTCCAGTCATTTCTTCTTGTGAATGACAACAAAACCACAGACAAACCCAGTGTAGACTTGTTGGCAGGTACCTGAAGTTCACACATGGGCCACGTTTAGTTTTTATAGACTATATTTTAAGTAGCTATTCTGGGGACAGCAAGCTGGCATTTTTAGTAATCTGAATATGAAATAAAATTGCAAAAATGTCCTTTAGCCCATTATATTTATATAATATAATCCCTAAATTATATTTAGGCAATAAGTGCAGGTATTGTACGTATTAAGAATATGAATGTAGATACTTCATGCACAAAGAAAATTCCTCATGCAAAAAATACGAAAAACGTGGTATGAACACTGCTAACAAATAGCATATTTTCTTAAAGGCATTTTCTCTCTTTCATGTTAACACAAATCTTGACAATGAATAGTAATGCAAGAATTCTGGTTTGGATTAGTGTTTCTTTACATTATATTTGTAGATAGATTCGGTTTTTTTACTTATTTTTATTCTTATGATGCAATGTCCAGTACATTCAACTCCTCAGTACTTATTCCAGTTAAAGAATTTTATAGGTAAAATTTAGTGATTTTTCTCTTCAGGGAGTTTTAATGAAAATATTTGAATTCAATAAAATGTTTGTCAGTAAGATGTCTATTTCCAATTAAATAAAGAAAACATTCACACTGTAGCTGAAGTACAAGACATGATTGTAGCAATTCACAAAAAAATGTTAGGAGATGAAACCTATAAGAATATTTTAACTCAAATTTTATTTGCCAATCTATACCAATGAAACTTTTGAATATGGATGCTTTTGAAACATATTCAGCCTGTGAGTCAGTTGTACAACTGAGATACTAAAATCCTCTCTCAAAAGCAGAAACTGAAATCTCATTCTCGTATGTAGATTCTCTTCTACCTAAAAGTTTGAAAACTCCCTGTGGAGATAAAGTGTTCATAAATTCTCTTGTGTACTTTTCCCTAATAAATTTAGGATTTAGGCTGCAAATTTTCTACAGACACTAAAGGGATCTCTCTCATGTCACTTTCTGCATATGCTTATGAAAATTGCAGCATATAAGACTTCTGAGATCTCTATTCTGCCCAATGTGAAAAAGAATTCAATGAGAATATTCCAGTGTCACTTTAGAAACCAGTAGCAGAACAGGGCAAAGACACAGCTTGGCCCCTTAAACCTGCAACTTCAGTAAACTGGAATGAAAAAAGGTATTCAAACCTTCAGGTTTATTAAGGTATCCACTGCAGTGCAAACCATAATCTACATTGTGACTCTGAGCACTGTTTAGGGGTGTGAATGGATAGAGTCCTGCCTTCTTTTGACTTCATCCCCAGCTGATTATGAAGGCAGTATTTAGATTATCTTTATATCATTGTGAAGAAAGAAAATCAGTTAACAAAGTGATTTGTCTGCTCTTCTGTCTCCACTGTTGTTCTTGGGCGAGACACACTCCTGACATTCCTTAGAAGTCTCTGCTCTCATTTTCCCATTAATACAAGGTCAGTGTAATTGAACTAGATCATTCAGGAGGCCGGTGTAACTCTGTCAAATAGTAAAAGCATATACTAGAACAATCATCCCAACTAATTTCACAAAGAATTACATACATGTCAAAGCCTTGAGCTTTTTAGTGTATGTTGGTTTCTTTTCTTCAAACTTTTGTTACAAGAACTCTCAGCATAGAAGTGGTAAGCAAAATTATCCCTTATACCTATCAAGATTAAAACTTACATTTCACCAGGGAGATAACTCTGTCTAACTACATAAAAAAAAATAAAATGATATCTTTACTGGCTTAAATCTCCATCACATTGTACATATTTGCTAAAACGTAAGGACTACTTTCAGAGGAGACATTGTTTTAATTCTCGGATATTAACCCTTGGAGAAGTCTTTGGTCCACAGGAAAGCTTCAAGGGCATTTCCCATTTTTGGGTATTTTTAAGAAGGATTTTGTTTTATTACTCAGTAATAAACCATATTTATAAACAATGTACTACCACTTCCTGAAGTGGGGTTGTGGTGAGGAGGGGGTCGGCCTCTTCTCCCAGATAACTAATGACAGGACAAGAGGGAATGGCCACAAGTTGTGCCAGGGAAGATTTAGATTAGATTTGAGGAAATTTTTTTTCTCTGAAAGTGTGCTCAGGCACAGAATGGCCTGCCTAGGGAGGTGGTTGAGTCACCATCCCTAGCACTGTTCAGGAAGTGTTTAGATGAGGTGCTAAAGAATTAGTGGCTTAGTGGGTAGGGATGGTGATAGGAGGATGGTTGGACTAGATGATCTTGTAGGTCCTTTCCAACCTTATGAATCTATGAATCTATATTTACGTATTAACAATACAAAAACAAAAACTGAAGGAAAAATATAGCAGTACTCCTTTAAATTCATTAGAATGAAGCACTGAAAATTTTAATATGATTTCTATTGACCCAAATCCATAAAATCTCCATCTTATTTAAACTAAAATTAGATAAAAATAATGTATGCAGTTTTCATCATAGCAGGCTTGTTTATATCCCACCAAGAATTAACAGAGAGTGGTTTGGAAACTTATTTAGAAATATTTGTATGTAATAATTTTTAATATCAGAATGTTGTCCAGAGCAGAAAGAGATGAAAGAAACCTTGAGGTTGTAGTTGGTGTCAGTATCAATTAGTCCCCATCACAGTCTATTATGTGTAAGGGTATAAAGGTTTATTATGGCTTATAAGATATCAAAAATATCATTCATTTTCTGATCTCTTCAGTTTCCTGGCACTTCACGAGAAAGGGCACGCAACATATCCAACGCACTTTTTCATATGTCAGTAGTCTGTCTGCACTGCTCAACAGCAGGTATGTCCTGAAACCTTGATGGTATGGAAGACCAACAATATCCTTCCAGGTATGTGGCTGAGAGGAGGTGCACGTTGAGGGAGGTGATTCTCCCATTCTGCTCTCTTGAGTCCCAGCCAGAAGTACCATTTTCAGCTCTGGGACCCACAGATAAAAAGGATATGGACCGTTAGAATGAGTCTGAAAGAGGCCATGAGGAGAAGTTCCTCTGTGAAATGAAAAAAGTTTACTACTTTATGAAAAGGGAGTGAAATTGCAAAAATCAGTGAATCTCAGCACTTTAGGATAAAGGGACATCAGAGGAGTGGGCACTTCTAAAGGCAGAGAACTGGGATTGTTTAACTTGGAGAAGAGGAGTCTCTGGGAAGACCTTACAGCATCCTTCTAGTACTCAAAGAGTCTTGTAAGAGAGCTGGAGTGGGGCTATTAGAGACTATAGTGATAAATGGGTCAGTGACTTCAAGCTAAAAGAAAGTAGACTTAGAATAGATAATAGGAAGAAATTCTTTACTCAGAAGGGGGCAAGGAATTGAAATAGAACACACAGAGAAGCTGAGGATGCCCCATCCCTGGAAATGTTCAAGGACAGGTTGAATGGGGATGGTTTAGTGGAAGATGTTCCTGACCATGCGTGTGGGTTTGGAATTAGAAAACTTTTAATTTCCCTTACAATCTAAGCCATTCTATGATTCCGTAATTCTTTTTATTTCCCTTCTGGTTTCAGGTTTGCATTCTGTTGCCATAAACCATACAACACATTCTGCCTCTTTTTATTCCTACAAGTCTTCTTTATTCTTTCCTTTTGCACTGTAAGTGCTAAAATCTTGCTAACAGATCACTTTCATTTTTGTGTTAATGATTGTTTGTTAATTAAGAGTCACGAAATGTCATTCATTAGCCATGCTAAGTAATCATTAATTTTTATTCCAAAATAACAACAGAACAATTCATTTCTGTTTAATTACCAGGAACAATCCTTTTAATGTTTACTAATAACGAATACCTATTCCCAATGAAGAGACATTGATCACAAATTTACACTGTTGCTTAACTGATTCAACATGACAAATGTCTCAGTCTAGACTCTCAAAGGTATTGCTTTTGCATATGTACAGCAGAATCAATTTATAAAGCAATCCATACTACACGCGTAAAGAACAAGTTATTAACACAGCATTATAATAAAGTCAGTTCCTTCAAGAAGATTTACTCTTGCTGAGCAGAAATATGCAACTTATTCATTAACTTAAATTAGATTCACTGACTTCTTTCCCTTATTTCTCCTTTATTACCACTTACTTAATCCTATATCTTCACAGTAAGTGTCGTGAAAAATAATTGATCCATCTTACTTTAGAAGAAAATGCCTCCAACTGATGTTTTAACTGTCTTTTTAACAATGTTAAGTGGCTGGAAACTTGTTATGGTTGAACTGAAAGGCCTGTACTGCTTGCTGAAGTGAATAGTGCAAACAGTATTGATCTACTATGAGAGGTTTACAGTACAGAAACATTAATCATGTTATTTAAAGTGTAAATAGCTATTTGATTTATTTTTGGCTTTTATCCAGACATTTAAAATATGGCTTTTCCCTCCTTTGCAAAGCTTTCATTAAAAATACAAATGGAATTGAGGCCTCTCCTACAGATGGAATTGTTCCTGTTTTCATCAGTAAAAGCTGAAATTCCCTTGAGGAGTGAAAAAAAAATGAAGCAGAGGGGGAAGATTTGATGCTGTAAGTGATGAAACTGAGAACTGAACATCAAGAAGAGGAAGTGAGAAAAGATTCACAGCTTCAAAGTTGAAGCCAGATGCCAGAAGGCAAAGCTAGAGATACAAGGCGGCAAAATTCTTATCATCAAGTCTGCTACACACTTGCTTTTGATAGAATTTGCCTGTAAAGTCTTAAAGGGACAGCCAGGAGATCACAAACCTCAAACAGTGGCAGCAGAAGGAATTTCAGGGATTGGTGTTGAAAGATGGGTTAAACATGCTTATATGAAGGAGTATTTTACTTACATCAGGAGTTACCCAATGCCAGGAAAAGAAGGGAGAGATTTGGTTCTTTTCAGTGTATCTCATCTAATATCTTTATGTATTGACTTGTGCATATAAAAAAAAAAAAAAAAAAAAAAAAGGGTTGTTAGCAATTGTATCACTGGTTTTGATGTTTTTATGTTTTTCCTTGTGATACCTCGTTATATACTGATTCAGTGTCCACAATGAAGAAGGCAATCAAACTGTTATTTTTTTTTTTTTTTTTTTTTTTTTTAACTGTTTGAAATAATGGAGTATAGATTCCAGAGAAAAGTATTTTGTACTGTTTCATGGTGTCACATAGTCTAACTTCATTTAGTGAAGAATTAAAAACGCAAAGGATTTGCTCCTTTTTAGGAGCAAACAAAACAAAGGTTTGGCTACAGAACTAGCCAAAATGCATATATATGCACCTAAGCAGAACAGATCTGTACAAGATTGCAATGTAAACTGACAATAAAATAGATTAATTAGCATAACTGTCTGTTTCACATATGAAGATTAAATAGCATTTACTGCAGATGTTTGCTGAGGAAAATGTTCCCTAGTGGAAGACTATAAGCAGTTAAGATAGATTTGATGAGGATTTTAATTGTTGTTACGCTATTCGTAATGGAAAGATTTTATTAAGTGTCATTCAAATGCCAATTGTATTTTGAAGCAAGACAGCCCTTAGTTACAAAACGCTTGTATATTCCAGCAGTATTTCAGGTAGCATGGGGTTATCTTCCTATTTTCTGTTTTAATTCCTTCTCTCTAAATTTCAAAAACAATTTCCTTGAGAAAACTCAGTCATATTTCAGTTATGTAAGAGCAGCTGCTTGAAAACTAAATAAGTCCATCCTGAAACACCGAGTACAGCTGAAAAGAACCATAATATGGACACTAGACCACTTCAAGGCCTTTGAGATATTCCCTTATCACGTTCTTTTCTCTAAATTAGGAAGCTATATATTTGAAGGGTGGACTATTCATTGGATAAGAAATTGTTTGGATGGTCATAGCTAGAAGGCTGTGGGAAATGGCTCTATGTTCTGAAGGAGACTGGTGACAAATGGTGTGAACCAAGGGTCTTGTCACAGGACTGGTGCTCTTCAACATCTTTATCAGTGAACAAGATAAATTGAGTGCAAATTCAGCAAGCTTTCAGATGACACCAGGCTGAGTAGTGTGGTTGAAACAGTAGTTTAAATACTCATTACAGGAAGGATCTACTTAGATTCATCTAACTTTTTCTTCTGATGGTAATTTGCTTTGAACAGAAAACACCTAAGAACAGAGCTGTAGGGCATAATAGGCTTTCTTAAGCCCTTCTTCAGAACTGTTCTATTTTGCATGAAACTATTAAATATTTACCACCTTGCACACCAGACAGTGAGAGGCAGGGAACATGACTGTGTAACATAATGGCCTAGTCTATGAGACCTGGATTTCTTGCCCCACTAGATACTTCAGTTCCCTGCTTCAGTTGGTTCAGGACCTGGGACCTGTATCTTTTCCCTCCCAGGTGAATGCAGCAACAAACTCTAACATCTTGCTTAGCTCCTCCTCTTGAGTCAATATTTATTGATCCTTGTAAGATGGATCTATGATTCTGATTCCATGTGTAAAATAGGAATTTAAATGCTCAGCATGGTCATTAATTGGGAAAGTACAGAAGGCTCAGAGAAACTGAAGGGATATAAACTCCTTTGCAATGGGACTGTATCTAAAGAGGGCTTTTTGACTAGAAGCAGAAGTCTAGAAGAGCAACTGAACATTAAATAAGATCATTCAACATTAAATAAATAAATAAACAAATAAATAAGAGAGTGATAGAAATTAGGATTACTGGGATTACATCATGCTGATTGTTTGGGGAAAAAATATATAATTTTAGATATGAAGACATGTTGAATCCAAACAAACAATTCAGAGATACTCCTTCAAAGGTGGACACTTTCTTGGTACGCAGTCCTAACTGTTGCAATAGCTTTTAGGTGTTCTAATGCACTCATGTGAATTATGCACCACACTGCTTCTGAATGACACAGCCATTTCTGACTCCATTAATATGGAAGATTTCAGCCAAATGCTTTTAAACGGCAGCTTCTCTTTATTTGTAATTTCAGACTCTATTGATTTCCTTCTGTTCCCTTCATTATGATTTCAATTGATTACCTTGGCAACTGCAATAACAATGATTGCACTTGACACTGTCTGAGACTCTTGAGATGGTATTTGAATAGGAATGGTATAATTTGGGGAAAAATGCCTACAAGAATCTGCCATTAACAGTACACTTCCATTCTACTTTTATTGACTTCCCTCTCTTTCAAACAGGGCCTGTCAGGGAATCTGTTGCTACATATTGGTTAGGATTTCAAAGACTCCTTGAAGTAGAAGATTATTATTAACAAAGACAGTAGATTTTTTACAAATGTGTTCCTTTCAACACTGGAACAGGTCATGGAAATCACCATCCTAGATGAGTTTTCTTCAGGTCTGACAAAACTAAGGGATGTTCCTGGCCAAAGCTTGCTTTCACTATTCTTGTGCACAGAAGTTTCAGTTCATATGATACCTGATGGAAGAACAAGTTACAAAACATATATACATAGTTTTCTTAGTGGAAAACTGACTGTTTACTTTACTTGGCATTTACATTCCTCACTGTTCACTGTGTCCGGTGTTTCAGATTTATTTAAGAACTGTCCTCAAAATAGTAGCAGTATGCTTCCTATGAAGAGAAAATAATGCTGAAGGCCTGTTTTCTTATTCAAAGTGAAGCAGAGCTATATTCATGACAGAACAAATATCAAAAGGAAATTAAGTCAAAACAAACGACGAACAACTTTATTTGCAAACTGCAATGGTAACACACATTTAGGACTGCAATATTAAACAGGCATATTTTTGCACATGAACACAACATGCTTGTGTTCACAAAATTTGATTTTTATTTTGTATCATATCAACCATAGTATCTTCCAATTTAATATACTTTACAGGAATGTCGGTCACATGCTACTTCATATAATAATGTTCTCACCATTTCAGATCTTTTTTGCAAAGATGTGGTTTGGAGGTGATATACTGAAAAAGAGAAACCTTGTCAGCTGTCACTCCACTGTCAATTGTACTATTGCAATGAAAAGCTGTAATTTTCCTGCTCATCTACTATTTTGTACTGAAAATGCAAAGTATAGTTACTAGATACTGATGGCATGAAGTCACATGCTAGGATAGGAAAATTGAACGATAGACACACTCATTTTCTTCAACGTGATAGACCTCTTCCAACATATTCAAGTATGAAGGGAATCATGAAAAGGTAATTCTAAAGAAATGAATACTGATTGCATGCTATCACTATGCTTTCTAGTGAGAATATCATAAAAACATGGCCTGGGTTGAAAAGGACCTCAAAGATCATCTTGTTTCACCAACCACTAGACCAGGCTGCACAGAGACACATCCAGCCTTGCCTTGAATGCCTCTGTCTCACTCCAATTTATAGGAGTGAGAAGAGGTTCTTTTTAACAGTTTCCTTCTCTGGAGACATTCCAGACCCACCTGGATGCCTACCTGTGCAACCTGGGCTAGGAAGCTGCTTTGACATGGGGTTGGACTCAATGATCTCTAGAGGTCCCTTCCAATCCCTACAGCTCTGTGATTCTGTGACATGTACATCCGACTGTGAAATTAAGACAAAACAGGTC
>VXAB01009802.1:358-15293 GCA_013399175.1 Odontophorus gujanensis | reverse complement strand
CCCGTAAACCGTTGACAATTATTCTGCCCTCCAAGCCTTCGCTGACATCCTGTGGGAGTTGCCCCCGTGTATCTGACAGCTGAATTGGCCCTTGGTGAATTTTTAGCACATGGAGCTATCCACACAACTTCAGTTAACAATAACATGTTGCTATGGGAGCACTGTGTGGGTAACTCCTTGCTTACTGTGCCGAAAATTGCACTGGAAGGCAAATGTAAGGACGACTGGTATTAGCCTAATTATTAAGTAGAATTAGAATATGGTGCTCTATGAATACCAACCAGCGAAGGAGTGGTGCTGCAAGAGGATGCTCACCAGCAGTGAGGGAGGTGTGGCTTCTGCATGCCTTTAAACGGAAATCACATCCATAGCCGTGAGACTAATTATTTCGGAACCTAAGGGAAATGCTGCCTATATAAGAGAGAGAGAGAGCTGCAGTTAAGGATCAGTGAGCCAGCTAATGGCTGGTTAGTCAGGAGGGTACAACTCCAGAATGTTAATAAAATGTGTCTGAAGTCCAACACCTCAGGGAAGAGGCTGAGTGCTGTGGTAGATATATGGAGACAGAGGCGCCGTTGTTTTCTGCCACTGAAATACTCCTCTAAAGCAGTTTTTAAGCCTGTTTTGAGACTTGTTTGCTGATTTCCGAATTCCAGCAGGAAAATAAAGCAAAACATGCTGCGGCTGAGGCAATTGCAGCTTATGAAAGTGTATAAAACATGTTACACAGGTATAATGCATGTTGCACAGGTGCATACATAAAAGCAGAGTAGAGGCTTGGTTGTCTCTCGCTGTGCATTCACCAATAAAGATCATGACTTGCTAACCAAAACAGCATGGAGCATTTTAAAGCGTTATGTAAGTGCTAACTGCTTAATCCCCTTCATCCCCCCACATAATAAAAAAAAAAAAAAAAAGTCATATCTGTACTTTGTGGATAGAGAAAATAAAGTAGAAATCTGGTAATTATTTCAACAAGAAAGCCTGTAGCAAATACCAAATTGCTAATTACATATAATGGTTACTATTTTATTTTGCGTGATATACCTCACACAGTTGTATAAGAAGTGTTGCAGACTAATGTATCGATAAACACAGGTGAACAACTTGTTCCTTAAAATATGCCATCTCAGAGGACCAACTCTCATGACTCTACAAGCCACACATCCTTGTGTCCATGGGGCTGAGTCCACAGGATGCATCCCACCCACAGTCCCAGGTAAAAGGGAAACTCCAGGGACATCTCGGGGGTGGGTGACAACGCAGATCCTTGGAAGGCACACGGCAGTATAGTGGCCTGGCCACAGCAGCCTCCACTCCTTCCCTTCATGCCACAGCAGGACACCCCATCTTGCCTTCTGTCCTCTCCCCTGTCAGAGCTTCCCCTGCAGTATGGGGTCCTTTTGTAAGGACTTCTGCTGGGAAGAGACAGATATGTGATTTGTAACTCTTCTGCTTCTCAAACATCCGCAGCAATGATTTTGCTGAAGTGCACGTGCTGGTTGTACAATCCTAACAGTTTCCTGACTCATACAGAGACACATTTTTATCTGAAAACCACACTAGTGAAAGGCTTGCTGTAGCATCACCCTTACAGAAGCACATCTTAAGGAAAATGAAACTTTTAACATCAAACCTATGACTACAAGTCACCTGTAATCTAATCTCTTTCTGCAAGAGCTTACAGCACAGGCTAAAACCATCTGACTACTCTACCTTCTGCTCTACCAGCTATAGCAATGGTAGTTTCTCTCCCAAAATGCAAAGTGGGAGGGAGAACAAATATTACCAGTTACACTGATACGAGAACTCAGCTCTTATCTACAGAGTTATTGCAATTTACAAGACCTTAATTAAATATGCTCATGAGTTAACAAAGACACCCTCAGGAAAGATGCAGCACCAAGTATATTTTGTAGATTACACTTTCTGAAAATTGAGGTATTTTAGCATACTAGTCTTTTTACTAGCAATCTGTAACATTTATATAGGGTTCTTTTTTAGGAGTTAGGAGCAGTTTGGGATACGTCTGTGAATATAGGGGAGTAGGAGAAGTCCTAAGTAATCCAGAGCCCAGAAGGACTTTTACTTCATTGAGAAATATTTAGTGGCCTCTTGGGAAGGTGTAACAGTTGTAAATATTAATCTAGAAAGGAAAGTGTAGCAGCCAGGCCATAGTATTCACATCCATGTGGTGCAACACCAGATCAGATGATTAATTTTCAGCTGCAGGGAGCAGGGCAGTACTGGACTCTAATGATGTTTTTTGCTAAAGGCTGTAGCATTAAGCAGTATCTTTGTCACCTGTTGGACATGCGTAACTTGGATGCTGCTAGTTTTTATTATCAGCCATTTTATTACACTCCTGTAATGAAGGAGAGGATCTGATCCACATCTATGAATATGTAAGGTGCAGGAGGCAAAGGAATGAGGCTGGACTCTTCTCAGTGGTGTGTGACGACAGGACAAGGGGAAATGGCCACAAGGTGTTGCATAGGAAGTTCTGCATAAATGTGCGTGGGAACTTCTTCACAGTGCAGTGACGGAGCACTGGCACAGGCTGCACAGAGAGGTGGTGGAGTCTCCTTCTCTGGAGATGTTCAAGACCCGCCTGGACACCTACCTGTGCAACCTGGGCTAAGGAGCTGCTTTGGCAGGGGGTTGGACTCCATGATCTCTAGAGGTCCCTTCCAACCCCTACAATTCTGTGATTCTGTAGGTATTTGTAGTAAAAATATCCAGAATGTCCCATACCACCAGTAACGGACACAGGTACCAAATACAATATGAGATTTAAGCAAAAGTTAGTTCTGATTTCCACTATTTTTTTTTTGTTGTTTTTTTTTTCTTTCAATAAACTCTGGTGTGTCTTTCATATTTGTAAAACCGTATTGGTTGATACAGATTTAAACTCAAAACAACACTTTGGCATACTTCAAAAATATGAGGTCATATGATGAGAAATGGATTCGTAACAGAAATTGCATGCTTTGCAGTTGTTTTTGACCTGGTTTTGTTTCCACGTCTTTTCTAATTTTGTAGCAATGAAGTCTGCAAGAAAAAATATGGAATGTTTACAGAGAGACTCTTCCAAAGTTCAGTCAGTGTGTTTGGTATTTGCAAACACATGAAATCTCAGAATGAGAGGAAATCTGGACTGAATTTTCAAAAACTGTAAAGTAGAGATTTGCATACAAAATTGGGTGCTTGACTGCACAGCTGTTGACTGTCCCCTGACTGTGAACTGGGGCAGCCAGCCAAAAACATGCTGTTCTTGTGAGGAAACATTTCAGTGATGCCATGGTGTATTCATTATTTAGAGATGACGTATGAGTGCCTGCCTTCCTAAACATGGGGTAAATCAAAGGTCTATGTGCATTTTCCTTGCTCTCAGTCACCTATAATCTGTTCCTAGACCTCTTCTGGTCTGTGCTGCCAAGGGCTGGAGTTGATTAGATGAGAATACAGCACACTTCCCATTAAGAAACTTCCTCAAAAAGTGTATTTACAGAAAATACCTTGAATTCCAGAGCAGTCTAATGTTTCTGGTTTTGACTTGGGTCACTTTGGCTGCCCAAGAGTGGGTACAGGTTATTTGGAATGGCTGTGGGGTCTCCTCCCTGAAGCTCTCCGGAAATCACCTGGCCATGGGCTTGGGCACCCTGCCCTGGATGGTGTTGCTGGACCAGGGGCTGGGACACAGGGATGCAAAGGGCCCTGCCTGCCTCAGCCAGCATGGGATTTGGTGACCTTTGACTTCTCAGAGGACACCTTCAAGCCTTACTGTCTTCAGTGGATCTCCCCAGGACCTCCACTCACACCACCCAGGAGACCAGGGCCCTTTTTGTCTCTGCTGTGCTCCACCCAGTCCCCAGACCATATCCAGCCCTGTCTCCAGGCCTCAGCCTGGCACAACATGGGACTTGTGTCCCGCAGCATCCTGTACAATTGTCTGAGCACTTCAGGACTAACAAAAATTAAAGCACATTACTGAGGATATTGTCCAAACATCTCTTGAGGACTGACAGGCACAGGGCATCAACCACCTCTCTAGGAAGCCCGTTACAGTCTTTGATCACCCTCATGGTAAAGAGATTTTTCCTAAGCTGTGACTATGATTATATTTTTGTGTGTCCAAGTGGATTTCTACTATACAGAACTACAATTTCTTTTAATGTCTATTATCTTTTTTTGTTTGTTTGTTTTCTGTTTTGGGGGGTTTTTCTTGGTCTATTCTAGAACTTTGCCTGCTGATGTGATAAACGTGCTTTGTTATCTCTGAAATAGAAGTCCTCATAACCACACAAGTGAGACCTCCTAAGGGCTAAAGATCACATCCCACATGTTTTCAATTCTTGAGTCCTAAATTTGGCATGGATTCTGACGGCCTGAGAAGCTTCTTCAATATCTTTGTTGATGACCTGGATGAGGGCACTGAGTGGACCCTCAGTATGTTTGCAGAAGACACCAAGTTGGCTGGAAGTCGATCTGCCTGGGGTANATGTTTGCAGAAGACACCAAGTTGGCTGGAAGTCGATCTGCCTGGGGTAGAGAAACCCTATAGGGAGATCTGGACAGGCTGGATAGCTGGGCTGAAGCCAATGGGATGAGGTTCAACAAGACCAAGTGACAGGTCCTGCACTTTGACCACAACAGCCCCAGGCAATGCTGCAGGCTTGGGGCAGAGCGGCTGGAAGACTGTGTAGAGGAAACAGACCTGGGGATTTTGGTCAATGCCCAGGTGAACATGAGCCAGCAGTGTGCCCAGGTGGCCAAAAAGGCCAATGGCATCCTGGCTTGTATCAGAAATAGTGTTGCCAGCAGGAGCAGGGAAGTAATTGTCCTCCTGTACTCAGCACTGGTGAGGCCGTATCTCGAGTAGTGTGTTCAGTTTTGAGCCCCTCAGTACAAGAAAGACTTTGAGGCCCTGAAGCGTGTTCAGAGAAGAGCAACAAAGCTGGTGAGGGGTCTGGAGCACAAGTCTTATGAGGAGTGGCTGAGGGAACTGGGATTGTTCAGTCTGGAGAAGAGGAAGCTTGGGGAGACCTTATAGCTCCCCATAACTAGCTGAAGGGAGGTTGTAGTGAGCTGGGGGGTCAGCATCTTCTCTCATGTAACTAGTGATAGGACTAGAGGGTATGGGTTCAAGTTGTACCAGAGGAGATTCAGACTGTATGTTGGGAAATACTTCTTCCCTGAAAGAGTGGTCAAGCACTGGAATAGGCTGCCCATGGAGGTGGTGGAGTCACCAACCCTGGAGATGTTCAAGGAACATTTAGATGTTGTGTTGAGGAACATGGTTTAGTGAAAACTATTGTTGATATATGGACAGTTGGACTGGATGATCTTGTAGGTCTTTTCCAGCCTTGGTGATTCTGTGATTCTATGATTGATCCTGTCTGAGAAGTTGACTGAAATCAATTTGACTTTTTTTTTTTTTAACATTAAGTTTACTATACTCTTATTTAAGCCTGGATGTTTGGCAGATTTTCTCCACTATTCTTGCTCTTATTATCTAGTTTCTTAGGAAATAATGTTCTGTCTCTATTCTACTTTAAACATGATTTCTGGGCTCCTCTTACAGCCTGCAGCAATTAATAAGATACGTTTTCTGAGAACATCCAGAAGAAGTTACTACATCATAAGTTACAAAACTATAGCTCATGTTATCCCTGTCTTTTTGCCTTTTACAGTTTCCTGATCTATTCCATTCCTAAGTGGGATGGGTTTCTCACACACTCATCAAAGTGTGTGACAAATTTGGGTTGTTGGTTAGAATAATGCAACCACCTCTGAGTCTCAGGGCAGTGAAAAATACCTCCTTATTTATAAACTTAAAAAAAGGTGTTTTGTTTTGTTTTGTTTTGTTTTGTTTTTCCTTTCCAATGGACAAAAGGGCTGAGAGATGAGAGGATAAAATTTGATGGGACGGTACTTTATTGAAAAGTAGTAGGGAGTGTTTCAAGGAAGGTTGGTTGAGACTTGGCTGACCTAGCAAGCTTTGGCACCATGGCTTGTGCAGAAAAGAGAGCTGTAGTTCTCTTTTTGCACTGAGAAAGAGCAGAGGACCATTCAGTTCATCTACATGGGGAATGGCCATGACTCCTGAGGGTGGTATGTGTTACCTGCTGAACAAAGTGAGCATGCTTGGAGTGCAGCCAGTGTTTCACATTTGTCTGCGTCCATCTCTGCTAAGAGCGTACTTTATCAGCAAACTTGTCTGCTATTTCTGCTCCTTCAAAGCCTAAATGGTGTTACACCAGCTAACTTAATGTTGCTTCCACAGAGAAATGTGTCTCAACTCTGATTCCTTTAAAAACAGCATCTTCCTTCCAGTGATCTTCACGTAGACCTAATCTGGAATCACAGAATTTGAGCCCTATATTTCTGCTAATCCACCATAATTCCCACTATCACCAGTGACTGTGCCACACATGAAAAAATGTCAGGACATGGCACTTGTCAGTGTTACTTTTCCCACATACTTACTGCTATGGCACAGATTGATATTCCACATCTTCTAGACACAGTGTCATTTTGGGAAGAGACACAGTGTGTGTAGAAATAGATCACGAATGTAAACATTTGGCTGCCTTTCAATAAACACCTGGCTAAGGTCTGAAAACCACAGCTACTGACTCTTTGGAGTTGCCATTAAAACAGAATGATGCTTTTTTTTTCCATCATTTCTGGGAAAAAAAGGCTTTGTTTAGATGCATCAGCGTTCTCATCTGACAGGAGGCAGATCTGAAATAATGGCATGTATCTGCATTACTTCAAAAAAAGAAAGAATACAGCACCACCCACAACTCCAGAATATATATATATATAACCATAACACTAATATATTGTATTAGTGTTGTAATATATTGTAATCTATTGTTGTATTTCCCCTCTGCCATAAACTACAGTGTACCTATGATACAGATTTTTGGGTAGCTACAATCCTACAGACTATTGCTCACCCCTACCCACGTGTTTATGCAGCAGGGTCTTAGCTGAGTAGGCTGTGTACTTAACATTGTGTTCAGCCAAAGAAGGTAAAGATGTTGAAGGTAAAGATGAGCAACTCCCAGTATGAAGGCTAAATGCACTCTTTCAGCTCTGCTTCCTCAAGTGTTTATCAGCCTTACTTTGTCAGGGACGCTATAAGACAAAACAGAAGTGTCTATTTCATTTCACTGGGGATAAAAATGGCAGCAGTGTGATTTTTGAAAAGATTTTTTCTTCTGCTGGGCTCCTGTGCAAGGCACAGTTGGGGAGACTGGGGCTACATCTTCTGCAGGAGATGGCCAGAGCAGCTAACTCATGGAGGGAAATGGCTTTAGCCCATAGGTTGTCTGTAGTCCCTAACCTGTTACAGAGATTATTGTAAGATGATCCGTGGTTCCTGGCAGAGGAGACCATAGTCTGAACTAGCACACAAGTTGTGATGTCAGCAGCAGTGTATGAGAGTGGGAAATAGGTGTCACTTCATCCTTGCAGCCTTTTGACTGAGAGGGTCCTGATATACACATGTACATGTACATATGAGTACACAACAAAACTACTAGTACTCAGATGAGACTAAGAACAGCACTTCAACATAGGATTGAGATGCGATTAAAGTGCCTAGATCTAACAAGTTGTGTAGGAAAACACAATGTGGTAACTGCAAAATACATTATATGTTTCTTTTGATGTCTCATGCATGTTAGGTGACCCTTGAACACACGTACTGCATGGCAAGAGCATGCTGTGCAGCACAAATGCACCAGGTGGTGGGACACCAGGTTCTAGGTAATCCCTTACCCCAAAAGATAATTTGGAGACTCTTTTAGCTGTAGGCTACCAGGCACTGTGCAGCTACTGAGTTCTGCTCTGGCTTCCCAGGATTATTTATACATTTGGCCTGGAGTCTTCCTTCTTCTGGCTGAGTGCCCTACCACCTAGGTTTTATTTGGTGTTTCTCCTTGCCTGCCTTCTCTCTGGCTCCATAATTCATGCATTCCTGCTTCTGCTGCGACCAAGGGGCTGAGAACGTGGCTCCCACAGCTTACAGGTCTTCCCAGGACTGCCACACTTGTGCTCCTTGGCCCTGCACCTGCTCTTATCCCCTCTGTTATCACTCAGGAAACTCTCTGGAAACAAATTCAGACTGAAATTCAGGCCAAATGATGCTGCCAAAGCCTTGGCAATGAGTTAGGGCTGAAGCCCAGTGGTTCCCTCGCAGCTGTAGTGCGTTCCCTGATCAGTACTGGGGGCAGGTAATCACCTGTTGGATGTCAGCAGGCACTTAATTTGAAGCACTTTACTGTTTCTTTGGAACATGCCTTTGCAGCCAGGCACCTAATTCAATTGCAAAACCTGCTGAGGAAGCACTGAGGCACTTTTTGGATCACACCAGGGCCATCCCAAGCACGCTGTGCTCAGAGGCACAGCAGCCAGCTCATC
Source organism: Odontophorus gujanensis (assembly GCA_013399175.1). NCBI lineage: Eukaryota > Metazoa > Chordata > Aves > Galliformes > Odontophoridae > Odontophorus > Odontophorus gujanensis. The sequence continues at coordinate 6,860 of VXAB01009802.1, read as the reverse complement.
CTGCTGCTGTGCCAGTGCTGCCATCCAAGCCTAGTGCAAGGCGGGCTGTGGGGAGTGCCAGCACTTGGCACCAGTCAGTGCCTTGCCCCAGGGACACTGCTTCTTGGAAGAAGAGGAAACACTGCCTCCTTAGAAAACTCCCTAAGAGGTGCATTTTTAAAATAAGAGTTGGAAGGGAACCCATAAAGCTCATCAAGTCCAGCTCCTGGCGCCTATCTTGCAGTGAACCCGTTCCTATGAGGCACAGGGATTCCATCATTTTTAAAGTAGCACAAATCAGAAGATATGATAAAATCTGTGAGAAAGAACAGTTGACCCCTCTGTCAGCTGCATTATGTTTCATTTGCCACTTCATAAGCAATGTAAGTTAACTTTGACTTAAAACCTGAGGTGTGTATGGATTTTCCCACGTGGGATACACTGATTTTTCTTCAAATTATGACTTTTTATTTACACTTTGCTAATTATTGAGGAATGGAGAAATATGATTAAAAAATAAAACATGCAACCAAATGGGAAATCCAATTTCATTCAGATATAAACAGAGGTGAGAAAGAGACAAATGCCTCTTCCTCTGTTCATGCTATGCTATGTACCTGGGGAAATACATTTGAATGCCGTAATGTTCTCCAGACTGCAAGAGCTTTTCTGATAGATATAGAGAAAGCATTAGGCAGTTCTTGGAAGGTCTGAGTGATCATGTTAGAGATGGTGGAAGCTGATGGAAGAATATCACAGTACTGCTGCTATAGAGTGGGCAAATACAAAAATCCATATTGAAAAGCTGTACTAATTTATTTTTGTTCAAGACACTAAGGATACAGACTGTAACAGAGTTAGGTCCTCTTTTAAGAGTGAGGAAACATGGAGCAATTTTAATTCTCAGATTCACCCCAAAGTAAAATTTGATTTAATTTACTTCTATTTTATTTTTTCTTTTATTCACAACCACAGTGAAAATTTACCCAGCCCAACCCTCGCTTTCTTAGAAAATAAGGGCTAGAGGGACAAATTGTGCTTAATCACCCATTGAAACATCCGTTTTTCGGTTACAGGGTGATAGGGAAAATGAATAGATTCTTCACAGCTGGCCAGATTTGCGGTCTGGGAAATGCCAAAATGGAGAAGAGGGATGAGAAGCCATCCTAACTGAGAAGAGACACCATTCCAACATATACCACTGGTGTGCAGCCTCAAATGAACTAAGCTGACCTGTAGAGACGAACTTAACTCAAAATGCATGCATAGTAGTCGTTGTTATGAGATAACATTATGGGATCTTTTTATCCCTGATGCATAATTTTTCTAGTTTTCTGAATCATAGAATCATTAGGTTTGGAAGAGACCGCTAAGATCATCTTGTCCAACCATTAATCCATTCCCACCATACCCACTAACTACATCCCTCAATACAGCATACACACAGTTCTAGAACATCTCCAAGTATGGTGACTCCACCACCTCCCTGGGCAGCCTGTACCAATGTCTCACTACTCTTCCCAAGAAAGAATAGTTCTTAATATCCAACCCGAACCACCTCTGGTGCATTCTGAAATCATTTCCTCTCATCCTATTGCTGTTATGTGGGAGAAGAGGCTGACCCCCACCTTGCCACAGCCTCCCTTCAGACAGTTACAGAGAAAGATAGGGTCACCCCTGAGCCTCCTCTTCCCCAGACTGAGCAATCCCAGTTCCCTCAGCCACTCCACACAAGATTTGTGCTTCAGACCCTTCACAGCTCCACTGCCCTTCTCTGGATATGCTCCAGGGCTTCAGAGCCTTTCTTGTAGTGTGGTGCCCAAAACTTCTGTTTTTTTCCTGAAGTTGTTTACACCTCTGTAACTAGCAATAGATATTTTGTCTAAGCCCGGAGTCTCTAGATGACTGAGTACAAACATGAAAGTAGCAGAGCTGTGCTAACTCTATGGAATCAGACATTTCTGTGTATTCATCAGAGGGGTTCCATGTTAATTTCTATAATGTAACAAAGTCTTTTCTCTCTTTTTTATGTCCAAATGATCAGTTAAATGCGATACAAAATCTTTATAAAAACCAAACCAAGGAGCTGAATCAAGTCTACAGAGGTCCTTGGTGTTGTGTTCTTGATGCTGTGTCATTGAGAATCAACCTAGATCCCAAGATCTTGCTGTGATCTTGGAGTTGACTGTCATTTGAATGCTTCATCTTTTGACCTTGGTGATGCATTAATGTTTTCAGTATATTTCCTCAACTTCTAAGGAAAAGACATCTCAAACTATGTGCAGAGGAGAAAAAGAAAGTAACAAAATCTGGAACCAATAATCTTGTGGAGCTTGTAAATTCCTTCTTTCCAAGTTATTCATCCTAAAGAGGATGCAATCTCTGCTTCTTGGAAACAAAAATGTAGATGGAAGAATGAGAAACTTAATAAGCACAATGTATCTGGAGGCTCTGGGCTGGGAACAACCTATGCTAAGTATCCACCTTCCCAGCCAAGTTTCTTAAATTCTGTTCCCAAAATATAAAGTTCATGCAGCAAAACAGTCTAAATTAATGCAGCTGAGAAGAAATCTCACTGAAGGACACTGATCTGTGATGTGGATTGTGTCCATGATAACTTTGCTCTGACTCTTCCATGGTTTAGGATGTTTATTCCATGTAGAGGACTATTATTTTCTTTTGACCATCACCATTTTGACAGAGAATGAAAGAACACTCTAAAAAGGACTTGGGAAAATCATTCTGGGGCAAAAACCACAGAGAGAAAATGTGAAGATACAGAATATTCTTTTAGAGAATCGATCACATGAGAACAGGAAGGAAGATTAAATTGAAAATACTTGGCAACACTAAGTACGAAACAACAGTAATCATCTGGTTATCTACTGTACATAGTCAAGATAAGGTCACAGAGCACATGTCAGATTTTATGCACAAGTGGGGTTATGCTTGCAGTGCCATACAACTCACAACAACTCGTTGTTTCTGATCAGTATTCCCTAAAACCTGTGAACTGCAGGGATTGGGGGGTTAAGATGAAGACCTTAAATCAAACTACTGCATCTGTAAAGTGGGGCAATCTGTTCTGCCCCTCACTATGGGAGGCACTGTGGTGCCATCAGGCATCTATGAGCCCGGGGATTAGTCTTGGGGTCTCTCATCCAGCCTCAGGGCAGCAGAGCCCCTTGAAAACAAGCTCACAACTAGCACTGCTTGTAAGGTAAAGTAAGAGCACAAACTGTTTTCAATATCCATCTCCAGTTTTCCACATTTCCCAAATTGTATATTGGCAGTTGCAATCAATGGCTGCAGAATTTTATATTGCATTAACTGTAGCAATCTGAAATCTAATACCTCTGAAGATGCAAAAAACATCCTGAGTGTTATAAAAATAAAACAAATAGTTCAGAATGGAGCCCCGCATCTGTCCTCTAATTACTTCGAATTTCAGTATACAGGGACTGTGCTGAGTGGCAAGTCCATTTATTTGTGTGCTGGAAAGGTTTGCATTCCAACCCTGTGTTTATATGATAATAGCTCCAAGCATATGCTTTTTATTTTTCCCAACTAGACTTATGATGCCTTTTCTTGAGGCACACAAACTTACTGCCCATATACTGCAGTTAGCACCTAGTTCTCCTGATTTATAGTTTCCAGGGTGCAAATCTGCTGTTGGAAGATGCTGAAGGGACATCCCTGCAAGGTGTTCCAGATGCTTCCTTCACCTCGACCTGGGGAACCACTCTGAGGAGTGGCAGCAGTGCCCAGTGCCTAGCAGGTTCCTGGCTGCCCACAGCCAGCAGCCACCAGGTGCTTGATGCCATCTGTGTGCCTGCTCGGAGGAAATGGAGGAACTCTTGTATTTGTCGACCACTCCATACATTCTGTAGATACATAAGCCTGGAATTCAGTTTTCACACATTTTGCACAAGGCAAACTGCCTCTCAGACATACATAAAACTGACACGGAACCTGGGGCTGGAATTTGATGGGGTGCACCTTTGCACAATCCAGCCTTCGGAAGGTGCAGAAATGCCTCCAGGAAATAAACAGCAGTTGAACGTTCTGCTCTTTACACACCCCAGACCCATGGGATTTTTAGAACCCAGTCTCTGTGGTATGAGTGTGTCCTGTGCCTTGGCTGCAGTTCTGATCAGCAGCAATGAACCTGAAGCTCTCATTTTGCCCAGGAGACGGCTCTCTGCTCCAAATGAAGGCTGGACATTAGAAATGCAGGCACGTGGCCTCAGAGGTGCCTACGGGTAGCAGGGGGCAAGGGATTGGGATGGGGCAGCTGAGCAAACATCAAAGCCTCTTAGATAACAAACAGAAAAACAAAACTTCTCGAGCAAATGGTATATGCCCCTAACACCACTGAGATTTCATCAAAACCATTCCTTGAAAACAGTTCTGCTGAGGCATCGCTATTTGCCTTTCCCATTCTGGAATACTGAATCAAACCAGTTTGTTTGCTCTCAGAGTTCATCTGTTCTTGCCACCCACCCCCTTGACATCACAATTATCCCTTCAGCAGCTCCTCATAGCACCACAGATGCGAGCGTTGTCCATCTGGAGGCTCGTAACGCACCCCAGCACGGGACATGCTTAGCAAAGTGCAGGCAGGTACAGAGGGGAAGGGGCATTTATCCATCACGAGAGTTATCTGAAGTCCACTTAAACCCCTGAAGGAAAGCAGGACTGCATGTAAGGATTACAGTTTAACAGCATTAAAGGAACATATTTTCAAGACAAAAATCTCGACTTTCATAACTACGTCTCCTTCATGTGGAGTTTAGGATAAAGTTTTATGCTACCTATATATTTCAGTGCTCAAGCCCATACCTTGGGCTACTCACAGGATTTTAGCTATTTCATTCTCGCACGTATCTTCCACTGGTTTGGGTAGGAACAGAATCGATACAACGATGCATGATGTACTCACAGCTTAAAGGCACTGGTTGGTCTTCTGTAGCCTAGTGGACGTGGCTGTGTCTCTGGTGGGCTCCATATGGGGGCTGCACAAGGAGCCACCCTAGAACCTGAATGAGTCCCTTTGTACCTGGCATGGCTTGTGGGATGGATGAGTTCTGCTGGGCAATAAATTTTAACAGCTGTAGCAGAAAGGAGGTTGCAAAAATCCCACACTGCAGTCTGTGATCCCAGGTAGGACGCAGCAACTTTCTGGAAGCGTGGTGGGACAATAAAATGTGTTAAAGGCACAGCACTGTGAAAGGCAAACGGGATGCCTGAGATTTCTGTTGGTGGGTAGCAGCAGTCAGTTGGCTTTATTTGGGAAGTTCCTGAAGCTCCTTCTTTGCACCTCCACCTCATCTTCTATGCTTCTAGGGCCGGAAAGAAAATATTGCCATTGTACAAACAAAGAAAACGGGTTCTTCTGGGCAGCTTCCCCAGTACCAGGTCGGCACCACACCTTAGAGCACCTTTTGTGCAGTGAGGTATTATCTTTGTGCCTATTCATGCTTTCAGGTGTGGATTAACTTGTGTAAGGCCCTGCGGTGCCTCAGAGCTGTGCATGGGAGCCTTGAAAACAGAAACTGGAAACAAAAACCAAAGGGCATTAATGTGGAAGGGCTTGTGGGTGCTTTCTATTCCCCACCCCCCACCCCCCCAAATAAAAGAGGAATAGAAGAACAAACAAAACTTCTTCCTTCCTCTTGCTTTTTCGTATATATGCTACATAAATATGTGCGTATATCTAAGAAACAAAATTATTTGTTTACCACGGTTAAGCCCCCGGGAGTGCGAGTCTGGGGCTCTCCAGCGCTCCCTCTCTGCGCAGCGTCGGACGACGTGTGTTCCCAGTCCCCCCCCACACACACCATAGCCGGAGCCCGGCGGCAGCTGCCGGCATTCCCTTCCCAAGTCTCCTTCCGACGGCGCGGCCGCGGGTACCCACCGAGCTCACCCAGAGCTCCGGAGCGTTTTCAGTGCTTCCTCCGAGGGGAGCAAGCTCACCGTATTTTTATACGGGTCGCCTCGAGAACTTAAGCGCTTTTCCGCCCTGATACATTTGCGCGAATCGATTTTTTGCGGCAAGAGGCGTCTCCGTGTTCCCGCATTCCCCCAAATAACGCAGGGAGCGGAGGCAGCACGTAGGGCTTGGGGCCAGCCCTGCCGCAACCCTGCGAGCGGCGTTCCCATTGTCTCAGGGAACCCCATCGGGGCTTTAATTCAAGGTCGGCCCCGGGGCAGTGTACAGAGAAGGGATTCGAGGAGGGGCTGCCCGATGTTCCCATGCCCCGCTCCCCCCGACGGCTCTCAGGGACGGAGGTTCCGGACCCTCACGCCCCGTCGGGGATCGCGGCGGCTTTGCGCTCCTGCCAGGCGGTTCTGCACCTGTCCGCAGGGATGCGCGGGGGGAACGCATCAAGGAGCCGGCAACCTCTCCACGCGGAAAAAATAAGCGGATTTCCCCTGCGTCCTCACCAAGTCGCAGCGTTGTGTGTAGAAGCTGAAAACGAGAATCTTAGCGCCCCCCCCCCGCCCCCTTTTTAGTTTTTCT
>VXAB01009799.1:47500-51307 GCA_013399175.1 Odontophorus gujanensis | reverse complement strand
AATAAATAAATAAATAAGAGTCTAATTTTCTACAGTAGTAATAGTTACTTGCTAAGATATCCAAGACACCTTAAGCAGGTGTGTTTGGAGAACATCAGAAAATTAAAAGGTGGATTCTCTTGTAAATCCAACATAGTAGTGTTTTCCTGTCAAGAACTTAAAAAACTTACTTAGCTTACCCTGGATTTTGATTGTATGAATCTGGCTTAGTTTGACTCCATCCAAACATCAGGCAGCAGTTCTGTGCTGCATGCGTGCTGGAGCACAGGCACAGGCTGCCCAGAGGCTGTGGATGGAGTCTACTCCTCAGAGATCTCCAGATTCTACCTGGACATGGGCCTGGGCACCGTGCTCTGGGTGGCCATGATGGAGCTGGACTGGGACCCAATGGGCCCGGAGGGCCCTGCTTGCTTCAGCCATGCTGTGTCTGTGTTCTGTAATAAACCTTACTAGAACTTATTCTTTGAAGTCACGGCATAACATCTGTCTCAAGTTCCTTTTAAGTTTAACCTTAAGTCTGAATTTCCTGTATTTTAATAGCTTTTTCTTGTTAACTGCAACATGATTACAACAAGAAATATTCCTCACTGAGCTCTCCCTGCAATTCTTTCTCCATCTGAGTTACCTGGAGCAAGGCTGGAAATCTCAACTGCTACTGTAGAGTAGTAGCACAGAAGGATAAATAGCGCTGAGAGTTTCTTTTGCCACTTCTATCTGAGCCCTGCCAATACCTAATGTTTCTCCTTTTACTTCTGTTCTCAGTCACCTATTTGTTACCTTTTATACAAACTGCCTGATTATGTCCTTACCAAGGATATCTGAAGATTTCTCAGAGGTGAATAGTAGAAATTGTATTTCTACACCCTACTTCGGAAGCTTTGGTTGTCATGGCCACACGAACTCTTGGGTCTGGTGCTGTGCTCCTGATCATACCTGTTGCCTAATTTTGCTGAGCCAGTGTAGCTCTGTCAGCCAGAAAAACAGATGTGCAAGAGCACAGCCAGTCTCCAAAACTGTTTCCAGTCTTTCCTAACACACAGAATATGAAGAAAATCAACAACACCTACATGGGAGAGAGCCCAAGAGGACTGATGCCCCAACTGAGCCTCTTTGGATTGAATGTGGAGCCATGGCCACTGTTGTGAGTAGTCTCTCTCTTGCTTTGGGCTGTATTTTGTTTACACCATGTCTACCCACAGCTCTACACAATTGTTGCTTTTTTCTTTGTGCCCATGTTTTCTGCAGAGGATCCAGGGGAGAATTCCAAGTGAATAGGCAAGGGAAGGAAGGGGGAGAATAAACAGAGACAGCAAACAAGCCTGAGGAGCATGAAGTGTTTGAAAATTCTTTAAACTGAGATGGTGTAGACAGACTGGGGAAATGCCCAATAGCAAGATATGGGATATGTATGTATATTACTAATAGAAAAATAGTAGCCATATTTTACTGAGGTCACCATGTTGTTTTCATTGTGATACAGGAAAAATGGAGTGTCTTTGTTTCCACCAGAATTTTCCAGAAAAGAAATTAGACTGCATGTTGCTGTAAACAAGCTTTTCCGATTCAATCCCAATTTTCTTCAGGCTTGTCATTTTCCAAACCGAAGAATAACCAAGTTTAAACAGATCCCCAGGCTGCTATTCTTCCTAATCACAATAACGACTACCATGCCCCCATCTCTGAGGCAGTGTCCTTCTCTTTTTCTCCCCCAGGAAAGAATGATACTTATGAAGTTCTCTGTGGTAATCCAGACAATTGTGCTTTGGTAGACAAAAGCCATAATGCCGTACACCTCCAGAGGGCTCATGAGGAAGAATTCACATCTGAGACTCTAAGAGATTTTGTGCATACCTGCAACTTTGATGAGAAATGCTGAAACCCATCCCGTGTACTGCGCTTTGACACTATGGTTTCTGTATCACTGACCTTATTCAAGTGCATCATTCAGGTTATTTAAGGGGTTCATTGTGGACAGTACCTCAGAATCTTAGCTATTCTTATTGTAGAGATGAAAAAGAGGAGTATCCAGAGATCCACTCTGTAGTGTGGTAAACTTAAGAATTTAACTTGGAGAGGAGAAAATAATCTGTGGCTTCTCATTAAAATTGCAAATTCACCCAAAGTTTACAGAGTTGACCAAGTTGTTCAGAGCCACAAATGTTCCCTGCCATTTATGGGTGGAGTTCCCTCAGGGGGTTTCCTGTATATTCCAGGTTGCAAACGCTAGAATCCTCTATGATGTGACAAAATTATTCACGGAAGGATGAGGGCAAGAGACAGTCTAACAAGGGATTAAGTCATTGAAAAGAAACTGGGACATGAGGCATATGAACTACAATTCCCATGAGGTATTGGAACAGCATCTCCAAAACAAAATTAATACTTTTCAGCTGAAATTTTTCTTTCTCTTTTGCATTTTTGGATTTTCTCAGGGGAAGGGGGAAATCATTTTCTGACAGGCACTAATTGTTTCCCACTTGATTTTGGCTTGTGAGTAGATCTGAGTTAAAAGGGCTAAATGCAGACATTCTGCTATTACTGTGTTATGCTCATTCAACAGTCAGTCTTGTTTTACTTGCAGCAATATGAGTTGTACCATATGTGTTTGAAACTGGTAACCAAACAGAGCAGGCTTTCAAGCAACCCTAAACTAAATTATAAATCTTTTTTGCATCTTTTAAATAAATAAATAAATAAATCCACAGGCACAAAATGAATCAGTGAAGAACTTGCTGCTTGGACTTAACAGTAGCAGTCTGCCTCTGCAACCCAGTCACCCTGATAAAAAATATTAAGCAATATGATTATTCAGACACTGTTATTTAGCAGTCTAAAGGGTTTAGAATTTCATTGGTGTGTAAAATAGTTGAAGCATAATAAATAATTAAAATGATTTTTCTTATTTCTATCTATTATAGATATCTTTACTGTGTTATCAGTATTAAGTAGTGTATAGAAAATCTAGCCATTGAACAGGACTTCATTTATTTATGTAGAATCATAGATTCACCAAAGTTGGGAAAAACCTCTAAGACTGTGTAATTCAATCACCCACCTACCATCATTATTTCCCCACATCCCTTAGTACCTCACCTAAATGTTTCTTGAACACCTCCAGGGGCAGTAACTCAACCACCTCCCTGGGCATTCTGTTCCAGCACTCTTCAGAGAAGAAATTCTTCCTATATCCAACTGAACCTCTCCTTCCATAACTTGAGGCCATTCCCTCTCATCCTATCACTAGTTATGTCAGAAAAGAGGTTGACCTCCACTTCGCTGCATATAAGTTTGTTAGAAAATCCTTTGTTTCATTTTCAACCCTGAATATCTGAAGTTCTTGAAAAGATCTCAGCAGAAGAGGAAGATTACCTCCAAAATAATTCTCTAATATGAGATTTTATGCTTACATGTTGGCTCTCTCATGTAGAAACTGATCTGAACTGAGAGTTTTTGACATCACTTACTCTCTCACCCTTGCATAATTATTGGAAGAAAACAAGAATAAAGTTTCATATGTTTATACTGTGAACCTACAAAGGTAATCACACAGTTCAGCTGATTGTGTTATATCTTTGAGAGAGCTTTTGACCTGTAGAGATATTCACAAGTTCTGAGGATGGTCAAAAGAATCATCAATATGGAGCCCTTGTGAAGATGGCAATTAAATGTTATGCCAAATAGGAAACAGGTAGAAAATTGTCATGACTACCTTAAGGTGGCTTGGAGAGTCTACAGAAAAGCAAAGAGCAGAGTTTCACATATTTCCCAGTTCCACATATAATCGTTTCTTCTATCCTACTGACTTGA
>VXAB01009799.1:0-45000 GCA_013399175.1 Odontophorus gujanensis | reverse complement strand
AAATTATTAAATGAACAATTTTTTTTGTGTATATAATTTATCAGATTGGTCCGGAAGATGACTGGGAGATTTGACTGTTGAGACAATATGAAGGTTTCTCTATCAATGACATGTAGCATTGTGTCAAGCCATGGCTCTGGAAGCTCCCTGGGATGTAGAGATCAAGAAAGGCAAGTGCTAAACCTGGGCCACAGGAATCGTGCCCAAGATGATGCCCAGGCATCATCATGTCAGTAGAAGACCTGAAAAGGAGCCCCAGCCTCATGCCTCAGGTTGGAGATCCAGGTGCTCACCAGGACAAGGGAGGGCATACTGTGCCACCTGGCTGTGTACAGTCAGAGAAGCAAGGCTCGGCACGAACACAGTTAATCAAGCATTGTGGCTGGCAATGGGCCATGAGGCTAAGGGAGACTCTCAGAGGGCTGTAGTGAGCTAGTGTTCTTGCAGCTTACAGACACTAGTTTGCCTAGCTCCAAAAATGTGAGATGGTCATGTCCCTTCCTCAACTAAATGCAATAAAGGTATGCACATGTGCATGTATATACTTGCAAAGTGGTGTATGTGTCTTGGGCACCACCCTCTACGTTGTGGATGCAAGCTGACCAGACTGGTAGGCCGGGAATGATTGCTGGGTGATGGGACTGTAAGTCCCCCTTGAAGTGCTGGGTACATAGGTCCTCAGGGGGTAGGCTGCATACACTCAGAGAACACAAGGGCTCAATAAAATATTAAGGCTGCCTGAGCTGAAGCTCCAGTGCCATTTGTTTTATGCTGTGGCCACATGTCTCTTGGACAGGATCTGACCTTGACAGTGAAACAGTCTTGACAGTATCAAGTGGACATGATAAACACTGAACGCAACCAATGTCAAATGAGAGTGAATTCATGCTGCAAGGAGGAATAATATCATCTCCTGAATGAAGTTCATTGTTTCACTCTTAAAACATATACCAAAATTTTCTTTTGACTGATGACACACAATGCTGTAGAAAAGAGCGATTGGTTCATCTTTGCTTGCAGTATAATAGTCCTCTTTCATATCTTTCTTAAATACACAACTTGAGAAACATTATATGTTAATACTTCAGCTAACAATAGCTATTCTACACGGATATGTCTGATATCTACATAACTTCCCCAAGTGGGGGTGGGAAGCCGTCTCTAGCTTCAGCAGGGTTTGAAGATTTGTGTGATACAATAGGTGCACGTAGCAGGAAAAAACAGAGGTGAAGTGTACAAGGAATTAAAAATTAAAAAAAAAGAAAAAGAAAAACAAGTTTTCTGTCAGTATCACATAGGCCAAAGGATTGCTTGTAGATAATCATGGATTAATTGTGAATGTAAAGAAAGAGACACTTTTTTTTATCAAAGCTGTTGCCTCAGGGCAAACTCCAGTGCCATGAAAGCCGAAATGTTTTCTTTTATCACAGTTCCTTTTCTGGCACCTGAAATTATTTCTTTCATGTCTGATAGTGAGGAACGAGGCAGCATAGCTCCCCAGAGATGAACGATTGTTACCATGGTCTCATAACATATTGGCAGCCGATGTGGCATCCATGTACACCTGTCACTCAAATAGGGCTAAATGCAGATGTGGCACGAAAGCCTGAGCTCAGCCACTTATAAACCTCCCCCCATTCACATACACACCCCAAAACAAGCACATGGCCTCCTCAGCCCCCCTTCCCTCCCCAGTATGTGGCTGTTTTTCAGCCTACACATATGTGAGTGCACTCAGATGTTATCAGCCCTGTTTAATGCAATGAACCTGCATTAGCATTTCTGCAGGGCAAACACAAATAAACAGAAATGTGCTGAAAAAAAAATGTTTCAAACAAATTCCTCTGCAAGTCAGGCAGAGAAAGAGAAGGAGTACAGCAGACAAATGAGCCAATTTCCCTTGTATGGAAGTGAACTAAGACCTTTTTAATGAAGACTCCAAGGCCAGGGAGGGGAGGAAGGTCTGCATGGATGCTTATTCACTTCTTTGATTTTCTTCAAGCTCTGGGCAAGTCATGCCAATATTGTCACATGAGGCAAGGTGATAAAAGTATCTAAAGGCAAGCCAGTAAAATTTTATTTTAATCCTAGGAATGGTATTTTAGGGGTAAATTTGAACCCCAGTTTAAGGCCCAGTATATGTGCAAATGAGGGGGACATACAAAATGAAATCCTGACTCTTTTCCTCTTTCTCTCCTTCTAAAGCAAATTGCCAATTTAGCTCCTGGGCTAAAGTAAATAGTGCAATGCCACTTTTCTTTTCTAAGGGAAATATCACAAGGAACCCAAATGCGTTCATCTTAGAATTGTAAATCCATTGCTTTATTGAACCATTTGTCCATTCTTATAAGCTGATTTATAATAACTGTAATGTGATTCATCATGTCATCTTGTAAATAAATGTGACACTTCATTAAACACAGTAATCAAATTTAAGCAGTCCCACTTTCATGTTAACAACTGAGACCTTTACAATTCTATTGCTCTGAAGATACTCCTACTCTAATGAAAGCAGCATCGAGAAAAGAAAAAAATCTAGCGAAGCTAGATTTCTTAGAGGAGTGACAAAGAAATAAATACACTTTTAGTAAGTAGCTAGTAATTACATTTGTTATGGCCTGAAATTTACTGCAATGATGGTTTTACAAGATACTCCTATCAAGGTGTTTTACGTTAATAAGGAATGGGCAGTTTGAACATCTTGGAAAATCTGTTGTAGGACTAAGAAAACCCTTTTAGAGCCTGAAATTCAGAAAGAAATTTTTCAAGCTATTTTTGTGTTTGCCATCTGGAATGACATTGCAAGCTGGCAAACACACGAATAATGTGAGATATTTCCATCACATAGAGTTAGTTACAGAATCATCAGGGAATGCAAGCATCTGAACATCAGTCAGATACCATAATTATCCCAACTTTGACCTGTTTTGAGGGATCAAGCAGATCCTGTATTAAAATTAACGTTTACCTTATTTTTCAGGAAATGGTTATCTCCATCTCCTGAGGGCTAGGTATTCAAATCAAGGAAAATTCAAAGAAGTATGAATGGAAAAGTAAGCACAGAAGACATTTTTCCTGACTTTATTTGGAGTGATTTAACATTTTAACAACAGCAGTTCCATGTTGGGAGCTCAATTTGCAGGTGGAGCAAATCACTGTGAATAACCTTGGCTGGGGATTTGGCCTACAGTCCTTAATTATGCTCTCTATTGATCAGCTGTAAGCAAAACCTTATTTCCATGGCCCTCAGACTGATACTGTTCTAGAAATGACATGGAATGCAAGATCAGACCTTTCAGGGTTTCAAATTGGGAATTTGAAAGATGAAACATCAACAAATGTGGCTGTTCTAATTAGCATTATTAGCGGTTTGGTGCAGTACAGAGCAGAATGTCTGTTACCTATTCACAACTCTTTTCTTTGTTTTACTCCTAGTTAGGTGGAAGTAATCATCACACTAAGAAACTGAGATACATTCCAGTTGCAGACTGGAATAATGAATGCGACAGCCCTTTCTGAAGTGTATGCTCATGCATATCTTGACCGCTGTAGTCTGATTTACTTTTTTAAACAGAATTGGAGTATGCTAAAATTGAAGACAGCTAAAGATAGCATTTTATGCAGACTGAAAAATAGCAATGGGAACTGCATGAAAGACAGCCCTCAGAAACAGGAGAGGTGTTGAAAGGTAGTGAAGACTGAGCTCCAAAATGGAAAAGCCCTAAGTATACAGGCATGATAGTAGAAAGTGCCAAGAAAATTCAGCTCCAGTAGAAACTGGGGAAGATCTATCACTGTCTGCTAGAGGGTGCCCAGCACTTTCAAAGATTCGTATGTTCAACATCTAGCTTTACATTTCTAGTGGGAGAATGGTAAAGATTTCTGGATTGAAAGTGAGAGGCTGGCAAGAAAAGAGGGCCAAAAAAGCTGAAACTGTTTGCAACCAGAGAAACAGAGTATGGATGGAATGATGAAATAGCAAAACATGATAAAAGGAAAGCAAAAAGGCTGTTTCATGTCTGTTTTGTGCAGAGCAGGTTGCTAAAACACTAAAACAGAGAATATTCTTGAAAAAATTTTATCTGGAAGAACTGTTTCATGCATTCAGATCAATTTGTATTCATTGCCTCTTGTCCTGTCAGTAGGCACTACTGAGAGAAGTCTGGCTCCCTCCTCACTCCTTTTCATCAGGTATTTATACACATTGATAAGTTGCCTCCTTACCCTTCTCTTCTTCAAGAGAAAGAATCCCAGCTCCATTCTCTGTTGCTTCAGTCACTTAATCAAATTGACGGTCCTTCTCTAGATTCTATTCTGTGTGATCACATCTCTGATTTTTGTACTGTGAAGACCAAAACTGGATAAAGCACTCCAGATATCAGTCTCTCCAGTGTCTCAGTCTCTCCAGAGTTGAGTAGAATGGAAGGGTCACTTCTTTTGACCTGCTGGCAACACTCCAAGCGATCTTATGCTAGAGGCTATGTCCTGCTCAGTCTTGGGAATGTCCAGGGTCTGTCACAATTTGACAATGGATCTGAAACAATTTGATGGTAATTAAAACTTTGAGGTCCTTGGGATCCATCCGCCCTCATTTACATATCCCTTGTTCTCTAAATTCCATCTGTCCATTTATTTTAATAATTTCTTCCTTGTGATCATGCAACTTGCACACCACTTCTAAGTATGTGATTAAATAAAATGAATGAAGTTTCATATAGAGAATGATGAAACTAAGGATATATTGAATAGTGGAGCTAGAAATAAAAGGCTGGAGAAACAGAAATTCAATACAGAATGAAGAAAAGGGATGGAGGAAACTGAGGAAAAGTAAGGAGAGAAAAATACAAGGATGTTTCATCTTAGATTATTTGGTTTCACAGAGATTTCTTAAAGCATTAAGAGACCTTCTGTAGTCAACATGTTATCTGATAAACAAATGGAAATGAGATAATGAAGCTGAGATAGACAAGAGGAACCTTCAAAGACTGTGAGGAGTGTTTGGAGCACAAGTTGTGAGGGACAATGTGTGGTCAGGATGGATGACATGGGTATTAGCTAGGAATTCAACATGTTTAAATCTGCAGATGCTTACAGTGATGTGAATGGAATTTTCTAGCAACATTATGATATGAAGGAGAATTAAATTGACAACATAATACTTTAAACTAAAGATATGATTATAAGATTTGGAGATTTTGTGGGCTCTATGTGAGTATTTCAAAATGATGTTTGCAAAAGAAGGAAAAGTCTCCCTGTAAAGTGTAGTGTGATTCTGAAAATCATTTAATTATACCAGTGTTCCTGAATAAATACCTTCCCACCTTGCAGCTATCCTGGTGCTCCAGAAAATTTTTATTTTTATTTTTACAGAAAGTCAGCAAGTTTTTGGACCTTCCTATGAGGTGCTATCTCTCTTAAAATGACCCAACAGCTACTTAACATGGATATTGTCTCAATCATGACATACAGGGAACAAAGGGAAGAGATGCCATCCAGGGGGACCTCAACACGCTTGAGAGGTGGACCCATGCCAACCTCATGAAGTTCAGCAAATTCAAATGCAAAGTCCTGCACTTGGATCAGGGCAATCCCAAGCACAGATACAGTCTGGGTGGAGAATGACATGAGAGCAGCTCTGAGGAGAAAGATCTGGGGGTGCTGGTTGATGAAAGACTAACCACGAGCTGGCAATGTGCATTTGCAGACCAGAAGGCCAACCTTACCCTGGATTGCATCAAGAGTGACTAGCAGGTTGAGGAAAGTGATTCTGCCCCTCTACTCTGTTCTTGTGAGAACCCACCTGGAATACTGTGTCCAGTTCTGGGGCCCCCAACACCAGACAGACATGGAGCTGTTGGAGTGTTCCAGAGAAAGGACATGAAGATGATCAGAGGGCTGAAGCACTTCGCCTACAGGGACAAGCTGAGAGAGTTGGGGCCCTTCAGCCTGGAGAATAGAAGGCACCAGGGGTACCTTACAGTGGCTTTACAGTACCTGAATGGGGGCTGGAAGGAAAGCTGGAGTGGGACTTTTTATAAGGGCAGGTAGTAACAGGATGAGGGAAAATGACTTCAAACTGGAGAGAGTAGATTTAAACTAGATATTAGGAAGAAACTTTTTACTGAGAGTGTGCTGAGATACTGGAACAGGTTGCCCAGAGAGACTGTGAATGCCCCCACCCTGGAAGCATTGAAGGCCAGGCTGGATGGCGCTTTGAGCAACTTGGTCTAGAGGGAGGTGTCTAGCAGGGGTGTTGGAACTGCATGATCTTAAAGGACCCTTCCAACTTATACCATTCTATGAGTCTATGATTCAGCGAAATCAATGCACCAGAAAACCCTACCTTTAAAAAGCAATAATTAAAAACAAAACAACACACAATTCAAAGAAAGGAAAAACTTGCAATGACACCATTAAGCCTGTTCTGACAGTTTTGGGCAGCAGGCCTGTATTAGCTGTTTTTATGCCATCTAGTTACTCAAGCATTGTAGGACAGGGTAACAAACATTATTTTGCCCAGGAGAGTAAAGCTGCTGGAAACAACTGAACCCATCAGACATTGTTATCATCATGGAATAGAGATTATATACCAGCTATTGCTTTTAAGTAGAGCAGAATGACATGGAAAAAATATTTTTGGATACTGCTATTGTTGTTACATTGAGTTTATCCATGTCCAGTGAATTGTTGCAAGTAGCCTGGGTGTAAAATAGCTAAAGAGTTATGTATTTCAGCAAAGAGCACTGTTTGCTTGTTAGTTTTTAGAGTGTTCAATTTTACTTTCAAAGTTTTTGGATTTAGATTAATAAATCTTCCCAGATAATCACTTGGCTGAAAATATTAACTACCAAGTGCCCCAAAAGCCCACCAGCCGCAGTTGTGAAGTTCTGGCTGTACAATATGCGGCTAATTCTTAAGGAGGGACTTACTGATAGCAGGAAAGGAAGCTGTGAAGGCTGAAATGACAAAGATCATTCATTCTGGCCACATTAAAATAAAAGACCAGGAGAAGAGAATGACATAGCTTTGCTTTTTTTTTTGGTTTGGAATGAATATACAAATTGAGGTAATTTTAAAAGGTCCAGTTAATTTCAGAATCACATGCCAAATGTCTATGAGAGCTCAGTCCTTCTCAGTGCACTATCCTGATAGTAGCAATGTTGCCCTTTCTGCAATGAATAATTTCCACTTTCACTTTATAAAAAAATTCAAATCAGCTGGCTTGGAGAGACAAGGAAATTGAAACACTTCATACTGACCTGTAAGTATAAAGGCATATTTATATACCTTCAATTCCTGAGGGAAAGTCCATATAGAACCCAATGCAGTGCTTCTACATGGTTTCCATTGCTTTGCAAATAATTTACCTTCACTCTATAACTGGTCTCTCGATAATGTCAGCCAAATTCAACAGATAGTAAAAGCTGGTCACATGGTAACACTCCCATTAGAAAAACAAGTTAGAAAAGCAAACTCACCCTTATTTGAAGAAACTCTTTAAAAATTAAAATAAAACTATAAATAAATAAAACAGAATAAGGAATTACTGTAGGATGTTGGGGGTTTTTCTGCTTAGCTTTTATTGTTTTATTGGTTTATTTTTGTGCAACCTAGTAATCAAATCTATCACTCCACCTTTCATAGTAAACTGACTAGATCTGCCAGTTTGGATATTATAACATCATCTCAATGCTTACCCAGAAAAAGGGTATGGGCATGTAGAACAGCAGTGGCAAAAATGATCCAAAGGATCCTCATCTTCTGTATTTACTTAAGATATACTATTTTTAGTTTTTATTTTTTAGCTTTATTTATTTCTTTATTTTCTTTCACACCAACTGTGGATCACCTTTGCTTCTTCTGAACTTGTGTAGATGCTCTAAAGACTGTCAGCATTTAATGTCTGAACTCTGAAGTGCAGAGAAATGCGCTCTCGGACTGACTGAATATACACAGTACTGTCAAGCATTGCTGCTTGGTGACATTAATATTACTATTATTTATTGTTTACATTTTTAATGACCTTATTGATATTATGCTCTGCTAGTACTACTAATTACAAGACAATAAACATAATTTATAAATATTTTTAGTGAAATAAATGATAAATTGTTGGTGGCAATACCTGAAACAGCTGCAGATTTTGTGTGTGCATGTCACACATGATTTTAAATTGATATTATCATGATATAAGTCTGTATATCAAAACTTAGGCATCAGCAAGTGACCTACGTAGAATCATTTTTGTCTTCATCTGAAAACTGATCAAAGCTATAATTATGGTGTGATTACCTTGTTTTTAACTCTAGTTAGCAAGGAAAGAGAGTAAAGAAAAAAAGAAAATGGAAAGTCACTTGTAAATCAGATCTTTCAGGGTATGACAGCTCTACTTTTTTTCCCTGCCTATACATTATTTCTTTATCTACTACTTAAGGAATTACAGGTATTTCCTAAGACACGCTGACTGTCTTCTGACTATCCTTGGCTGTCAGGACATGGCATATTTTCTCCAAAAGAGGTATTTGCCCAAAGTGTCCACATTTTGGAGGCTTTAAACACTTAAATCCACTTTGATAGTGGAACTGTGTTGCAGTTTCAAGAAATATTGTAGGTTTGATGTTACTCAACTAAGGCCTGATGCAAAGGGAATTGGAAAGACCCTCAATCTCAATTTTTCACAGTAAGGATCAGGACAGTTCACAGAAGGAATCTACATTTAGTCGGGTTTTGGAAGCACATCACAGATGAGCTGTCTCTTGTTTTCATCTGTCCTTATCATTCCCAAAGCAAGAAACTTTCCTCTTGAAGCCCAACAGGAACCACATGAGGCTCATGAGTAGTGCAGTCTGGCCTTGTGTATCCCTGAGACTGCCACATTTGTGGCACCAAACCCTAGGTGGGCTGCAAAAGCCACAGAAGGAGAGGAGAAGCCCTCCTGCTGCTGACAGGACCCAGAGAACTGATTTAAAACTGTCTCAGAAGCACAGATCTGTCTTCTTCAAAGGCATTTCTAAACCAGGCTCTCCATCAGTGAGCACTGCTTTCATTTTCTCAACTACACGTAGTGATAGCTAGGCAAAAAGATGCATTTCTCTGTAACACCTGTGATTAACTCACAGATATTGGGAGCATGGACAATAAACACCACAATTTTTAAGAAAACATCCTCTTCTAGAAATAGGGGAAACTCTTGACAAGACCTGGTATGTGTAAGTAATAAAGAAAAATGAAGAAGTCCATCAGTCCTTTTATACTGCCGTTCATTTCATACCCATTGTTGCTTGCACAGATCTGTATTTTAATGTATTTAAACAGCAGCAATGTCCAGTGGGAAGCACGCCCAGATACCTACAGACTGGGATTTTTTTTAAGAGTCTTTTTTTCCTCCTTTCATGACAGCAGGGTGAGTGGGACTCAGGATTTAATTATTTGCAAAAGCTGCTCTGAAAATAGTATTTCCTATTTTATTTCATTGGCCCACAACTTCAGTGGGGGATGTTGGTGGCACATCAGTAGAAGTTGAACCTTCCTGCCAGTATCTTGTTACATGTTATTGCCTTGTGACATATGGCAGCAGAGGGGCAGTCTGGCAAAATGGCATCAGACATTTGCATATGAAGCAAAGGTGTGGAGTTGAATTCATACATGCAGAAAAAATGGCACCCACTGATATTCACTGACATTTGCTGAACACTTATGGAGACCAAACAGTGGATATGAGCACAGAGAGGTGGTAGTTATTGCATTTCAACAGTGATGATGTTGATGTGAAAGACAAGTCATGTTCCAGACAGCCATGCNATGATGTTGATGTGAAAGACAAGTCATGTTCCAGACAGCCATGCGCAATGGTCACACCATGAAATGAAAAATGTCTCTATCAGCTCACCCATGTGAATCATCAGATTATAACCAGGGAACTGTGTACAGAGATGAATACTGGCTTCAATGCATTGGAAACAATGGTGGCAATGTTGGTATATCACAAATTTTGTGGCAGGTGAGTCCCACAAATGCTCATGTGGTAACAGAATAGCACCATATGCAGGATTGTTAGGACCTATTGAACCAACACAAGCCTAAGGGTGACTGGATCACATCATCACCAATAACAAGATATGGTGTCACCACTACAAGCCAGAGTCAAAAAGGCAGTCCCTGGAGTAGCAAAATGTGAATTCCACATCGAAGGAAAAGTTCAAGATGCAGCCCTCAGTGGGTAAAGCAATGTGCACTGTTTTTTGGAGCAGAAAAAAGGTGATCTTTCTGAATTTCCTGGAATTTAGAGACAACAACAACTCTTACGAGACTAAGCTGAAGGCCCAAACAGGCAGAGTCAGGCCAGAGAAGAAACCTTTCTCTTGCAACATGATAGCTCTAAGCTTACTGCAAAACACATTGCAAGTCTTGACTGAACTGTCTTACCACAACCATAATACAGTCTGGATTTGGCTCCTTCTGACTTCCATCTGTTCAAACCAATGAAAGATGGACTGCATGGTCAACATTTTTATAGCAATGACACTTTCATAGCTGCTGTGAAACAGTGGGTCATCTCCACTGGTGCAGATTTTTTTGAGTGTGACATGCAGTCTCTCATTCACTGCTGATGAAAATGCAAGCTAATGGTGGTGACTGTAATGAAGAACAGTGTTTTGTAGCTGAGAGTTTGCTCTATCAAATAGTGCAGTTGTGTTCTTTGCATCTATTGTAGTTTTGGTGGAAATAAATAGCGGGTATTACTTTTGGAGTGACCTACATACATAAGAAAAAGTCCTGTAACCACTGAAATCAAGGTCTGGAGTGCAACCAAGGTATTACAATATCTTTATATAGGAAAAAAAAAAAAAAAAAAAAGAGCAGAAGTCTTTTTTCACATCAATACAAATATATTTTTACATAGAATACTTTCTTGAACATCAGTGTTAAGAATTTAAAAGTAGCAGGAAGTGAGAAAACTAAAGGAGAAAGCTGGAATGAATAGAGGACAGTAACTGAAAGAATAGAAGTAGAACAGAAAAGAAGTAGGGAGAAGCAGTACATTGAAACTGAATGGAGGAAGCACAAGATGAGAAATACAATACAGGCCTATTTTTATGCTGGCATGAAAAATTCATCTTGGTGAATTTACAGGCAATTTTGTATCCAAAACATTCCACTATATTTTGACCTTAGGTAAATCAGCTCCTGATAGATTCTGTTACATTCAGTCATATACATATAATTGCAAGAATGTTGTCAATGGAAAAATAAAAAAGCAACATGAGGAGGATTATCAGGGGTATGCTGGCTGGCAAAGATTTTACTCTGAATAGTTTCTTTTAAATATAAAAGGATGGAAATATTAAATGGTTAGCTAAAAGGGAAAGGGTTTCTTTTTTTTATTTCTGAACCAAATTTCTTGGGAAACACAAATCTCACCTTCCATCCTCTCTATTGAGAATTACTGACTTACCAAGATTTAGTCCATTTATATATGCTCTGAATGGAACTGGATGTATCTGAATGTAAGTGTAATTATATGTAAATACTATAATTTTATTACCATGATGCTACAGCTATTGATTACAGATAATTTTTTGAAGCCTATGGATATGGTTGCATAAAGCTGAAAGCTAGTATCATCTGTTCAGTGTTGTCTCTGTGCTACTGGAGGAGAATAAAATGAGATTTGAAAAGCACTGTCTTACTTCAGCTGATATCTGAAATACAAAGAATGAGTATTTAACTCCATGATTTCTAAAGTGAGAAAAATTATATTTGATTATGAAAAGTGCCTGTAGCATTATAATTGTGCGAATGATTTTGGCTGTTTTTACTCAGTGTCTCAAATTATATATATTTAGCTTCCAATAGGTGCTCCTGTTGGCCTGGAAAGGAAAGCTGCTCCTTGCACAGGGTTCATTTTTCATAGCAGAGATTACACAGGGCAAATTTTGCTTCTTACTTACAAACTCCCTGATTTGTCTCATAACCGCAAAACATGCAACTTTCTTATATTTCATGCAAAGCATTTATAAGAAGAAGGTTTGGTCCTGCTGTTAGAAATTAGCTAACCACTACACTGAAAGATAAGTCAAAATATTTTTAAGTTTGCAGTCCTGAATCTTTGTGTACATTTGTGTTTCTGAAGTTTGTAACACAAAAAGGAAACGTCAAAATCTTCAAGGAAATGTTATTCCACTTTCCAAGCAGTTCTCAGCTTCTCTTCCCAAATTAGCCAGATTATCCTGCCAATATGTGAGCAACACATCATGTTATGCTGAGAGAATGAAAAATTTTAGAAATGTGCATATGTTGTTCTAAATCTACAGAAAGTCATTTGTTCTGTCTTGGGTCACAAACAGGAAACAGGGCTGTGGAGTAAAAATGTTTCTTTATTTATGACTTTTCCACTGTGTTCTAATTGCATTCAATACTGGTGGAAATGGGAAAAAAGAAACAAAGCAACTTGATGTGGAGCCTTACTTTCTACTGGCTGTCTCCTGAGACTACCAAGGAGGGTAGGGGTGAAGCCTTGACACAGCCATGTGCAACTCCCACTGAGGTGAAGGAATTGATGCTGTTTCAGTGTTTCATTCAATCAGACTGGATTCTCTTACAATAGCCTGTCCTGACAAGGATGAATTTGTATCAGGCCTATCACTACACTCAGGCAAATACAAAAATGTCCTGAAAGTTTAATGGGCAAAGAAGTTCCAGGCTTTGGATACTAAGGAGCCATTGATGAAAAGTGGCCAATGTGTGTGATAGGCATTAACTCATAAGGGTAATGAACATCTATTTGTTAATAACAGGTTTGTCATTTTGTTTTATCTACCATACCTGTCTTCTGCCTATTAAAACCAGTTAGTTCTGCCTTTTGCAATGAAGATTTAAATAGCCGGTAGAAATCTTTTGATGTATCCCTTTCATCATAAAAGTACTCTCTTCAGGATTATAGCAAACAAAGTAGCCCTGGTACCAACAGGATGAATGCACAGCTGGTTGGACAGCCTAAGCCCATCATCTCAAATCTCTCACCTTATCTTGCCTTGTTTGTGCTGGAGAAGAGCCCACAAAGCCCACTCCAGGATGGGAGTCACAGATTTTCACCATGCTTCTTCCTCCAGAGGCAAAGGATGCCTGGCACTGTCAAGAGGGCACCCACTCAACACACAACACAAGATACAAGTGCCTCTGGATAGACACTGCTGCCTCTGAGACCTACCCCATGTCTTGGTGATTTTTGGAGAAAAATACACTGAAAGCCTTTTTAAATCTTACTTTTGCAAGTCAAGATAAACAAGTTGTCTTCAAATTTGCTATGGGACAAATTTGCTTTTGCCTATGCCATTGAATTGGTGTGCTCTTTGGGCTGGGTAACCCCTAACCTCCTAATCACTTCTACTGCTGAGAAATCTCCAGAGCTGCTGGATTGGCCTTGTTCAGGCCTTTGAGTGCTAGCACAAGCAAGTAATAATAACAGCATGATGACATGTGTCTTTCAAAGCCTGAAATGGCTGTTGCAGGTGGTGAAGCCCTGAAAAAATGGAAACTGCAAGCTTTTAAAAGCACACCAACTTTTTAATGAGACTAGGAAATGGTAGAGCTGAAGTCCATTCCCTGGACGATGAGAGCAATGTGGGTAGGAAACTGTACTAAGCCAGCCCACTCGCCTTGCAGCCTGGCTCCTCGAGGACTCCCAGTGTGGGGAAGAAGCCAGGAATACCTCCTCTGGGAGTGCAGCTAATTAGGATATCCCGAAATCCAATGTCAAAACCTGGCCGGAAGCCTTAAAGAGAAACCTCAGATGTAATAACTGGATTAGAGGAACAGTATAGCCACTGAGAATTGCTTCATTTGGGTTGCTTTTACATTTCAGGAGGGAAGGGGTCCTGTGGGGTTATTCTTTCTTTCTTTTCTTTTTTATTTTTTTTCCTTCTTCAGAAGATCTTAATGAATTTATGAAGTTGTTCTTTTCTGTTTGATTGCAGACTGAGTGACACTGAATCAAGCAAAGGTCTGAGAAATAGCCTTCAAATCTTCTCAATCACCTTAGTTTTTATTTTTATATACTGAAGTCTGAAATGTGCTGATGGAATTAAACAAAAATATAGTGTGCGTAACTTTCATGCTGCTTTTGTCACTAATAAAGTGGCAGATTCTGGAGTGGGTCACTTTGTTGCCAAGTAAACCTACATTGTAAATAATTAAAATCCAGAAAAAGCAAGGGACTGCTCATGCAGAAAAAATGAAGTTTTCTGACCAGTGCAGTGAGCTTCTTCTGCTAGCAAATAATTGAGAGCTGTTTATAAATATTATTTTCTTGTTAAAATTCATTTTGCTTATTGCTGTTGTAGGCAACACCTACTGGCGTATTACTTTCTAGCAGATTATGCCTACTTTTCTACAGTGCTTCCATATGTTTAGCTTTAAGTCATTGAGTTCTTTTGAAACCAGTAGAATTGGATTTCTGGTTAAGGAGAAGCATGTGCTTGACTGTGTGACTGGACTGGAGCAAAGACATGACAGTGTGCCAGTCAGTGGTTAGTTACCTGCTTGGAGATACTCTTACTTCTCACAACATGAAAGACACAAAGGTTACATGTAGGCAAATACCAGCTTAATATTTTACATCAGACATTTACCCCAGCTCTGGTCTTTCCCTTTAAAAAATCTTATTAGAATCTTTCATCTGGATCTCTTTTTATGAGATGTTAATAGAGTCTTTATAAAAGCATGGGTTAGTTAAAAACTTCTGTTAGATAGTAGTGTCATTACTGGTGGGCCCATGCTGCTCTTTTGGCATTCATCAGCTGGAGGCAAGTGGGCTGTCTCATGGGGAGTTGAGAACTTGCAGGTTATCACTTTGATTAGCTGCTGTAGGCAACTGGTGGCTACTGTAATTGCCTCCACAAGCCTAAAATGAATATACATTTCCTCTGACAAGAAAACAGTAGGAATATATGCCTAGTGGAAACTTTAGGTTCCTATAATGCCATGGAGATCAAATTAAAAAAAGGAGAGAGAAAACCTGTTGCTACGACACTTCATTAATTAAACATCAATTTAAAGAATACTATGGCATTGACAGGTTTAGGACTGGCTGCTGATACTCTTTGGCAGGGACAAATTTTCAAGTGGGTTAAAGTGTGAGTCCTACAAAAGATAAGAGTAATGCTGTAACTGGGAGGCTGCCTCTTTAAAATATTAGTTTAAATTACAGTGTACAAAGTCTGCCTAATGATTTAAGTATTTTTAAGTAGGTTTGTTAAAGTAGTTCACTCATTAGCAGCCATCTGTAGGCAGTACTCAGATCAGGCAGAGTGTGGAGTGGGAGAGGAGGGGAAGAAGAGCAGAAACTTTTGAATTGCTTTAATAGCACAGGTTTGGGAATGGTAGGAGAAAAGTGAGAAACTGGGAGCTAGCACTGCAGTCCACATCAAAATAGCCCCTGCAGTCGCCTTTTCTCCCTTCCTTTGATTTACATAAGCGTCCTGCCTTGTTCCCTTGTGCTTATTACTTTTCCTTCTCCAAAAACCTCACTCTGAGTGTTTCTTTGGGAGATGTGCCAACCTCCAATTGGTGGTGGAAAAAGCGGAGGAGCTCAGCTTCTGGCAGCTCCAGCTCCTTGAGACGCTGTGGGGATGTGAGCTGAATGGTGAGCACTGGGAGAAGGTGTTTTGAGGGGATTTGGCCCCACCACACTGTCCCAGACACCCCCAAGCACTGGCAAACAGACGTGGAGTAGTACAACAGTACATACTGGGCAATGAATCCAGCGCATCACGTTGTTTTTGCATTTTCTAAAGCACTGTAAGAGGTATTGAGACTGCACCAATAACAGTGAGAGTGAATTTTGGCCAAGCACTTGTGAATCACAAAGGAAAACAAAAGACTGAGGGACACTGATACATTTTCCTGTTTCATTGCTAAGATAGCTGCTATTAACACTTTTTGAAAAAACAGGGTGAAGAATAAGAAAAAAAAAACCTTAAAATCAGCTTTGTTATCAATTTTGAATATTTTCATTTTCCTGAGTGGTTTAATCAAAGCACTGGATCTCAACTTTGAATATTTTAGAAGGGGAAGATTTTATTGAAAGTATTATGGTTTTATTTATTTATTTATTTAAAGAAGAACAGAGAATCCAGTCTATATTCTTTCTCTTTTCTCTCAAGAAAACAAGTTGAGTATTTGGCAATCACATTCTTCAGGATAAAAGTGGTGTGTGTGCTTTTCACACATTTTCTGCATAAATATTTTGAGATTCCTGTAAAACAGGACAACTACTTTTTTTATTCTTCATGAATCAGCCCCTGTGTTTGAAACAAATCGCTACAGCAACAAGGAATGACAGCATGACAGCCTAGTAGGTTATTAATGGGAGTGACAGCCTGCAAATCAGAAATCATGGCAGTGCATCTGTATGAACAGCAATTTGTGCTCAGTTGAATAACCAGGAAATCCAGAAAATCAGAAAAGGTTGGAGGAGAAAATGAATCAAACAGAAACATTTTCAGATAACTCAAACTTCCTAGAAGTAATTGGCATGTTGGGAGAATAGAAACATTAAAAAGCTTAATATTACCCATGCTTATGTTCACATATATGTGTTCCCATGTACACTAGAATGCTAAAACTGCAAGAAGAAATGAAGGAAACAATAAAAATACTCACTTTTTTTTTTTTTAATTACAAGGGCTGATCCAAAAGTAATGCCTCTATTATATTTTATTTCATTGACCCACAAATTCAGAGGGGGATGCTGTTGGTATGTCAGTAGAGGTTGAACCTTCCTGCCAGTATCCTGTTACATGTTGCTGCCATGTGGCAGATGGCAGCAAGAGGGGCAGTCTGACAAAATGGTATCAGACACAGAAATGCACATGAAGCAAAGGTATTTTTTTGGAATTGGATTCCTACATGCAGAAAAACTGTACCCACTGACATTCACTGGTGCTTGCTGAAGGTTTAAGGAAACAAAACAGCGGATGTGGGCCCAGTGAAAGATGGTCAACAGTGTTACTGCAGCTGTGAAACTAAGTCACCTCCACTGGTGCAGATTTTTATGAGAGCAGCATGCAGACTCTTGCTCATTTGCTGTCCAAAATGGATGGTTAATGGCGCTGCCTATGCTGAGAAACAGTGTTTTGTAGCTGAGAATTTGCTTTATTGAATAGTGTCATTGTGCTCTTTGTATCTGTTGTAGTTTCAATGGAAATAAAGAGGAGTCAATACTTTCAGAGCTGACTATGTGTTATTATTATTATAATTATTATTACCTATTAGAGTGATGTCATCAATAAAATGAAATTGCAACCTACGTAGATACTTTATCATACTTCACTAACAGATTTCATTGACTTTGTATTCTAGATAATGTTTAAAATCTTCCACAAAGGAACATCTCTGCATAGTTTAAAAATGCAGGTTCTTTGTTTTTACTACTCTCTAGTTGAGTTGTTCCATAAAAGGAAACAAAACAAAATCAAATATCTTCTATTTATCCCTAGCACGTAAGTAACAATGTGCTATGGAAAGTACAATTTTACATGTTTCCAGTTTCTGTCCATATAGATTTTAGGTTACATTTAGGATGTTTCAAGTTTGAATAAATGTTCCTAAGTACTCCAGATTATCATCTGAACTCAATTTTACCACCTCACATTTACTGGTCACTGCTATCAGCCATCAGTGATCTTGTAGTGCAGTTCTCAGCAGTGATTAATTGAGCAGCACAATCTCAAAATGTTTACGAACATAAGCAACTCAAAAAGGAGTTTCATTTACATAGAAATTGTTATAAATGAACTTCTAGGATCAGAGGTAATAAGCTTTCTGACTTTGATCGCAATCCAGAAAGTGAAAAAAATGATTGATCAAAAACCCAAATTGAAGTTTTCTGTACCATGATGTCTTTAAACGTGCAACTCAGTCCAGATTTTGCTTTTCCAATTAGAACTAATTGTTTCACATAGATATCAATCCCCCCAGTGGTATGTTCCAGATATGGTAATACTTAGACAGTGAGACTTTACTTTGATTTATGTCTTCAGCAAGGACTGTAAGGTCTAGGAGTATGAATATCTTTTTACAGATAGAACATTAAGCTTAGCATAGCTTTTGTGTTGTACAGTGATTACTGAAAGCGTGTAATCACAAACAAGGCAAGTCCAAAAAAATTTCTACCCCTAGTTCGGAGGGACAAAGACTCTGTTCACTATGAAGAACATTTTCGTGATAATCAGGTCATCCATATCTGAAGCACTAACTTCCAGTGCTCCAACAGGAAAAAATACACAAATCACATACAGTTATACACAGTCAGAACCCCAATGTCCTATGCCATTACTTCCTTCCCAAAGAATTAAACTATTCCCTGCTTTGCATGGCTTCTTTATGTTAGTACAGAAATTGCCATCAAAATATATCTGGCAAATCTCAAAATCCATTCTGATTTCAAAGGAATTTGTTTCTTTATTATTACTATTATTTGTTTTGAATATGCCTGATAGTTTTTTTTTCTCTAATAGTATTTTTATATTATTATTATTTTCTCTTTTCTTCTTCCTTTGGCATTATCAGACATGCAGCCATTGAATTTTGTTTTTAAGTTTCATTTCCAGTGGTACAGTAGCAATTTTGTGTCACAACTTTTTGTTTCGTTTGCATTAGAAGTTAACATACCACTGTGGGTAACTCCCAGGCAGTGCTATTATCCTGTTCCTGAAATAGAAGAAAAAAAAGTGTATGCCTTTCTGGAGTACTAAAAAATTAAACTACAAACAAACAAACAAATAAATAAATAGAACCTAGAAGAAAAACTGCATTGGTTGAAAAGCTTTTTAATGCCAATACAAAATATAAACAAAACGTGGTTTCTGAATGAAGTATCAGTACAAATAATCCTCTTGCCCATCTGTTATACTAAAATGGCCGCTATGGTATTATGTTGTGGGGATACATGTGCCAGTAATGGATGAGGTAAAAGCAGACTCATGTTAGTGAGAAAAAATAAAAAATGTTCATAATAAGTTATGAACTGACCCAGTATGGAGAAATATATTCAGGCATGAAAGTACAATATCTGCCAATCTACGTGGAAAGCAGATATTTCCATACTGCGTATAATTGTTCCAGTTGCTTAATGCCTTCATCCCAAGGGACCTCAAGAATGCAACATATCACCAGCAACAACCTGGGCAAAGTTAATCTTAAATAAAGACTTCCTCTTCTGCCTTAGAAACTGCTCATGAATCTACTGAATGACCTTGGTAATTACCTAGCATTCTTGGAACCATTTCAGCTTACCTGTGAATATGTTTTAGGGTTTGATCAAACAGAAAAAGCAATAACTCTCTTTTCAAAGAATAAAGAAACAAAATAGAGCATTTTGTGGTTTATCTCTATAAATTTTGTGGAGCTGTACGTGGGATACAGTGAAGTAGAACAGTTTGTCTCTTGCAGATTGAAAGACTGGCAGTGACAGAAAGCTGTAAGACCTGGAAGTCAGTACTTCGTATGAACTAAACAGGTCTTCTTAGTTACAGCCCTGGCAAACTTCAATTTGACCAAAGGAAAACTAAAACAAAGATGGTGACACAGAGGTTCCTTCATGCTCTGCTGCCAGTAAGCTTCATCTTACCCTCTGGAGTAGAGTTGGTTGAAAAACAGTATTTCCTACAGGAAATTCCAAGAACTTAAAATTCGGATTTGCTCCAGATAGAAACAAGTGCAAATTGAAAATTTTTCACGAAATGAAACTTTCCAAAATATTTCATTTTGACTGCAGTGAAATAGTGTGAGGTTCACACTAAAATATCCAGAGACGCCAGCACTGGAAACTGTAGGAGATTAGGCAGAGCTGAGGTAGCAAAAATCCTGGGCACCTTTACAAATGATGTTCCATTTGATCCCTGGTCTGGTTTTAAAGTTAGACCAATCCTCCTTCAGTAGTTAAGCTGACTATGCAGAAAAGGTATAGAGAGGAGCAGTCTGTAAAAACAAACACAACATCCACAGCAGTCAGTTTGTCATCTTCATGCAATTAACTTCAGGAATCAGTCTTGCAAGCTGGAACTTTGTAGAATAGTCCTTTCAGACAGACACAGAGCCCTCAAGCAGTGGGCAACCTCACCAAACTTGTACCACAACAGCCGCAGAAACCTAAGTAAACCTTCATTACCCATCAGGTATCTTTTCCTTTCTTCCTCCTCACATTCTTCTGTGCGCCATGCCCAACAACGTTATATCTTTACAACAAATACCATTCTGCAGTGCAACACACTGCAGCTAACAGAAAATCATTGTGATGACAATGGTGCTTTTTCTCTCAGCTTCTATGTCATTATATACATTCGTATTTGTTCAACTTTTCCCCTTTGAAGTATATTAAGTTTCAAATTACACGAGGGAAATAAGGAGTGTAGAGTTCCTGAGCACTCAGTGTATAAGACAAACGTAAAACAATTGATTTAATTCAATTTCTATTTTCATTTATAGTTTAGATTATAATGTTCATTATGTTATAGACTAATCAAAGACTGGTGAGAGGGTGAAGGAAAGAAAGAATTCAGCTCAGTGTTCATCTGTTGCAGGGACACACTCAGAATGACTGATCTTTCACTGGAACCCCTCAGCGCCAAGGATCCTCTGCAGAAAACCAAACTCTAAGGACAGAAAGCTGAATCTGACAACCCAAACATCACAGGTGATTAAGTTATGTAATGTGTTTATTTTTTTTTAAATCCATGAATACAGGCTCTGACAGTTCTTCATCTTTAGTTCTGCCCAATAATCCATACAACAGTTTATGTCGTTCTTAACTGCCTCTGAAAATTTTGGGCAAATCTTTGACAGAATGAGCTGCTACACTCATCTTAATGAAAATATTTCTCAGAACTGGTACTGAACCTGAACCAAAACCACAGAGCAGAAATACACAGATTGCTTTTGACTATTTAGATCCAGGACTGCTGTTGAATTCTGAATCAAGTCTGTTATTTTAAGTAAAAGATCAGATCCAAAATAAACAACATGCTTAATTCTCTGTTTTTTGAATGTGAATGCAAAAAATTTAACTTTTTTTAGTCTTCCTCTCTAGACTTCTCTTGTGCTGTCCTTCTATCCACCTTGACAGAGATACTGAGATCAGACAAGGTTCACTTATGCTGAGGTTTGCTATGAGCAATGGAATAATGATAAATTTACATCCAGAATCAGGCAATCAGTTCAGGAGGAATGAAAAATTAATCATGGGAGAGAAGATGAGATGGAGATGAGTTTACTAAAGTAAATTATTCCAGATTTTTGGCAGTGACTACACATGAACGAAGGATAGAATGTGCTAGATTCTCAATACTCCTTTGGAAGGACTACATGACATCCACAATGCAAGGCTGCTACACAAATCTGAACACGTGTTGAAGTTCCTCTACTAATTCTTTCTTCTTTTGGCATAATGCAGGAAACATCTCAAGAGCATCACAAGATTTCACTGAGCTCCGATACTCTGAGATAAATGTTTACAGGTTGTTACCAGAAAATGTAATTTCAAGAAACACTCCAGTTTTTTTTAACCAGTTTTATCATGGAAAAAGACTTGGGACTGCAAAGACCACACTATTTTTCTGATTAGCCAGCATTCTCTGTTTGGACAAATACTTGCTTTTGCAGTTGATAATTTGCTTCATTGTATTGCATATCTTTCAGTGCTTCATAAATAAAAAGCTTGATGACTGCAAAGGAATCTTGAGCCACAAAGGCTTCCTCTTATTGTACGGAGGAAAAAGAATCCAGTTGAAATCATGACAATAAATTCCATGGTCCAATCTCATGTTCCAACAAGAGCTTCCTGTGATGTATTTTTCAAGATATTTCAAACATTTTCACAAAAGGATTTTGCTTGCAAAAGTGATCCGTGTGTATGAAATTTAGGTTCCTGAACAGGAACATATTTGGAAGCCTGTGGATGCCAACACTTTCAGTTTTAAAATTCCCCTGATACCCTGAGTTCTGCTTCTGCGCATAAACAGAAGTACCATCATTTTAATAGAAGTGGTTTTGTATTTCTTTTATCTCTGCATCTAGCTGGAATCCACATACTATGCTGATGTCTCCAGTCAACATGCTATGGTTGATTTAAGCCTGTCTTAGCACACCAGACTAGCTCAGTTCGATAAAAAATATAGCATTATCAGATGATCCTATATGCTCCCCACCCCTGCAACTGAATTGTAATTAGAGCATTGGCTTCAGATGTAGAAGACCTACTTTCAATTTTTTTTCAGCTTCAGGGAAAATTCACCCATGCTCCTCACTTTTTATCAGTCTTTACTCTGTTATGAGTCATTTTATTTCCTTCTGTCACTAGGAAGAAATAGAAGAGTAGTTTTCATAGAAAGAAAATCCAAGCAATGAGACTAAGCGAAAGGCACTGGATGTCTCAGGTAAATCTCAGTGAATTCCTACACTTAATTTTCTCCTGCTTAATACAGGATGATATCACTCTCCCTCTTAACCAGGTGTTGTATTAAAAAGAGTGTTAGAAAATACGGAACTGCAGTACCAGACTTTTATGAGCTATATACAGAAGAACTAGAAGCAGTAGTTATTTTGCACAGCTTTGTTCTAGACTGGAGTCAAGGTTGGATGTTCTTACAGCTGAAGAAAGACTATTCCTCTTCACTGTCTGTCATGTTTTGTCATGATGACCAGGGCACATGGCATGGCAAGTCCATCAATGGCACGGTACTGAGGTTCCATATCCTTCAGTTTCCTCCCCTGAGAGCATCACTTTTAAATTTAGCTGATTTCATCATGGATGATTACAGGTCTATTTCAATTACTTTTTTCTTTTGTTTTCTAAAGTTAATTTTCATAATCTGGTTTCATTTTCCCAGGAAAGCATGTTCCTTCTAAATAACTGTACCATTCTACATAAGAGATGTGCTGGTCTTCAATGGTGTGGGTGAACTGCCATCACAGGTTCTCCAAAACTTTCCCATAAA
The DNA here is from genome assembly GCA_013399175.1 of Odontophorus gujanensis. Classification (NCBI taxonomy): domain Eukaryota; kingdom Metazoa; phylum Chordata; class Aves; order Galliformes; family Odontophoridae; genus Odontophorus; species Odontophorus gujanensis. Next base: position 22,006 of record VXAB01009799.1, on the reverse strand, counting down.
TGAAGTCACAGAAAAAGGTCTTGAGGACAGTGTTTATTTCTAATCTGGAAGGCCAAATGATCTCAGCTGAGGTGGCTGAGAACATCTTTGGGTAAAAAAAACCAACAAACCTGGAGTATGTCTTGGACTCCTGCCTCAGAAGCTGCAATAAGATATCTCTGCTGTAAAAGCACTGTGTTTTGGCAGAGTGAGTACTGCAAGTAGTAAAGATCAGCCAGATTCTCACATCAAGTCTAGAATTATTTCTTGTTTCAATCATCAGTTTATTTTCTTGATTACACCTATTCTGAAACATGAATCATTAAGCTTTTTATCCATGTTATTTAAGGACAAGCTGGCTTTTAAGAGCTTAGATCAGTTTGTTGCTGTTTCAAATGACTAAGGAGTGGGAAGTCCCAGAATAAGTATGTGATGGAGGAAAGGAAAATGGGTAACTTGTGATAAAGTGACATATTTGTATAGAGGGAAAAGCCTTATTTCCAATTAGACGATGTCCTGCAAAAAACAAAAAATAATAATAATAATAAAAATCAATTTGCATCACAGTCATTTGATCATCAATGAAGAACTACACTTTTTAGACAAGCAAATCAACTTGGTCTAACTTTAACTATTAAGATATTCTTAAAATTTGAAATCTGACATTAAAATTAATAATAGCAATATTGCAAACAAAATTTAAATTAAAACAAACAAACTCTAAGAGGTATTCTGTACATCTTAAAGGATTTGTATACCATTATCTAGCCAATTTTTTCGAAGTCACTTTTGGAAAGAGTTTAGAAATCTACAGTCTTGTAGAGAGATTCTGAACTCTGTATAAATTTATAGAAACATTTAATTTTGAACGATTTCAATTTTGAGCTGTGGTTAATATAACAATTTATTTCTGAGCACTAGTGAAATTTCTTGACTTAAAAATCTTTTATCCTTATTTTCTACACCTTGCTGAAGTATCCTTTTATAAGCTATCTTCCAGTAGGTGCATTTCTATTCTTTTTTCTTGTTTTATTAGGTGAGGCAATTCTTTATTCCACATTTTGCGAGATTGTTAGTTATATAATTTCTGTTTAGAAACATAAAAGTTATCTTATTCCAGACTTCTTTGAATTCTGAAGAAAACTTAAAAAAATCCAAAAAAGTAGAGACAAATGGCTCTTAGAGTAATTCAGAAGCAGAATGAAGTAAGCTGTCTACAAGCACTGTCATATAATCATCCTATTTTAGCTAAATAAAAATGGGTAATTTAACTGACCACCATTAAAACAACCACCCGCAACTGCAGTCAGAATTCTATGAAAAGCACATAGTGAGGCCTTGTGCCCAAATAACTTTAAGACAAACATATAGTAAAGTACTATTTTGGGTCAGGGCAAAAACCAAGAAATTGAACAGGTAATAGGAAATACATATCAAAATATAGAGTGAGGGGGACTTGGGATGCATAAGTAGATGAGTGGATCAGTCTCATCAACATTTAGATAGTTCAGTTGTTGAAACTGTCTTTCCAGTAATACTCGCTCGTAAGAAATAGCTACTGATAGAAATTTTGAAGGAATAAAGAATCTTGCAGAGTATAATTTTCAGTGGCAATCCAAATTGTGCAGCATTTAAGAATATCTTACATTCTTAGAGGAGGAAGGTAGGTGGGAGAGAACCAGTTTACTAAAGCAAGCACTGGAATGGTATGAAATGTAGTAGAAATTGTGGATTATCATTTCACTTTTGTGGTTGGGGGACTGTTGATAAAAAATAGCAGTTTAGCTGAACCTACTCAGAGTTTTCAGATTTTAAAAGAAGACAGGTTGGTTGAATCCTTGGTTTCATTTCATCTAATAATTTGTTGATCCAAGAAAAAAATGCCCTAAAATATTTGATTTTTTTTTTTAACAATAATTTAAATCAAATGGGTTAAAAATGTAAAAATGCTGCTATAAACGCCCAGCAGAAAATACAGGTAATCTTTCCAAGGTCTTAACTGCTGAATTTCTAAAAATTCTTCTGTCTGTTTACCCATTCCTCATCTTAATACTGTGATAATGGGTCATGTTTCTATGACCTTACAGTTCATCTTCCTTGTGCTGAACTTTTTTTAGCTCAATGGATATCAGATAACTCAGCATTCATGATCTCTGGAGCCATTTGTTGTGCTGCCTCATCAGTGACTGATGCACACAATTAGTTGGTGCTACATAAGTTCCTACTTTCTCACCTCAAGTCAACTAGTCTCCAAAACCAAACAGAAAAATAGTCAAGGATCTTTAAACTGAGTGTGGTGGTAAGAATATATAATCCTTTTTCACATTAAAGCAAACAAACAAACAAACAATTCCATAGTTGTTACTACAGTTCTTCATCAACAGAGTTAGATTACAAGAAAAAAAGTGGGTAGAAGAACAAATGATTCAGACTGAATTCTCAGGTTGACCATGCCATTGAAGTGTGAGGCTACACCTACAATCTTTATTTTGCAGTGCTTTTCTAATGAGAACAGTTTCATTTTTCAATTAAAGAAACAATAGAAAGGTGATTCAGATCTGAGTTTCAATTCCAGCAGAGATACATTTCAAACTGTTGACACTGGCATATGTTATAGAATGAAAAATAACATAGTAAGCCAGAGTAGAGTGCTTGAAACAATTTGTTTTCAGTTTAAGAAATTATGTAAACTGTAGTCTCTGGATCTGGCTAGGTAGCAAAATGAGTATGACTGAGTCCATCCATAACCCTATCTGTTCTCCCTTCTTGTCAAAAGCTTTCATACTTACTGGGGAAAAATAATCCTTCCATAGAATTATAAATACAACCCAATATTTAACGGGGAGATTTTTTTATTGAGACATTCAGATACACAAGCTTTTCCTCCATCTTACTTTACTAGCCCTACAGAGTAATTGCCAGCATGATCAAGATAATATTAGGAAAATTTATCTGTCCTTTTTTGGCTATCGCTTCTTAGTAGAAGAGAAGAGGACATTTAGCAAGTTCCCTTTCTGCACCCTATTCCAAGAGATCTGTAGACAAGAAATTCTGACACTTGAGTTTTCAGGGGAAGCTGTTTCCAATGTATTAATATTACAAGCCCTGTTCTTCTCCCACATTTTTGTCTATCCATTTTTATCTCTTTAATCAGATTTTATTCAGGTTGTCTCCTCTTGAGTCCTTAAACTGGGAGCACTGATGATCATCTGAATGCAAAGTTTACTATGTGGATGTTACTGCTCTCATACTGTAGCTGTAATTCTTTAAATTATAGAAAATATCTGTGAAAAATAAATACAGAAGTTAAATTGCAGTGACAGTTGAAATTAGGTCAGTATAATAAACCAGTAACATTAGATAGGAAGTGAAGAATATGCTAATGGATAATAACTGATGAAATCAGGTAATTCTGTTCTTGAAGCCATAAATATAAAGACTCTCTATGTGGAAAAAGTTACATTTTTCTGTATAATCACTAATGATATTTAGGTACATTTAAGAGGCTAGCTAAGATATTAGCAGTGTAAATGGGAATATTCTATTTAGTATGACAGAAGATGGCTAAGACCTCAAATGCTCTAGACTTTCTAAGCACTATACAAATACTGTCTGAATAAGCAGGGCTCCAAAAAACTCTGTAGAGAACAAAGGGTAATGCAAGCTAGAGTGCCTTGAAGTTTATGAAGTAGATTACATTTCTCCACAGTTTCTGAGGACCAGCTGTGATGCCCTGTGTTGCTGTAGGTAGCATGGGAGGGAGAGTAGTATCCCTGTATATTCAACAGCAATTATGTTCAGAAGAGAGAGCAAGGCTGGGAATTCTGGGCACCTGAAGAGAAGAATGGTTACTCTCAAGGGACTGTGGACAGTGGAAAGATGAAGGATCCCCTTTCTTAATTGTCTCTGCTAAACAAATGATCCAAGTTGTCTTATTTATGTCCTGTGGTTCCCTTTTTGCCAGGGAAGAGAAGTGATGAAGGAGGGGAGGGAGAGAGAGAATGAAATGCTAGAAATCTCCTGCTCTGGCTCCTACATGGGATCTGGACAAGTAAGCTCTTGGAACTGGAAACGATAGAGTTCTCCAGGGTACACCAGTTTAGATGAAGTGCGATGTCCAAGATATATGAACTCTTTACGTGCTTGTCAGCTGATTCAACCCATATAGGATCTTGAAATGAAATGCTTAAATATTGCCATACTGAAGTAAATATTTGAGAGAGCAAATAAAACTAAAAAGCCAATACTACAAACTTTGATTCATGTAAATTGACTCTGACCATACAAAAAGTCTCACTGGTTTCAATAGCTAAAGACTAATTCAGTGAGCAAAGATTTGTAGCATCTAGGATTAACTCGTAATATGAATAACTAGAAATCCAACACCACAAATCAAATGTACTAAGCTGTACTTTCATTTCTGTATTGCATTAATGCATAGAGCCTCCAACCAGTTTTGAAACATTTTGTTGCATACAAACGTAACAGTGTCTGTCCTCAAACTGTAAAGAAAAGATATTGCAGGAGGAGGGAAGCATTGTTTTACTGATGAAGAAAATAATACTAGTGAGGGAATAGGAAGGTTTTGGTGTTATGACTGTACTGTGCTGTCAAAATCTGCTACTATAAGCGAATCAGCTTTAGGAAATGATATAAACTATACAGGAGTAAGTGTAAACATGTTGATGTAGGTCTGTCCATAATACAACTGATTATAGATTGCCAACCCTGTTTAATACTTTTGATTTTATCTAAGATCAAGTTTACTTTAGCGTAAAAAACTATGGCAGAACCCTCAGTTTGACCCCAATATTGAAAGTGACCTCAATATTCTGAGCTACTTCAGCCTTAAGTCCTTCTGGCTCTTCCACCTGAGATGAAGGAAGGATAAGGATTTGTACAAAGGTAAGGATTATTAACACCTCTGTACAGGTAGAGAAGATGAAACACACAGATTGAGCTATTAGCCCAAGGACCTAAAAAGAGAACAAAGGCTTGAGAAAAATACAGGTGAAGCTGCTTTCCTATTCAGTTTGTTTGACAGTGCTAACTAAAATGTCACATATTTAGGTGGTTGCACAGAATATTGCCTAGGACCCAAGTCTTTCTGTTCTTGTTAAGCACATTATATTCATTTTGCATTATTTGAGTACATGTTTTGAACTGCAGGTGTGTAATAGCACAGTTCTGTGTCCTCAGAGCATTTCTGATACTTTTCTTACAAGTTTGTGGAGTGAAAGAGGTCAAACACCAAAAATAGTGTATTTTTCTTTTTTCTGAACAGTAATAAAAAGACCATCTATCACACTGGCAGGCTCATATCTTATATGACCACATACAAAACACACTCCAACTGAATGAACAGCTGTCAGAGCAATCTCTTGTCAGCATGTGGGTTGAAGTTTGCGAATGCATGTGCACATGTGCAAGCATTCACATCCTTATCTCATGATGATCAATAGCTATATTTGCAAATGTGTTTGAAATAATGATTTTCTCTGGATGCATTGGCTTTCTTATGCCCTTTGGCCCAGCTGTATCCCATTATCTTTTTGCAATAGGATTGTCCACCATGGAGGAAGATTTTCCACAAGTAACATCTGAAGAGGTGAAGAGTCTAAATGATTTTTATTCTTATGATTCTTTCTATGAGTCTGAGATAAATGGTATGTCTCTCAAAATTTAAATGCCATATGTGAAGACAATGAAGAAACTAAAAGTAGTCCAGGTGGATCAGAAATATCCATAATAGCAAAAGCCACAGTGGAGTGAAGAGTGTTCTTCAAGACAAGAATAAACTATCTTTAGGTTAAACCCAAAGTACTTCTTCACAAATGTATTCCCAAATCTATGTCCAGTCAGATGCGGATGTTATTCTGTCATAATTCCTCTGTTGTCATGCTCTGGACTTCCTAGCAGGCTTACTTTCCACAGACTTGACAGTTGGATTTGTCCTGTCTGTTCTTTGGAAAATTTCAACACGCCAGTATTGTGACTACAAACTTTGCAATGCACAATCACTATGGAAAGTCTTCCTTCCTTCCTGAATATACGTGTATTTTGAGGATAGCCCTGGTCTTAAGTAAGACATCCTGACAACTGTAAGAAAATTCTACACTGACAGGATGGGGAATGTGATTTGTCAGCCCTAAATACTCAGTAGGCTCAGCTATATTCTTTGGGTAAAAGAATTCTTGGTAAAGCTTGTGATTAAGTAAGGTGCCTATGGAATCTGATCTGAATATGTCCCACAGTCATTATGTGAAATGTACAAAGAGTGTCACACAGTGAAGATGACTTATCGAAGGCACAATTGCTCTCTACATATATTTCTTGGTGTCCGCAGGCATCACTTGCAGGATCCCAAAACTCTGCAGCAGGATATTGCCTGAATGCTAAGAATCATATCATCGAAAAATAAATTCAAAGCGTAAACACATCCTTCCCTACACTTGGCATAAATATATATTTTTTTCAATTAGACAAGATGTTCTGAGTAGCATAAATCCCTTTTATAGATCTAGCTGGTTTGGCACTTAATCAGTTACCTTCCCAAGCAATGAATGCTCAACACTTAACTTTTTAACTTTCCTCTCAGATAAGTGCCATCAATTTGCAAGGTGATTTAGAATGCAAATCATGAATAGTGCTCAATACTGCTAGCACTAGTCCTTTATGAATCAAGACCCTATAAAACTTCGTCAATATCTGTATTAAACACTTATTGACTGAAGTTTTACAGAAGCCTTATTCACAAGGGACTAGTGCTCCCTGTGTGAACTTAGATCATTGGTAAAGGCACAGACACTGGCTTGCATTTTTCTACTGCCAATTGGAAATAATATCTATTTTTACATACATTGTTCTCATAATTGAAATATACATGGGCATAAATACAGAGAAGTGGAAACCCTAGTTGTCAAATCATGTCAGAAGAGGGCAAAAGATTGTATTTTCTGGAACATTACAATAAGATCATATTAAAAAGGTATTAGGAAAAGGAAAATAAAAGATGATATAGTTCATTTTAGATGTTGGCACTGGAAGAAAAAATCAATAGCACAAGGCGCAATAGACCAGTTTTCAAGTCTAAAAACTCACTTTACCATTTCTAGTAGATCTAGCAGATATGAGTTAACGTTTTCCCGATTCTAAAGCTGGGATGCTAATAATCTTAATCTGGTTAAAACTAAGTGAGATTTGCTTTTGATTTCACTGATACCAAAATTTCACCTTGTGTGAAACTAAAAAGGATTTGATTAAGGTCTAGGAGGCCAACATGCTACATTTATGACTCAAAAGTAACAACATTGCTAGTAATGAAAAACATAATATATACAGATAATAATAATCCCAAACTGCAAAGTGAGGATATCATTCAGGACCAATTCAATTTTAAACATAATTTTCAGGATTTAGTTTTAAGCACTAACATTTATGTCTTCCTAACTTCCCTGTCGATGGGCAGGTGAGAAATCTTTTTAAGTGGGTTTATGCCAGTTTAGTCAGCTCAACGTTCAAAGAATCTATGAGAAGCAAGTTAATCCAGCTTTCTAATTGTTTTAATATGTAATATCAACATAAAACAGCTGCATCAGGACTGAACAGCTATTTAAAAACTCTTGAAAAGTGTTTATTAAGGATTTTTCTTCATTACTCCACCTCTCCGTTAACTTAAAGCCTCCCTGAAAATATCAAGGTAATTCAGGTTTAAGGTGTTGCTTAGTGAGAATACAGTCAGCCAGCTAGGATCAGTTCCAAACATCTAATGCTATTAATTATAATGGTGTCAACTAAAAACAAACAAACAAATAAACAGAAATAAATGGTGCCATTTGCAATTTGATTAAAATGATTTTTTGAAGTGCTAAATCCAGATGCTTTATAGCTTCTCCAAAGGCAACCTTATCTATGGGCTGCTGTGTCTTTTGAGTAGGAAGATAAGGAAAGGTGTTGGCCTTATAAAATAACTGTAATTTTGAAAACAATACTATACATGGAATACGTCTTGATTTAAAAAAAAGAAGTTTTATTTATGCATATTGTGCATTTTCATATTAATTTTTTTTTTTTTTTCATTAGAAGATACATTTTAGACAGAAAAAATGATAAACTGTCAGAATTTTGATGGACAAAACTTTTCCAATTTGAAATTATTTTTCAGTTAAATTTGATACTATTTGAAATTTAAGTTGTAATTCAAGTACATCTAATTCTTTCAAAAGCATTTTAGCTGTTAATTAAGAAATAGAACATTGAAAATTAAATATTACAACTTTTAAAAGCAATTTGTTTTGTTTACCTTGAATTATTTCTTCACCTTATCAGTATGTAAATTTTGTTTTCAGTGTGCAGCGACAATCCTTTGCTTGGTGTTATAGAACTGGTAAAGAATTTTTTTAAAAAGCACAAACAGCTCACAACGCAGATGTCTCTCTAGCTGAAAAATAATCTCATTTTAAACTTCAGAATTGGCCTCAGGATCTATCAGCTGTCTGTATGTTGTGTGCTATTTAATATATGTCAAATGAAAGGAGTTCACAAGTCACCTCTGTAGCTTGTTGTAAGTGCCATCTAATTGATGTACATACAGCAGCCGAGTATCCTGTAGCAAGAAGAAAACTTTTGACCTTAACTGCTTTTGGAGAACACATAAAGTTCAGGATTTATCCAAATTGTTTGGGTGCGTCTGACATAGTGCTAGAAATATTCCTTTCTGCTATATCAGGAGGCTTTATCAGTCAGTGGCCATAGTCTGATTGACCTTTAGTAACCCAGTTGTTGGAGGGCAGTATGTGACCCAAGAATGAACTTCTCTGCTATGAGAGCAACTAGTCTGCATGTGAAAAGGTTTGCTTTTAGCTCTGTTCAATTTCTGTTCAGAGACTCAGGTTGGCTCTTATTTTTTATCTGCACCCATTCAGCCGTTAATATGAATTATGCTTTAGTTCTAGAAGTAGAAAAAATGCCTTCTATTTGGCTTGTAATAATTTGGTGGTGCTCAATATGTAAATTACCTACTACCACCGTAATTAGATGGTCAACAATTCTTATGGAGAACAGAAGAATTTAAATTGCATCTATTTGGTGAAAAATAAGTGTTACTCAGCAGAGGCTATTTCACCTACTCAACCCATGATTAAAAACTTGTTGGCTGAAGATTTAAATGGGTTTAGGATTGGCATGGTGTCACCATTGTGCAAATCCTTTGTTAAATATTAAGCAATAGAAAAATGTCTTAGGGTCATACAGTGTGTGATTTATGTGACAAAACCCTTATGGGCCATGTTTGTCAAAGGCAACTCATAATTCTGAATTGTTTCACTGAATAGCAGAGAATATTTTTGTTGTGGTGGTGGGTGGGAAGAGATTTGTTTTCTCACTATACTCAGTGCAGCAAAGATTTCTCTCTGTCTTTAGACACCTTTCACATGAAGAAGCCAAGCCCTGGGGCTAAGCAAAAGAGATGGGGAGGGATGGGTGACCCTCCCTTTACATTAAGCCACCGCTGATAACAGCTTTTTGATATATGCATGGTCTGGGACTCAATTAGATTGTCAGATAAAAGTAATAAAAATATGTCATTTTTCTAAACATTTTTTAATGTGTATAACAGTCAGAAGCTGTTTAGAATCTGAAGACTGTAGGCCATGTGGACTTTTTGAAAGACTTGCATATGTGTATGACTTCACATCATCTCAGAATTATTCTTCTGGGACTTTCTAAACAATTGTATCCATATAAATCCCTATTGCTTTGTTAAAAAATATATATGTATATAAAAAGTAGGTAGTGATTTCCTTCCTCCACCCCCTCAAAAATATATATATAAATTACTGCTAGAAATTATTGCTTGCATTCGGTACTCTACGAAATACAAAGGCAAATTCAAAAAATGACTTTGTCTCCTTTCTTTCTCTAAAACACAATTTATTGCTTTAAATCATAAAAATAAAACAGTCAAATGTTGCATAAGAGACCCTCAGCAGAAATAAAAGAAAAGAAAAGGCAAAACTGAACTTCCCATAAACCCAAATCCCATACAGCAGAGCTTTCTACAAGACCATAATTAAATAATCCCTGAAGGACTTGTGGAGGAGGGGATAAGAATACATAAACTTTCCAACACGATGAAAGAAAAGACTATTATTATTTGATTTTATTTTTAAGAAGGAAAGAACTAAAAAATATATATTTAAGGTAGTCTACATGTGTAAACTATTTCATACTAAACAAGTATCTGTGTAAGTCTCAGCCTTAATACATAATTAAACAGAAAAATAAAGTACACATTTGTAATTTAGGAACTACAAGGAGATTGTGTCACATTTTGAAAAAGGCTGAAAAAGGGCCTACTGCAGTTTCTAACAACATCTTCAGCAATGAGGCGGTGGAAACTTCTAGCAGGAGGTTCATGAGGTTCTTGTCTGGGAGGGAGCCTTCAGTCCCAGTATGTCCCTGGTTGCTTATTGAATGGGAAAGGAACCACATACCTGTGCACAGCTGCTTATGGGGCCAGGTTAACAGATACAGAGTGTCCAAAAAAGGTAAGGATTTCATGCAACCATTTTACTTTCTCAAATGAAAAAGCAAACTGTCAGTGAAGCACTTTAGTCTGAGCTTTTTAAATTATTTTCTGTCATTTTCCTTCAGTAAGGAAAAGGCTTTTGATGAAGCGTTTTTTTCTCAGATGGAAAAATATCCCACTGGGAAAACATTTTGACCATCTTGGGCTGCAGCATTTTGCAATGTAAAATGCTGATATTTTCTCTGCTAAGTCTCTAACTATGGAAGTATCCCTCCACACATACGTGATGCCAAATCACCTGCTCTTCAGTGAATACTGGTCAGCATTAGATCAGCAGGGAAAAGGAAGGGTTTATGCTGTTCTTTGGCAACTTCAATACACAGATATGTACGCTCTTTTTTGAGGTGGTGGAGGGTGAGGATTCTTTTATTCTATTTGAAACCTGCTTAGGATTTCACTCTCATTTATTTGGGAATAGTGTTGTGTCTTTGATACAAATCTTTCCCATAAGCATCCCTAATCAAGGTAGAATTAATTATTAATTGCCCAGATGCTTAGTGTGCAAAAAGTTGCTTTCTGGTGCTCTTCTTCACTATAAATTTGGAGAAGTTATCATACACAAAACGAAACATGACTTCGTGATTTATGCAGACTGGGAAGACTCAAGTTTAACTCATGTCTGCTGAGCATCATAGTTTCATTAATGAGTAACCTGGGCCTTCTAACATAATGATAAATCCCATCTGTAGCTGCTTTGCAGCTGGTTTTAAAATTATGTTGATAGAACTGTTTATGATTGCATTGAATGACACTGCCTAAAATTGTTAAGTTTGTCAGAGAAAGGTGGGAAGTTGCAAAGCAGCCAAAGATAATGGAAATACATTTTATTTGTATCAAGAAGTGCCTTAAACTGCAGTGAGGAAGCAGCTTCTTAGGGGAATAAATGAAATTATGTCACATTTTTCATGAAATGCCCTAACTTTCACCATTATTAGAGCTAACTGGTTGCAATGATTACGTTGCTACTCAGAGACTTTGAAGTAAGAACATTTGTCTTTCTGCAAAATCTTCTCTGTCCATGCAAAGCACTGAGGACCTGCACAAGTACAGCAGTGTAGGTCTGGTGAAATCCAAGAAGATTCCTCAACCCACAAGTTAGAAACTTGATTCTTGCTTTGATTTGTTGCTCTCACAAGCAGTATGTTTGCACAGAAAAAACAGGTATAGTATGTTGATTTTCAAGCAGGTCCAGAAATCCTTTCTTTGTCTACACTTTCTTGTTTAGTGATGTGAACAGACACTATGAAATGCTGAACAAAAATCAGGAAGAAAATCTAATCCAAGATGGCAGTGAATCTGGGCCATCTTAAAGCATACAAGATGGTTGCATTGCTATGGAAAAATAAAGGGAACCTTTCAAGCTATTCTTACCTTAATAATTAAAGGTACAGTAAATTCAAATCAGAATCTGGGAAGAGATATTTTCCTGGTAGCACCCTTTTAAGCTACGCATAACTACCTCAGGTACACATACCGTGTGCCTAGTTCGACTCTCAGTTAAACTTGGTTTTATTTGAAAATTTGTAATTTAAATGAAGTCATTAGTGGTGATGCAGCTACCAGTAGGAAAATCACATGACAAATTGAGAATACTGAAAATAAGTTTTTGTTCCTTGGTGTAACTGGTCTGCGTTGCCTAAGCACAAGGTTGTTATACTGAGTTGAGTTTGAGCTAGAATGAAAAGGAATACATTTCATATGAAAATTAGATGCAGTACCATATGTGTTATCAATTTATCAGTAACACCAACAAAATTGAAGTGTTGAATGGAAATGGCTTGGTGACTGTATGCAGCTGTAAGAGTCAGCAGATATTACAGTTAGCTGACTCAGCCAACTGCTTCTTGTCACATCTCTATCTTTAGAGTCATTGACACTTCTCTAGTCATATGGAACTGATATTTAAATGCTACCCTCCAGCCAGACTTACATAATGGCTACAGAATTCATGCCTCTGGGTAGGCTGAAGAATTTGAGTATAGTGTTACAACACAAATTGTGTTCATCCTCCCTGTAAGCAATGAAAGGAACTATAGTCAATCCTCCATTCTAACTGGAAGATCAGTTTTAATGAACAACACACCACCATAATAAAAGAACCGATTCTGCATTACCTTATCAAGGGGAAATCCATTTACTTCCAGATTAGCAGCTTCTACCTGTCTCTGAACTGTGTTACTCTTGTGGAGGAGTGGGGAACAAAGACTTGTTGCTCTATTTGCTTAATATTTCAGTGCTTAATGTTATGTTGTTCTATAGTGAGTTACATTACATGAGCTGATGATAGCAAGAAACAGAGCAGTGCAATATAGTTACTAAAAATAAATAAATAAATCTCAGGGGTGAAAGAGGTATGAAGAAGCTCATTGCAAATCCAGATCAGCTTGGCAACTTTCCTGTGCTGACATCCTTAACTATCTCCTCACTTCCCTCCTTCCTCCAGCAAATGCAGAAGAGACACAAGCATACAGGGACAGATTTTTAAAGATGTTAGATTTCTAACCTTTTAAAAGCTGATCCATAACTCCCACTATTGTATTTCCTTTTCAAATTCATTTTAGAACAACCATGACTCCCTCAGAATCTGCTTAGTTATCTTGTAAAGGCCACTTAGAGACATGATGTAACTCTTGCGACTCTCCACAGTGCCTTTTCAAGGCAGAAAAATCTTGATGCACTGCTCGTACGTATAATACAGTTCCATCTTACTGATTTTAGATTTAATTTTCTTGGCTACAGTTGAGTTATCGGATGGACACCACGGGATGCCAAGTGTACAAATTGCCTTGCAGCTCAAGAGTCTATGAAGAATCTCAACTGAAGTGTCTACAACTTTCTAAGCCCACCTGAACATCTGGGGACCCACCAAGTGATCCAAAGACATTCAGAACAATATATGAGTATGCTGAAAATTGCACTGTGGGAAGGAGTGCTAGTACACAAAGGAGGATAACACATACAGAAACTTCCCTAAGGAAACAAGAGCTGGAAATGATACAAAATATGTATATTCACAAGCTACCAGTAGACTCTCTCTTCCCTGCTTTGCAGGTCTACCTAACCCTAGTCTCCAACAAAAATAATCTTTCTTCCCCATAAAAAATGTTATTTTGGAATTTAAAAAAAATAGCTTCACCTAGTATAGTTCAACATCTATATAAAGCAGAGTATAATGTAGGTACACAGTTAAAACTGTAGCTAGCTGAGAATAGGAAAGACACTGTGCTTCTGTTGCAATCTATGCCTATATTCAGCTTTCAGCAGAGATGAGTTTTACCAGTTTTACAAACTTATACTGAAACATGAAATAATAGTACAAAGTTAATTAAAATGTATCAATTTTATTTCTAAAGAGAGAGAACAAAGAACCTTTAGGTTCACAGAACTGAATCACATCAACAGTAATTTCAAATAGATTTTCCTTTTTTTTATATACTCTTGAATTAAGTCTATAAAATTAAATTTGGGAGATTTTGTTTTGTTCTGATAGCCTGGGACTGGTCACCTACTTATGTAAAACAGCATGAAACCAAATGTTAATGTGCAGCAGTTGAGACTGATTCTTAGCTTCTTTGATGTGTTAATATTGAACACCCAAATGTAAACAAAGATTATACGTCATTTTTCAGTATGTTTAGCTTTATATTGCAATTTTAGTCTAGGTTAGTGGATATATTGTGTACCCTTCCTTAAATGTAAGTGTGATTTCTCTGCTAATGAAAGAAAGACTTAAATGCACTAATTACAATGGGGAATATTGTACAGGTAGCTGAGGTATGCATATCTGCCAAATGTAGCTCCCACCTGATCTGCCACACTGAGAGGCTGTTGCCATAGTTGTGCTCTGCCAGGCACAGCAGGAGATGGAATGCTGCAGTAACGAAGGACTAAGTCTTCACCTCGCAAACCTCAGCCTCAGGTCACATGAAAATTTTAAGGGCCACAATTCAGGTGTAGCATAAGAAGTGAGATCTGTTTTTCTATATCGTCTTCATTAACAAAAAAAAAAAAAAAGTGCATTGGTAATTCTGTGTACTTAAGAATTAAAAATCATGACATTTCCCAACCCACTGATTACAAAGATGCTGTGTAACTCCTGTAGGTTTTTCGCTTAAAATTGTAGTCAGTGTGATATTAGGGCCATTTTTTTTTCTGAACTTTCTTCAACTGTAATGAGAATACAAGAACTGGAATAAAATTATGATGTATAAAAACAGTTTAATCACCCATCAGTAGATGAAAATATAAGAAAGAGGAAGACATATTAATACCTCCACTAGTTTTCCAGCCTACTTTTCTGAATCCTGTCCATATTAACCAGAAAATGTGTTTTCATATCTAATAGTCCTGATATTTCAATTTGGGAACATATCTAAGCATCAGCAGCAACTAGTATGACTTGTGCTTATGAGTTTATTTACCGCATACATACACCAGACATCAAATTATTTTCTGAGCACCTTTCACATGCCACCCATGATATTATGGGATACTTATTATCCATGATTCTATGATCTCTTTTATGGATTGAAAGTCCTGGTCTGTCTTTCCAAATGCAGAAGTCCTTGATTACCTTGTCACTCTTCCATGTACACTGCTCCTCAATCTTCTGAATGTTAAATACTCCAAACTCTACTAAAAAATTCATGCATATGTTAGTATAACAAAATTTATTTTAAAGGATCTTTTCCAAGACTTCACTAGCAATCTATTGCTCAAATAATGCATTAAGATAAACATTATCATATTCATCAACTGTTCAATTTCTTTTTCATTCCGTATAATTGAAGAGATCTAATTAGGTTGCAGAATACTGATCATGCACAAATCATGTTATAATTTGTAATGTAGCTGGACAACTGTTAGAAATTAGGATTGTATTAGAAAAACAACAACAACAACAAGGAACAATGGCAACAACAAAACTAGAAAACCTTCAGGATTGGGCAAATGACATCAGTTTGAAAGGACATGACATGTCCTTGCATGTAAGGACATCTGTGTTATTCTAAAGAACAACACAGACATACAAGCAAAGAATAAAAAAGCTTGTCTAAGATGTGAATGAATAGAAATGGAAGGGAGATTACCATAACTATCATATACTAACTTTTGAAGACAGTGTTAACACCTGAAAATAAAAAAAATAAAGCTGATTCAGATCTTTTGATAACAGGATCCAATCAATCGCAGCAGGAAAATGCATGTGATAGCTACAAAGCAGATTTGCCAAACAGGTGGGCTATGGATTCTTAGGAATGATGCTGCAGTGACATGAAAATATGTATTCCATCTTTACAATCTGTATTATTATCCAGTCTGCCTTTTTCCCTTAAAAAATAAATAGCCTCCATATCTCAAGAAAAGGATCCCAAATTTTTCACAGGGATTGAGGTAGTTCTCTGAAAAGCTCTCATTTCCCTTCTAGAGAAAAAAGAGTTAGAGGATGCCCACAACTAACTGAAGACCTCTTTATTTTCTGCCAGTTGTCATCAGAAGTAAATCATCTTGGTAGTGAAGCAATCTAGGAGTCTCTGTCTACTCTGTCTAGAATCGGCTTTCTATATTGTCCTGATAAACTTGCTGACTTCTTCAGCACCCACTCAGTTGTGACTCTCAGGACCCAGCTAAGAAATCGCTTCCTTGAGGAGGAAGTAATGTGCCACCAAAACCTTCTCTATAGAGCCACTGACGTGCCTTTCATTTTAAAACGATTCCTGAAGATTATGCCTCAAAGTACCTGGGGATGGAAAGAGAGTCAACAAGTCAGTTAAATGGCTAAAAACATTCCAGTTATATATAAACTCTATGTCTTTATTCCCTTTCACCTACCAAGTCATATCTTTTCCTCTGCTGAGATGTACGTACTGATATTTTTACTGGAGGGAGAAGTTTGTTTTCTTAGTAGATCTAAACACCTCCTGCCTTAAAGCTTCCCATCACCAGCTTGCAGGAATCCACGCAGAACAAAACCCCATAGCGTGTTCTCACTTCTTTCTTCCATATGTCCACTCATCACTCTTTCATATCAGAAGCATGGAGAAAAATGACAAGCATGGAGGCAGAGGGGTATCAACTGCTGTGGATAAATCAATCCATCACAAAAAAAAAAAAAAAAATTCTGCCATGAAACTTAATCACTAAAGGTCATGTCAGGGAGTGAGGAACAGATTAAATTAGCATAGTATTAGATATGGAAAATGATTTCTGTCAAAATCATCTTTACCACAATTATAATATGTTAATTACGTATTTCATTAAGGAAGTTGATTATGGTTCACAGATGAAATCATGCAGACGAAGACACCTGGAAGGAAGCACTAGAGCCTGAAGCCTCTTCACACCCTCTCTCTCTCTCTCTCTCTTTCTCTCTCTCTCTCTCTCTCACACACACACACACAATTAGATACACACACTCTCATGTAGAAAAGCTTTTCCCAGTATACTTCAAAGATTATTAAAGTGCAGCTGTGACTGGTTAGGACAGAGACTCACAGAAATAAAGGAAAGCATAGTAGGGTACATTCATTTTCCTTCTATCAGTACTTAGAATGAAATGTTCGTTTTAAGACTATAACATCCTCTGCCTCTGGTGACATATTGGTGGCATCTAGTACTGTGGGTAAAGGATTTCAGCACTGACTAATGAGTTGGTGGCTGTTCGTTTTTTACAGGGAAAAGATCACTTGGCAAATTTTAGACTAGCTATTTGAAAGAGATATCATCAACCATGTGAATGTCATACAGTATCTTGTCCTTAGTAGTGGCTGCAGTGATGTTTATGGTGAGTTTGGGTACTTGGATGTGGTGAAATCATTACATTATGGAGCAATTAAATATATAATTTCTTGGTCTTCTTATCCAAGTGTTTGAATTGTTTGTTATGTCTAATGAATAGGGCAAGATCTTCAGGGATTTGGAAACACAGCCTCCTTGTTTTGACTGGAAACAATGTAGTCTCACACTCCCACAGACACAAGTGATGGAGACAGGAATTTCCACGTGTATGTGTGTGTGCATGCGTGTATGTATGTTGTATGTATTTAACTGCTAGACAGAGAATAGTTGTAGCCTGGATAAGAAAGGACTAATTTTATTCAGTTCTGACTATATGAGCAGAAGAAGTGGAATAAATGGAGTACTCAGTACAAGGAAGGGAGACGATTATATGTATCCCTCCAAAAAAGGGTCCTAGGGGTGCCCTGGGAATGAGAATGTCTGGGTCTCAGTCAAATATAATTACCTCATTCTCATATTTCCTAGTGAGTGAGAATGCATCAACGCTTGTGTGCCCTTGTGCTGATAGATTTTGCCACACAGAATAATCACTGTTGGAATTAAGCATAATTGTCAAGAAAGACTTGGTCATCATGAGAAAGACTGTCTCATACAACTGTCCTTTTGCTTTCCAACAGTAATTACTTCAGTAATTAATCTCTGTCATTTAACTGTATTACATTTTGAAAAGAGAAAATGGAAGAAAGACTGGTTTCTGACTAATTTACATTACAGTTTAAAATCCTAGAACAGGGTGAATCAAATGTCAAATTTAGCCCTTTCACAGATTGCTAAAATAGTCTCATTGTAACATCTAACACGAGCAGGAGTGAAGTTAGGTTGCTGAAGCCATCTCCACAATATCTGCCTTCCTTCCAGACCATACCTCTTGGTTGCTGGTAATGGAAAACAACAAATAGAGTGGGAACCCTGGTCAGAGAAATGTGAGTCACAGTCTACTGAAATGTCATTTCTGCCTCTAGTATTTGTGGTAGGCACCTGCTTACCAGACATGCAGCGTCTGCAAATGCCAAAAGCTTGTGGAGTGGCCATGTTTTCAAAAGCAGTTCCTAACAGTACTGAGAACATTCAATGTTTTTGGTGAGCCATGCTAGCGAGGCAGAAGTGCTGAGCATCCTTAGTGTTAGTTGCACCTTCGTGATTCCATTGCCCTTAAAATATTCTTAAATATTTTCATTCCTTTCCAACATTTGGAATTTTTTTTTACAAAGATCATATGGTTAACAACGATTCCTTATTTCCAATTTCTAGACAGATGAATCAACTGAAGTGTTTCACTGTTCCAAAAAAGTTACTGCAAGCTACATACCAATGAGTACCTTAGAAAGGAACAAATTTGTTTATTTCACAAACTGATGAGGATATTGTTTTCATGATCAAACATTTTTATTTTGGAAACTGACAAAAGTATTATTTTTTTACGATTGATCATTTTCTCTGCCACTGGTCTTCATAAGAGTTCAACTTGAATGAGACTTGCAGGATTTGACCTACTACCAGCAAAGAATGATATGTAAGACATGTAAGGTATTGTGGCAGCTATATTAGACTCAAATATTAGGCATTGCTCTCAAAGCCAAACACGCTTGTGAAAGAACTGCAGGGATTACAGTAAAAGCATGAGATCTGTCAGTCAGGGGGTCTGAGGGCATGACCTTATAGAGATGATCAGATACTGGTCCTAAGTCAATTGCTCTCCTTTCACCAACACAGCCATTGTAGTTGGAATTAGTTTTATAGTCTATGTTTTCCTGAAACTGATTGCTTAAAGAATGGCAAAAAAAGCAAAATATTAAATCAGAGGCTAGATATTTTCTTTCTTTCTTCTTCTCTGTAGACATTTTCTTTCTTTCTTCTTCTTTATATATATATGTGTGTGTGTGTTTCTACTCCTGATGTCTTGCTCTCCTAAAAATTAAAAAAATGAATAGTGATGGCTTGAGGTAATATGAAAATATTTCCAAGCAAAACTCCAATTAACTTCATGGAATATTTTTGTTTCTGAATAAGGGGAGAATGCAGGCTTCTGGACCGGGCCTACTGTACAGGGGAAAAAGATTTCCTTATGGTGTAGATCGATGTAATGCCAGAAATGTCTGAGCTGGAGAATGTGCTACATAGAATCTTGAGGAATATGTGTCTTTGTGAAAATGCAGCTCAGGAATGAATTGTAATTCTGCTGTTTTGCCGAGTACTCCCTTAACAAGATACAGAGCATTTTATTTCAGTTGCTGTGTTAAGAATTGCAAAATGTATGAAAAAAAAATTAACAAAGATGTGGGTAGGGTAGTAAAGAAAGAAGGATTCAGTTGTGACTGTGTAACAAGAGAGTCTTAATGTGGTACATGAGGAGGAGGTAGAGGATGTAAAGAGCTATGGGAGAAAAAAATGAAACAAAGGTGATTATGGTAAACAGTTATTTTCTTGTCTCTGTCCCCCAACTGCATCCAAGGCCTTTGTGAACGCTCTCTTTATAACATGCCCTTAAACGTCACTGGGCTTTCAAGATCAGCCTTATAGGCAGTGTGTTCTACTGATTTGCATTGCTAATTATATTGTACTAAATTTAGTTTATAGTGATAAAAAATATCAACATGATGTTTTACAGCATCTATGTAATCTGAGCTTCCTTCTTTCAGGACTATTTCTGGGATATGCAGATAAAACGGCCCCTTGAAACAACTGGGATTTTTTTCTTTTCCATTTCATATCCATTGTGTGATCTCAGCGCTCCAGATGTGATTTTACAGAGGTTCCACAGCCATTCTCCATCACTTTCTAGAGAGACGGGAGGGGATTCAGAAGGAGTGAGTGACGTGAGGGGGGCTATTTTTACAAGCCCTTTGCATTGTGATTAGAATGGGCTTATGGTCTGCATGTGTACATGGAAAAATCTCCCAGCAATTGACCTGCTAAGTGAATATATATTAGAGAGCAGTAAATAAAAAGCTACGAGGTTTTAGTTAACAAGAACTGACTGATACTAGAAGCCAGGTTCTGCCCCCCTCCCTACTCCTCCTCAGTGCTAGCTTGTTATCCTTTCACACTGGACAATACAACAGCACGTCTGTCTCTCCCCCTCTTCTCCCCAAATCAAAGATCAAAGGCTGCATTTGTAAAGCAAATAGTTGGAGAGCTACAGCCGGGTTTGATGAAAACCCACTCCAGGCCTCTTGGGAGATATTACCTTCCTCATTATTCCACTGATTGGCCTTATTTCATCCAAGGATTACTGCACATTCTCCTGACGGCTGATGAGCAGCTTCATGAATATACAAAATAATCCGGCGGCACTGGGCCAGCACTGATTATTATTGTGAAACTCGGAGGAGCAGCTTCAAATGAGCTGCTGGAGACTGTGGAACTCTTCCTCCCCGTTTTCCATCTGATTTTACCACAAGGATCCTTATTAGGCTATTTTTCACATGTCTGTGAAGAGAAGGAGAAAGAGAGAGAGATATTGCATCTAGTTAAAAATGATCAGGGAATTCTGGGTACCAGATGTTTTTTGCTTAATATTGCAAAATGGCTTTTATTAGATTACACTAAGCACTTACTAACTACAGTTAAACTGCTTTGCAGAGAAACCTGATGGGAATGCTGCCCTAAATAGCTTCTTTTTATTTATTTATTTCGGGGGGAGCGGTTTCATCGTGTGTGGGTGGGCAGCGAGCGTGCTGACGCGTGCACAAACAGACATATACATGAGTGTGTCTGCTCAGACGGCCGAGCCTTGAAGGCTGTAGAGATCAAGCAGGTGCAGTGATCAGGACCTGCACCTGAGCCCCGGCAGGCTAAGGCTTCAGCCCACCCTTCAACCTCCTTGGCGAGATCTTGTCAAAGTGCTCACGAGACCGCCAGGGCAGGGAGCTGAGTTCTAGATTTCCAAATGCAAAGCAACTAGACATGCTGTTGATGCAAAGCGCTTCTGAAGGACTTCGAACCGGAGCCAGAAACAATCTCTTCTGACAAATTCTGACTCCAAATAAGAGCCTTTTTGTGGTGGAGACTCTTTTGTGTCATTCTTTTTCTTAGTGTTTTTCTAATGACAGGAAGTGGTGGCCCACCTGCGCTCCTACTGTCAGGACACAGCCAGGTGGCATTGCAGTTGACAGAAGCCCTTCCTCTCCCAACTCTTCAATCTTCATTAAGTCAGATCAGATGAGAATGTTCTCTTGTAGGCCTCTCTCAGGCCCAGAGCCACTCGGCACACCTGCTGTTTTAATATCTGATAAACAGGGACCCTGAAATTGTCATTTACAGTTTGGGTGCACTTGTTTTTAGTGATTGGGAACCACTAAACTGCCCAATGCTATAAATGTCTTATCCTACACTTTGTAATATTTCACACAAAATAAATTACTGAAAAAATTGCTCCCTTGAACCACTTTAACCATGGTGCTGTTTCAACCAAGTATGTTATATTTTCTGGGCAGAGAAGTCAGAAAATCTGCTGCACTTCCTCTGACAGTGACGTGTTGTCTCCTTGCAGTCAAGACAGGCTGGTGGCTCACTGCAGAGCCCAGCTGTTAACCCTTTCTGGAGATGGCCATGAACTCTGCCACACAGCTGCTGGGTGCCCACAGGCTCCTTTTTTGAACTAAAGGTTACTTCTTGATACACATTCACTTTTAAACAGTT
>VXAB01009798.1:594-65461 GCA_013399175.1 Odontophorus gujanensis | reverse complement strand
GCGGGCGGGGCGGTTCGCAGGGTAGGGGCTCGCGTCGGGCTGCGCTCGGTGGGGCAAGTGAAGTCCCAGGTGTGTTGTCCCCATGTCACTTGACACAACTGCACGGCGCAAAAGGATCTGGAGATGTTAGCTGACAGCCAGCAGTGTGTCTAAGGTGGCCAAGAAGGCCAGTGGCATCCTGGCTTGTGTCAGAAATACTGCAGCCAGCAGGGGCAGGGAGGTGATCGTCCCCACGTATTCGGCTCTGGTGAGTGCTGTATGCAGTTTTGGGCCCCTCACTACAAGGGAGATATCGAGGCCCTGGAGCGTGTGCAGAGAAGGGCAGCAAAGCAGCGCAGGTCCTGGAGCACAGGTCTTACGGGGAATGGCTGAGAGAACTGGGATTGTTCAGTCTAGAGAGGGGCACGTAGTGATTCTGTTCCTGGAGGTGTTCATGGAACATGTGGATGTGGCACTGAGGGACAACGTAAGTGATGGATTTCCTCTCTGAAGAGTAGCAGGAAGCTGAAACATAGGTTGTGAAGTACCACAAAGAGGTGGCTGTCCTCAGCTTGTGGAGTCTCATGGACATCAGCCACACCACGACTGGTCATACCCAGGGGAACAGGGTCTAGCCAGCCCTGTGAGGTGTGATCAACAGAACTGCAGATTTCTGTGTGGTGCTTAGAGAAGTGAAAACCTGGCCGCCACTAGGCAGGGTGACAGCATACTGTTTTGAGCTGTTTTGGATTTTAGAAGCTAATAAATATTGCATGTGACAACAAACAGTGATTTGTCAAGTACTGTTGGAGGCCTTGCTCTGGGCAGGAGGATGCTGAATAACAATGAGTCATCCTGATGCTGGCAAACTACCATAAACCAAGGAGTTTAGGTGGAGTTGCAGATGAGTATGTGTGTATATAGTTAATGTTTTCTTATTCAGCAGTGCAGTTAATCTATTACAGATACACATAAAAACATATGTTTCAAAACATATGTACGTGTTGGACTAACTTAATGGTAGTGATCTAGGTGTGTGTAAAAACGCGTTGTATCCAACTATGAACTACCAGCGTGCTGTGCATTGGAGCATGTGTTGTAAAGAAAGGAAGACATATCTAGCAAGACAGTTGAGTGGCACCAATGACTGCATGCCTAGCAATTGTGCTTTCTCGTTGCCTGCCAGCCTTTCTGAGCAAAAGGCAGTATTGGCATTGATGTTATAGCAGGGATTCTGTAGTTTCTTGGTGGTGGAGATATAAACCCT
Source organism: Odontophorus gujanensis (assembly GCA_013399175.1). Classification (NCBI taxonomy): domain Eukaryota; kingdom Metazoa; phylum Chordata; class Aves; order Galliformes; family Odontophoridae; genus Odontophorus; species Odontophorus gujanensis. The sequence goes on along the minus strand of VXAB01009798.1, from coordinate 64,215 downwards.
AAAGATGCAGCCCACATTTCTAAATTGGGAAGATGAGGATTTGAAGGCTAGGCTATTTAGTGGATAAGGAATTAGTTGGATGTTCACAACCAGAGGGCTGCGGTCAGTGGCTCTATGTCCAGGTCAATGACAAGTGGTGTCCCATAGGGACCAATTTTGGGATCAGTGTTCTTCAGCATTTTTATCGATGACACAGACAGTGGAATCGAATGTGCAAGTTTGCTGATGATGCTAAGCTGGGTGGTACAGCTGATGCAATAGAAGAAAGAGTGGACCAATATGGACCTAATGAGGCACAATAAGGCCAAGTGCAATCCCACATATGTGTGAGAGAAGAATTCCTTGAGAGCAGCCCTATGGAGAAGGACTTGATGATGGTGGATAAGAAGCCTGACTTGAGCCAACAGTGTGCTCTTGGTGCCCGAAAGGCCAATTGTATTGTGGGTGGCATCAAAAGAGGGGTGGCCTGTGGGGCAAGGGACGTGATCTCTGTCTTCATGAGACCCTCTGTGCAGCACTCTGTTCAGGTGTGGAGTTCCTAGCACAGGAAAGATGTGGAGCTGTTGCTGCATGTACAGAGGAGGGCTGAGGGAGCTGGGCTTGTTCAGCTTGGAGAAGGGAGATCTCATTTTGGCCTTCTCGTACTTGAAGGGGACTTACAGCCAGAAAGGAGAGCAACTTTTTACACCATCTGGGAGTGATATGATAAGAGGGAACTGTTTTAAACTAAAAGAGGGGAGATTTGTATTAGATATCAGAAGGAAAATTTTTACTCAGAGTAGTGAGGCGCTGGCACAGGCTGCTCAGATTAGCTGTGGGTGCCCCATCCACACATGCGCTGGAGGCCAGGTTGGATGGGGCCCTCAGCTGGTGGGGTGCAGCCCTGCCCATGGCTGGGGGTTAGGCTGGGAAGACTTTGAGGTCCTTTCCAACCCAAACCATTCTGAGCTTCTGTGATTCTGAGATTGTATGATTCTGTGATTCTATGATTTCTAGTGTATGCTGTGGGTTGTTTGGCTGTCTGAAACAAATAGGCCTGTTTTTTCCCTTTGTTGGATGCTGCATATTACTTAGAAGAGAGTGACAGAAGTATTAAGCATGCGGAGTCAAACAAGGCCTTCTTGGAATGAATCAAAGGTGAAGGAGTTCCTCATGGACCATGGAAAGGAAGTATTGAGGGGATGCGGAATATGTCAAGAGCAAAATTCATGGCTGTTTTCATTAAGAGGAGTGAGAAAGAAAACAGGAGGGTTCTGCTGCAGGGGTTAATGTTAAGGACTAGGACAAATCAGAAGGAATGTGAGAATATGACCATGTGACTAAAACAAGTTTGGAGATAAAAAATAAGAAACTGAAAACAGAATGTGAAAAGAAGGCATCCTGTAACTAGCAGCATTCCACCTTTCCATGAGGCTTTGAAAAGGCCAAAAAAACCAGATGCAAAGTTCAAGAGCACCAGTGTGCTTTCACATAAGTAGGAAAGCTTATAGCAGGTAGAACACCAGGTCAGCTCTCAGTAGTAATAATGTAATCAGGGCAAATAGCTGGGAAGGCTTTCTGTGATCATTATTGCTATGAGGAATGAATGTAAGGCTTGCAAATGGTAGTTTCCCAGGAGACAATGCTCAAGCATGTAAATCTGAGGAAAGTCAGCAAGATAAAAGTACAGTATTGCTGTTAGTGCAAAATATAATTTAGGATAAATCATTTGCATTCACAAAAAAGTTTGGACAAGATGTAAAATATGTGTAGACAAGGACACTTGTTCTTAAGCCCGTGTTAGAGCTTGTACAGTTTAATCAAGATGGGATGACTGAAATTTCTGAGCTGAAATACCTAAGGAATAAAGACACAGGGAAAACCTCTGCTCTAAGTGTGAAAAAAGCCTCGGGGAAAAAAAATAATAATAAAGTAAATTACTGTCCAATTATTCATAAAGCGTGCATCAACATTTTAATAGAGAAATCACTTTTCAGAAATTCTGAAAATGTAATGGAATTAAATAGGTTTAATAATGAAATAAAAAAAATGGATTGTGAGGTTTTGTTTAAGATTAGTAAGAATATTTAGTGAGTTGTAAATTGTTTGAGAGTTTCAGTTAGAAAGACGTAGTGTAACCATACAAGTAATATGAAGTCTATAATTACTTTCCTAGGAAGATCTAACATGCCCTCCGTTATCAAAATTAAAACAGAAGATTGATGGAATAATTAATACATTTGAAGAGTTTATTTTTAAAAAGTAAATGTTTTTGTTTGTTTTTGTAAAGAAAGGAAACAAAGTATTATCTAAACCTTTTGAAAAGCAGTAAAAGAAAAATCTAAAACAGTTGGATGTAATATGTAATTGTCCATATGAATTTATATTATAGTGAGCATAATAGCTAAAATAAGGGAGTATCTGTTGCTCATATATATTGAGGCAGTTTTTTAGTTTCAAACATATTGAGGCAGTTTTTTAGTTCACTTAAATTACTTGAGCTTGTTGAAGAAAAATCACTAAGTTGAATTATTTTTCATGTTTACTGTTATTAAAAGTTATTCTTCCCTTATAATGATGACATGCGTCACAGGAAAGAAAAATAGAAGTATTAAGTTTTGCAAAAGCTTTAAAATATTTCTTATCCAAAGCTTTATTTTCAAATTTCGTTTGTTTGTTTGTTTTATTAGATCTGTACTTTTATTCAAAATAAAACAAAATTAAAGACTGGAAATGGAGTGTAGGAAAGTACAAGCAAACAGGGAACTTTGAATAAACTCTATGCTCAAATAGCTTCCTAAATTCATGCTTTATGGGGAAAAGAAAGTCCCAAAGAATGTATTTCAGAGTAATGTTCCTTGTTTCAGTAACAACCAATGCCTGAGTGTTCTCAAATAAAATGAGAAAAAAAAAAAGGCAGAGGAATAGTGTTCTTCTACATTGCAAGTGGATAGAAAACTTGTTCAGGGAGTCTGGGGGGTTGGACTCGGTCTGTAGAGGTCCCTTCCAAAGCCTACAATTCTGTGATTCTGTGAGAAGATTTAGCCAAATTATCAAACATACCTTGAAGATGGCTGTGGGCTGATGATGGGTCATTATTCAGTTTTAACCAGTTGTAGAACAACATTGCCCTGCAAACTCTCATGACTCCCACCCTGGTTGCTTATTCTTTCCTGTACCAGCACAGTATGCCTGTCTCTTTTCAAGTAGTATTAATCATACCACTTTCTGACCAGTAACAAGGATATTTTTTTCTTATATTTGTCTGGAAAGTGTCATCATTTGTCACAGTTGCATAATGCGAGTGAAGCATGAAAGGAGCCAGGTGCTGCTTTCCCCACTGTGTGTCTTTGTGGAAGGTGGGTGCTCAGCCCCTCTGTGCTCCTGTGGCGACCCCAGTTTTACAGGGCAGCTGCTGTGCTAGGAGAGAGTCCAACTGAACTGCAAGGAAGCATAGCACATCAGGAATTTAAAAGGAAGAACAGGGGTTCTGGAGGTCTAAAAATAAAATGGGTTAAAAACACAGACTTTGGTGAGTGAGATAGAAACCGTGAGCTATTTCAGGCATCTTGTACCAGACTGAAGAATGAATGCTGCGTAATTCTGATACTGACATGCCAATAAAAACAGGCTGATCTGGGGACCGCTGCTGATACAAGACCTCACTTGTGCTGGTTTGCAGAATACAGTATGTACATATGTACATGTATATGTCTACAGGTATATACATAAACACGTATACAAAACACCTTATTCAAATAACCATGAGCCAGGATAGCTTAAAGATAGTAAGGATGCATCAGTCAGTGTATTACTTCCTGTGGTATGTGTAATTGATGGATATTTAAATGTTCTTTTCAGGTAAATAGAAAGCATGAACAGTAGACAGTAGATGAGATCCTTTATATGAAGTCATGGCTAGCAAGTTAGAGTGCCAGAAACTTTTGGAACAGAAGTGCAGTTCTGTGCACAGAATATGGTGTAACAGGACCTTTTGCTGAAGGAGACTGTCCAAGGTCTATTGCTTTCTCAATCTGCTATCTCGTACATTTTTGTGTGGATGAAGTGAATTGAAATACTGGATTCCAGATAATTGTTGAAAGTTTAATCAAACCTCTGTCGTATTCTGAAGCATATAAGTGAAGTAATTTCACCAAAAAGTTGTAGCAGCTGGTTGTAGTAGACAAAGTGGAGACCTGGTACATGTAGATCGCTCTGAAAGTAATGCCTCCTATTTATTTCCATGGAAACTACAACAGATACAAAGAGCACACTGACTCTGTTTGATAGAGCAAATTCTCTGCTTAAAAATAATAATAAAAAAACCCACAATTTTTCAACACAGTCATCACCCTTAGCTATGCATTTTTGCCAGTGATGAATAAGAGCCTGCATGCTGCACTCATAATGATCAGCACCACTGCTCACATCCAGTGTTTGCACATCGATGTTCAGCAACCATCAGTGAATGCCGATGGGTGCCATTGTATTCTGCATGGAGGAATTCAGTGACACTTCTGCTTCATCTGCACTTCCGTGTCAGACACCATTCTGTCAGACTGCCCCTCTGCTGCCATCTGTTGCTCAACAACAGAATGTACTGGAATTGGCAGGGAGGTTCAACCTCTACTGCTGTACCACCATCATCTGTCTGTGACATCATGAGCCCACATAACAAAATAGGAGGCATTGCTTTTGATGCTGACAACATACATGCCATGATTAAAGAACTGGCCCAAAAACTCAAGATGATACTGAGTTAACCACAGTCATCCCATGCTTACCAGGGTTATTTCTGCTTCTGTGTCTGAAGAAACCAAAGTTAACTTTTATGAGCCTTATGATACTGGAGGAGTATCTTTTCTCTGAAAACACTTGTAATATACGAGTCTACCTTTTTCAGACAAAAGGCTTCATAGAAAACACAAGCTATAAATTTCAGTTCTCTTTTTCTCAGAATCATGATTTTCTTGTGATTCACATGAGTAGGGTCTTTCAGTAGAACATAAGCCTTTATTCTTTGAATTGCCATGAAATAGTGCCATGAAATAATGGGGATTTCAGATGCCATCATCCCCAGATTCTCATAATGAAGGTTAAGACTGAGTCAGCTATCTCCAATTTTCCGGTTTTCTTAGGAACACATTTCTTGACGACTTACATTTGCTCTTTTCTGATATATATATATACAGTACTTCTACAGTCTTTGATGTTATGTGAACCTGAATAATATATGAGATAGAGATTTGCTCAGGTATCATAGTATGAGAATATGCCCACTTATATTATCTTCTATTGTTCCTCTAAAGGCCAATTTTTTTTTTTTGTCACATTTTCCAGCCAGTTTGTAGTTCTACATTGCTGCACATTTGCCACATTATAGTTATTTTACTAGCTCCATAGGTACATTGCATATCCTAGTGGCTTCCTGGGTTTTGTTTTGCAAATAAAGAGCTCAATCTCTAGGAGAACAAGGCTCCAAGTTTATCTCCTGTGTGTTGCATTGCATTTTAAATGGCTTTACTAAAACTTACAGTGGCCCACTTATCTCCCTGCTGGTGTTTAGATATCACTTGCAGTGGAGACTTCTGTTGGAAAAGGTTCGCAAATGTTTGCCTCATATATTCGTTCTTGCCTCATATGCTCTGCTTTCTTGGTGTGCCTTGCATTTTTCTCATTTCCTTTAGTTTAACATCATACTTTTATTCTTCAGGTTTTTCTTTGTCATTTCAAATTATTTTAACCTTGGTGCAATCCAACACTGACTTATCTGAATTACTACATGGGCATCATGAAGGAATTCCATGTCTAATGTGTTCTACACAGACTGGACAAATCAGGTGCAGATGCCTTCCAAATGTCCAGTGTCACTCTGCGCTTCAGAATCTTGGTTTTGTTTTCTCCCATGTTCTATTCCAAGCCTTCTTCATTCTTTTACTCTAATGACTCTAATGAAAGACTTAATGAAAGTTGTTCTTTCATTGCTGAAGAACTCAAGTCATGTATTTCCTAGAGGAGCTGGTACTACATCACCATAAGAGTGTTCTATAACATTTAATTCCTTGCAGTAGAGATCTGATTATTATCTGATTCTCCATCACTAACAGAAATCACTGAGCGATTGTATCTGTGGAAATGCCTTGCATGCTGACTGAAGATAGCAATGATCATAATTTAACAATCAAGTTTAGCATAAATAATTTCCTCTTTCATTTTTTAAGTATTTCCTATTGCTTATGAGTTTCTTAAAAGAAGAGTTGCATCTTTTTGCTGCTAGGTGGTTTCTAATTTTATTCATTATATGTTTCTCTGGAGTTTTAAACCATTAGGAAAATTTGATAGCGTAATCATCAGCTACATAACACAAATTTGTATGATCAACAAGTTCTGCAACTTATCCCAAAGATAAACTGGAGTGATTCTGTCACTAATTTGACTGTATCCAAGCATGCACTTTGATATGATGCATGACCCAGTTTTCTTAAGTCCTGAATAATGCATTGCATTAATCACTCTTGCCATTCCAGTTTTCAAACTATCAAATCTTACATAAAATTTATTGCACTGGTTTTGTTCATCATGGCGAGCTTCTCACACTGTTGCACTATAAGAACGGTTGTAATGGCTAGACCAAAAGTTTGATGATGGCCAGTATCAGCATCTTGAAGCTTAACGTAAATGCTTACATATTTTACACTATTTAATGCATGGTATCTATAATGGATGAAACATCACTGAATATTTACCACATCTAGGAATTACTGCTATTCTTTCTGTGAGGATAAATTCACAGAGGTGCATTTTTTCTTTGCTGTGAGCAGTACTCTCCCAGTGCCCATAAGCAGTCCGTAATCATTTGCTGGGGTCTTTTTCAAAATACAACTTGTTGGACCCTTTGCTATGACAGCCTTGTGATCTGGGTTTGCTAGTGGATCAGAGGAGGAAGGCCATGTAACATGGAAGGTACGGGTGCATCTGACTGAAACCACTGTGTCCTTCTAGTGACATCTAGTGTTTCACTACGCTCCCTGCAATATTTCCTAGTCCTCTCTTCACCAAACCCTCCACCACAGTAATTAGTGCCATGTTCTGACGTTGAAGTCACAGAGAACAACTGCTGGAAGCTGTAGGCATGCATCAAGCATGGCATTGCTAGCAGGTCAAGGGATGTGACTGTCCCACTCTCAATTGGTGCATCCTCACCTTGAGTTCTGTGTGCAGTTTTGCATGCCAAATTATTAAATAAAATAAAAAATCAAAATCAAAATAAAAAAAAAAACACATAGAACTATTGGAGAGTGTTCAAACGAGGGCTACAAAGATGGTGAAAGGTCTAGAGGGCAAGATGTGTGAGAAGCAGCTGAGGTCCCTAGGTTGGCTCAGTGCAGAGCAGAGGAGCTGAGGGGAGGCCTGATGGCGGCTGCAGCTCTCACAGGGAGCGGAGGGGCAGCGCTGAGCTCTGCTCTGTGTGACAGCGACAGGGCCCGAGGGAACGGCATGGAGCTGTGTCAGGGGAGGGGCAGCTGGGGGATAGGGACAGCTCTGCAGCACAGGGCGGTGGGCATGGAATAGGTCATGCCAGGGTTCAAGGAGGGTTTGGACACTGATCTCAAATATAGGGTATGAATTTTGGATGGTCTTGTGATGGGCCAGGAGTTGGACTCAGAGATCATTATGGATTCTTTCCACGTCAGGATATTCTGTGATTCTCTAGGGGAAACTGTAGGGGCACAATACCATATTCTTAAGTGACAAGTTGACTGTAGTTTATTTCACCAGAGCTTCATTTTTTTCTCACTTTAGCTGTTGCATATAAATATAACCTGGAAAAGTTTTCAAGTTAACTTGGAGGCTTCAAGTAGAAAGAGGGAAGAGGCTTAAAAATGCCACAAGAAATCAGCTTTACATTCAAAAACTTTAAACTAAAAGACCAGCCAGTGGGTACTACTGAGATGTTGCAGAGATGTTTGTTGGGTGATAACTTAACCAAATCCTTTATTGCAGGAAGGGGACAGGCTGGAAGAGAGGGGAAAACTAAGCAGGAAGGAGCAGGTATAATGTAGCTAGAGGTGGGCTGGCAGAGAGCAGCTGGGCTGTGGAAGTCACGCTACAGAGCAGCAGAAAGGGATTGTTTTTTGGGGCGAAAGTTCTGTAACGACACCTTGCTGGGATGGCTGGAGGCAGTAACACGGGTACTATGGAGTACCCTAGAGGAGCGCGGCTAACACAGCTTCCCTTCCACACCCTGGGCCTGCCTCCTCCCGCCGCCGGAGTCCCCTCCTCCCCGCCGCCGCCTTCCCAACCGCCGCCGGAGGCGGGCGGGCGCGGGCGGCCGAGCTGGTCGGGCCCTGCCGGCGCTGCCCATGGGGGAGTGCGGGGTGCCCGCCCAGGTCCAGCTCTTCCTCCGTGCCTGCGAGCAGGGCGACTGCGAGACCGCCCGGCGCCTGCTGGGGCTGCCAGGCGGCACCGCCGGATCGGCGGCCGCCTCCGCCTGCGGCACCGAGGAAGCGGTGGAGCCCCGCGGAGAGGCGGCCGCCCCTACCCCCGCCGTCGCCGTGGACTGCACCGACGAGGCCGGCAACACGGGGTTGCAGTTCGCCGCGGCGGGCGGCCACGAGCAGCTGGTGCGGTTCCTGCTGCGGAAGGGGGCCTCGGTGCAGAGCACGAACCACTACGGCTGGAGCCCGCTGATGCAGGCGGCCAGGTAGGGCCGCCCTCTTTCCCCCGGCTGCCGCCGCCCCTCAGCGTGCGGGGATGGCGGACCCCGACCCCTAGGGCGGAGCGAGCGAGGCAGGGACCCGAAGGGGCTGGGCCGCGGGGAGCCGTGACCTGTCAGTCACCTGTCGGCTCCCCAGAAGATGCGCCCGTGGGCCGGGAGTGTGGGTTGGGATGGGTGTTATAGTCAAGTGCTGGGTTTCCTTTTTCCTCCCCTTCCTGCGGCCGCGCGGGGTATGCAGGGGGCATGATGGGGTGCCAGGCGCGTTGTGTTTGCGGTTTGTACAAACCTAACGCGGATCCAGGGCGCCCCAAAGCCTTCAGCTGAACTACCACCCCCTCGTCCGTTCACCCTTGCTTCATTTTCTGTTTGCACATGTACCTGTTGACAAATCATCTCAAAGTAAACGGAAATAATTGATTTCTCATGGCTTTTTCTTCCTTTACTAAATGGAGGAAGATATGCTTATCGCTGGAAGATACACAAAGTGATTACTTTGGATGTTAATGACAGCACCGGATCTCTTTGTGCATCATATCACTTGTATCATTCACTACAGAGCTGCAAAAGGCTCTGGTATTGCTGCTGCTTCTGTTTGTGTTTATCTTCACATACAAGAATACTCTGTGGAATTACGTATTTTGCAAGATTTGAGGGCAGCGTGAATTAAATGTCTGATTGAGAGGTTTTTTGTCATTTTTTTTTTCTTTCATAACATTAAAATACTTGGAAGAAAAGGATCTGAAAGTCAACATTCTTCTTTCAGTTAAAACCCACAGAAAGTTCCCAAAGAATGAGTCACACAGCTGGTTTTCCAGTAAGAACGAGGAAGACAAGGTTCAGCAGTTCTGTTATTTCATGAAGGTTAAAAAAAAAATAAAAAAATACCAAAAACGTTCTTAGGAGTTTTTTTCTTCAATGAAAACCTTACACTCGTTCTCTAGAGACAATAAACCGAATCACCATAGGCTGCTAATTGTTTTAGAGAAATTGTTACTGTTTGAGAAGTACTATAGATACAGAGATCTGCAGAAAAAGCTTAAAATGAAAGAACTTTTTTTTTTTTTTTTTTATTGGATAGCCAGAAAGGAAATGTAGTAATCATACCGACATACTTTTCATACTATGCCTATGTTGAATTTTCTTGCCATGTTTAGTCCTCTTGAAATTGGCGAGATAGCATATGTGTATAAAAGTAACCATGTCTCCAGTGACTTTGGGAGCTGCTGTAGTAACATAGTTAAAGTGGCAGGGTTACACCCTAAGTGCTAGACAGCCCTCGGAGGTTTTCTTCTGCAACTGTGTGCTTTCTGCAGGCGCTGGGGAGTTTGTGTCCCACGTCTGCTCTTAGTGGTCGGTAGCATTCCTGGGGATTTCCTCAAATAAGGTTTGATTTTCTTTAGAGTGTAAAAGGAGCTTTCAGGATCAAAACTGGTTTGTGTTTAACACTGCACAAGCATATAGTAATGCATGGTAGCTGCAATGAGCAGCACAGAAGTACAAATCCTGTAACTGTATTGTGCTTAATGTGAGAGTACTTCCTCAGCTGCAGAGGGGTAAAAGGTTCCCATTTCCTCACTGCAAGTTAGCTGATTTGAGGGGTGGCTTGCATTATTGCCTTTTGCTTACTGACAGATTACCAGAGCTTCTGACATCCAAGGTGTATTGAAGCTGTGCTTTCGGTGAAACCGGTGTTGGAATCCAGGTTCCAAGTGTTTCACACAAGGAGTCTTTCTCTGTTCCCCCGGTGCAGAGCTAAGTTCAGTTTCCTTATGATAGCAGTGGCCACTTGCTGTATTCTTTTCTGAGCTTTATGAGCATGTCACACTTGCCTCGAGCCTTCTTTCATTATGGGAGTTGGTTCATTTTTTCCCAACTGCAAAACAGGGGATGATGCTATTAACAAAAGATGGACAAACTATTTAATATAATGGCCTGAGGGTAGCACATTGTTGCTTTGGCCAGAGCATGCCTTAAATTGATGTCTCCATTATGAGCATGGTTTCCTGGTGTATGTGAAACATTTTAGGAGGGTACAGTCCTCAGATGTTGATTGTTCCCTCCAGTAAGGTGATCACAGCCTCATTCAGTAATTTGTGCATAGAATCATAAAATCCTTAGAATTTGAAGGGACCTTTAGAGGTTATCTAGTCCAGTTCCTCTGCAATGAACAGCGGCATCCACAGCTAGATCAGGAAGCTCAAAGCCTTATTCAACCTGACCTTGAAGGCATCCAGGGATGGGGCTTCTGCCATATCTCTGGGCAACCTGTTCCCATGCCTCACCACCATCACTGTAAAAGACTTCTTCCTTATATCTAGCCTAAATCTACCACCTTTAAGTTTGAATCTACCCTCTTTAAGTTTGAACTGTGCATGATCCCATAGTAGCCCAGTCCTTTCCATTAGTCTGTAGGCCAATTTGGTAATGAAATTTTCTGTGTTTGGAGTATGTCAGAAGCCTCTACTGTCCATTCTCACCTTTCTCATACCTCTTTATTTCCCTCAAGGTTTGGACACCTAAGTGTGGCTCACATCTTGCTGGAAAATGGTGCTGATCTCAACGCGCAGAACAAATTAGGAGCCAGTGTCCTCACGATGGCCTGTAGAGGTGGCCATGTCAGCATGGTAAAATTGTTGCTGGAATCTGGAGCTTATGTAGACAATTATGACCATTTTAGCACAAATGTGCTTAACAGCAGCAGAGACGACCTTCCTGACATCACTCCGCTAATGGCAGCTGCACAACATGGACATGAGGCAGTGGTACATCTCTTACTAGACTGGGGAGCTGATTGTAATTACACTGTGAAGACTATGGGCTGGAGTCCCTTAATGCTAGCAGCTGTTAGTGGTAAGGTGAGCTTAGCACAGCAGCTCATGGAGAAAGGTGCCAATCCTGATCACCTCAATGTACTGCATAAAACACCTTTTGAAATCTCTGTGGGCTTCAAGCACAAAGACATGAAGGACTACCTGGAATCTCTCACAACAATTAGACTTCAGACAGGTATGGAACATCATTTTTTTCTTTTGAAGGTAAAGGCTGAGCCTATTTGTTGTCAGCTGTCAGTTTGAAATGTTACACATATCTTACCCTAGATTTGCTAAAATATTATGGATTTCCCTTCTCCAGAAGTTTGTTTATGCTGGCAGTGATGCACTAAATTGTTCATGAAATCATTTTGGTCTGGATGTTGTGTTGGACATTAGAACATCAACAAGTCATTTCAAAGATTGAGACCTTATTCTGTATGTGGACCTTTGGGGTCATTTTTCAAGATATTTGTGCTTTATGATGCAACCTGATTCTGGAAGATGCTTAACAACAGGATTTGTAAAAGCTGTAAGGTAGGATAGGCTTCTGGCTTTCTAGCACTAGAATTTTTACCATGAAAGTTAAGGCTAGGACTGTCCCTAAAAAGAACCTTTCCCATGTGCTTCCACCCATTCAGCCATGGTGGCAGAAAGCCTTCAGGGTATGTTAGTCCACTCTAAGCAATCTGTGGCTTGTGTTACCCAGAGAGGTTTATTTTAAATCTTAGCTAATTATTTCCCTGTTAGAGTGCAAGGTAGATATACCCACAATCCCAGTCACCTGCTTGAAGCTTGTTAATTTTTACTTAAATTGATTCCTGCAAGTCAAGCCTCCCTTGTACTTTAAGAAGGAAGGACAGAAATCTGACATTTCCTTCTGCTTCGAAGGAGGTTTGAACTCAGTCAGATGCTGACTTGTAGGTTAAGTTTGGAGCAAGGACTTTCACACAGCTGGGCTACCAGGCAGAACTGGCTGACTGCCGACATTTGTTCATAATCAGCCTCTGAGAAAAAGACCTTGATTGGTTACATTACACAGAATCAGGCACCTGTGGGGGATTTGCTAGTGCAATGCTTTTCTGTCTCGCCTGTGATTTTGCATGTAAGTTCTGTGCATGCACAGTTAGCCTGATGAGTCTTGAAGGTCTTCTGTAGTCTCCCAACTTAAAGAATGGAAATAGTCTGTTTAAGCTAGAAGAGTGGACTTGCGTTAAAGCAGGTGAGTGTTCATGCTACCTCTGTTGAGTTGGAGTTTCCATTAGCGGAATGGTAGCAACTAATTGGCATGGAGGGGAGATTAAAAATATAAAACATCTCCATAAATTTCCACAGTGGTGTTTGTCTGTGGCTTTAGTCGACTCTAGCACTGTAATCTGGTATATCCTTTGGAAGGCAACAAGCAAAAAGAATTTGTATTCTGAGCCCCTGCTATATACAGGGCAAATTGCATCCCCGACAAAAGCACCTCTCTTCTCTAGAATGTTTTCACTAGCAAAATCAGTACTGCCCCTGAAGGCCTGGGCATTGTCTGTGTACCGTCCCTGCCCTTGCTTCAGTGTACAGAGTGGCAGTCCCTTCTGGCACCTCCTTGTGGTCCCCTGCTCCATGAGGCTGCCTCTCTTCCAGACTTTGCACATGCCAAGTACAAAGTCTGGTCCCTTCCTCAACTAATCGATTTAAATGTTTTCTAACGGTGAGCTCATATATGATTCCTAATGAAACTGTTAGCTGTTTCTTACTCAGAAGAAAACATAAGAACCCACAGAGTTTCTCCTGTTATTTCAGACTTTCCAGCAATTGCCTTTATTCAGCATTTTCAAATGACTTTTGTAGTCAAGCCATGACCATTAACCTTTTCTGTTTTATCATTAACATGTAAGAATCAGTCTTGGGAGACCTCTCAACATCTTGTTTTCTTTAAAGTCTTCATGTCCCATTGGCTCTAGTGTCAGTAATGCTTTGGAAGACAGAAGGAAATTTATTTTTCTGGTTAAAGTGGAAGGTGCAGCATATGTCACTATTTCCCCCTCATCTGATGCAGTGTCAATGGTTTCAAAGCACTGGGAAGGCATACAGAAAGAAAGAGCCTTCACTCTAAGTAGAACTGTAATAATTACAGTTGTTTCTGAGATTATGATAAACTAGGAGGACTGAATTTCTATTAATGCACAAATAGCAAGCTGTTTATTTGATCATTGCTATAATTTTTGTGACTGTCACAAGTTAACCTGTTAACTTGAGATACAGTAAAAAATAGGTCATCTTACAAAAGTCCTTTAGATTCACTTTCCAAAACAATCCTGTAGAATTTGAGCATTTACTGTTGTACAGAGGGTCTCACCAGACCAAGGCTTCCAGCAAGGAAATGCAGAAATTTCCTAATACAATTTCCTGGTGCAGAATGGAAGTTGAAAGGCAAAAAGCCAGTGCCAGTGCTACGGCACTACAGCATGTAGCCTTATCCCCTGCACAGAGAACCATACAGGTAAGTCATTCTTACCAAAGGGAATAAAAGTTATCTGTACTTTCATCATTCTTATAAAATGTGTGTGCACGTATTTGTTTAATAGTATAATTATGCACAGTTCATTTTTTAACAGTTTTTGCTGTAGAATTTTACAAGAATTAATTATTGTTAATAGAAATATTTATACTTTTCAGATACAGAGAAGAAGCAACCTGATGTCTTTCATGCTTTGAAACTGGGTAAGCTGACAGGATTTTTCTACTGTATTTGGTTCATTTAACCACTCAGCATGCTTGATTGCTGACATGGGAAACTGAAATATGTTCTGTGCTCACAACTACTTTCTTCCTTTTCAGACAGTTAGGCTAGTACAGTCCTGGTATGCGTTGGGCCTAGTAATCCTGTCTGGAGCTATGTTTTCTATGTCTGTGGCATAGATCTGATCCATAGAGCCCTGAAAGCTGCCTGTAGCCCTGCTGACTGTGATACATGCATGTATAATTAGTAAGCTTCAGCACAGCCTTGAGTCTGCTAGATTTCAATTCAGCTGCCCTTCTCATACTTGGGAGACTTTTAGTTCAAGGTCTGAAAATGTTAGTGCTGGGTCAGAAGTAGTTTTAGGGGAGCCAAGTGAATATTAGTCAGAGCATTTTTTGTTTGTTTGTTTTCTAAATTATTTGGTTACAAAAAAGCTTTGCTAGGTTGAGAAGCAGCAGGACCAGAGTTCAAAGTCAATTCTGGAGTTCCCGTGGGTTGCAGGGTTTCTGTTTAACAAAGTCTGTGATGTACCTCTGTGTTAAAAAAGGCCACTTGATGTCTTGTACTGCAGTGAGATATGAAAAATCAGTTCTGTGCTTTCCACTTCCAGTAAACTAGATTATTATTGAGGGTGGCATGCTATCATGTGGCTGCAAGGTTTATCTGGAGTTCTGATGATCTTCTCCAGGAAAGTATTGGCAATAGTGATTCTGTTGAGGGAAATCCATGCCCTGAAGCAGTATATTGCTTTAAGGTTTGGGTTGTTTTTTTGTTTTTTTTTAGTATATGAAAATATTTCAATTTGCACAGCAGTTGAGGATTTGTTTCTTTTTGCCTCTGTTCCTGCAGTGGTACATATTCAATCAGAGATCTTTTTTTTCCTCTTAGCTTCTTCCATCCTTTTGTCTGGCACACAACATCAAAAAAGTATGGGAGCTGGGTGAATTTAAACTCTCTTCAGAAGATGACCCTGACTACCTCATACATTTTTAAAAAATACTTGTTCTTCTCTTTAATAAGATTTAGACAAAAAAAAAATACTACCCATATTTTGCATAGTTTTTTGTAGTAATCTTGGTGACTACCAGCCTCTTTTATGTGGAAACGTGAACATTAGGTTTACTTTTAAAAAAGATAACAGGAATAATGCATTACTCTTGAGGAAGGAATAGCGAAGACTGGAGATTTAATTTAAATATCAGAACCAGAGTTTAAAAAAAAAAGACTCCCTTCTGAATATGAGAAATTTGAGCACTGTAATAGACCCCTTCCCTGAGAGGCTGTGGCATCTCATCAGCAGTGGTTTTTGGAAACAGAGAACCACCTTTGTGGGAGGAGTTGTGGGTCAGTATGGCACTGGAAGTTGTTCTTCCTGCTCAAGGTAAAGTTGACCTCCATCACCTTTCAGAGTGCCTTTGTACTCACCTTCTTTGATTCTAGAATTGTGGCTTTCTGTGATTTCTGTCTGTGGAAATGGACCGGCGATCTTAGTCCTGATGAATGTCTGTGTCTCAGCATCACTGCTGTTTCTTGCATGTCATCTTAGGAAAATTTAAGGAAAAGTTCTCTACCTCTGTCTTCACATGAGATGTACAGTGGTTTATACAGCCTTTATAGCCTAGTTATTATTTCCAGTAAATGTAGGCCAGTGTCAGCAAATCCAAATACATATTAATTCACTGACTGAGAAGTTATTTACTGTTGATGTGTAGATTATTTTTTATCACTGTTTTGCAGGCAATTTTCAACTGGTTAAAGAGATAGTTGATGAAGACTCAAGTCAGGTCAATATTACCAATGTTGATGGCGCATCTCCATTAATGATTGCAGCTGTAACTGGACAGCTGCCCCTTGTCCAGCTCCTTGTTGAGAGAAATGCTGATGTTGACAAACAGGATAATGTTCATGGTTGGACAGCACTAATGCAGGCCACATATCATGGGTAAGTTATATGCTGTCAGGGTCTAACAGAAAAGAAATTTCCATCTTCCTACATTCAGATAGAAAAAAAAAAATCTTTTTGGTATTGATTCTGGAAGCAGAGAGCTCTTTCTAGAGTTTTAGAGGCTTGTAGCTTCAGCTTTCTAAGACCCCTAGAGTTCCCTAAGCTTTTCAGAACAGACCTGAATGTGTTAGGATTTAAGAAATGAATGACACATTTGTAATCTTCTTCTGTAAGTACTGGGAACATAGTCCTCCAGGCAGGCACTGGGAGCTTTGGTGGAGATTTCAACTTCCAGCCTTTGGCTTTTATTAAGGTTGTAAAACCTACACACAGCACTGTAAGCCTACACCAAGTTGTGAAACTCAGGGCAGTCACCTTCATCTGTGCCCTCTTTTCCAGTCCTAAATCCATTTATATAATGCTCCTCTTCAGAAATTTTCATTAACTTTTCCAAAATGTGTCCACTGAAAAACTTGCTTGTCTTCTCTGAAGCTGCTTTATAAATAGAGTAAAATCCCAGAAGTCAGCATGGGTACTTCACATGTAATCTTGGTCCTACAGTTGTCAATATCTGAATGCAGGAGGCGCTTGTATTCAGGTACTCCTCTTGTCTGTGAAAACAAGGGCTGAAAATCCTTTATACTCAAAAGAATCTCTGCTACCCTTTGTTAGGAGCATCAGTAGTTGCAGTAATCTCTGCAAGCAAGTTCTGTGTGAGACAGGAACTCTGAAGGATTGAGTCACCCTGTATGCTCTGAAGGTGCAGAATGGCAAAACAGGATGGGAACACATTTTTTAAGGAGTAGAGGAAAAGAAAGGGAGGAATGCTGAGGAGGTACAGTGAGTTTTTGTTAGAAGATAGGAAGAGCATTTGTTCTTCATTTTAGTTTGATTTTGTTTGGTGTGTCTTCAGATAGAAGTAATGCTCTTAAGTGGAGATGTTGAGATCTGTTTGTCAGCTTTTGTGGTAGAGTTGGTGGTCTACTATTGTTGCTTAACAGTGTTCTTCTGAATTGCTTATGTGTGACTTTTTATACAAGGTCAGTTTCGAGGAATTTTATATTGAATATATTTTCCATACTTATGCTGTCTGTTTACTTATTTTGTAGGCTGCAATACAGTGTTGGTTTTAATTTGCAAGGCAAGTCCTGCTTATTTTTTCAGGAATATGAGAAAGGAGAGGGGTTGATGGGAATTGGATGGCAAGTCCTGGTATGCAACTTGCTTTTATGGGCTTTTGCTGGAAGGTGTTTGTATTATCACTTACTGCCAATTTGTTTGTGCATTCTAGACACTTCAAGGGAATATCCATCTCTAAGTTAAGCCTGTCTGGAGTTCAAAATTATTTTTAGTCATTTTGACTTTTATTATATGCAGTTTTTTATCTATTCTCAATATAATATGAAGTTTTTTAATTATTAATGATTTTGTATAGTGACTTCTGGACTGAGCTTTGTATTCCCACCAGCTTTTTGCCCTAAATTTCATTGGGAAATTGGCAGGAAGTTTCAGGATCACTTCCAAAGGGCAGTTTAAGAAACTGACTGTTTAAATTATTTTTTTATGGCAAACTTTCCACGTGCCAATTAGAGCAGTTTATAGTAAGTAAACAGTGTGTGACAAAGGAATTGTGGGAGCTCCTGACTAAATTGTGGACAACTTTTATACTTGTTTAGATACTGCAAAGGCAAAACTGATCTGCAATTGAGGAGGAATGGTGTAAAAGGATAGAAATTAAGCACTGGTCTTCTCTATCTCTTTCTCTCATACAAGCAGTGCATTTTTTTTTTTCTTTCTCTCCCTTGAAGAAACAAAGAAGTTGTGAAGTACTTATTAAACCAAGGAGCTGACATCAATCTTCGTGCGAAAAATGGATACACTGCTTTTGACTTGATAATGCTACTGAATGACCCAGGTATGTTATTTCAGAGTGAGTTGAGGAAGTGTTTGTAATTGCAACATAAACAGATAAACTCGTTCAATCTGGAAATTGCATTGAAGTTCCTACAGATTGTTGGCTGAGGTCCATGCTAGGCTGGACCAAGTAAAGATGCTGTGATAAACACGTTTCCTGAATTAATTATTCAGATGGATATAAACACATATAGGTTAATAGTGTTGTTCCTCTTGACTGTTTCTGAAAGTGTCCCAGAACGTGGTGTCATCAGAACCTGTTCGGTGTTATTTAGTTGTTGTGGCCCAGGTGTTCTGTAGTGTCTTTAGCACTGAACTCGGAGCTGGAGCTAGAAGTTTTCACTGAGTAAGCAGTAGTATGGGGACAGGACAAAGAGAGCACAGTCAGGAAAAGACTAAGAAACTGGCTGAAGCTCCCACTAGATCTCTAAAAGCTAAGAAAAATCACATATTAGTCTTCAAATTGTTAGCCACAGGAGTGCTTTAGAAAAAGACTGCATGCTCTGAGGAGACCTCAATTACCTTTAGATTTTATTGTAGTTTTTTTAGCCCAGCTAATTTGGGACTTTATTACCTGGTACCTGGATTGCCTTCACCAAAGTTGAATATCCATACTGCTACTGAAATTAGTGCATTTTCTCTCTGTTTACTCATGATGGTATTTTTGATCACTAGCATGTATCTTTGCTTTGTCTAAAGTTGATAATTAATAGTATGACATTTTAGAAAATTAATACAGTGAGTATATTTTTCATATAATTAACTACTTGTAGGACCAAATAGTTCATCTTGTTACCTGTTCAGAACTGTCAGTTCTGTCTGCCCTTCTGAAAGTCTTTCCTTATTTCTGTGTAAAATACAGTTTTACAGGATATTTTTTTTCTTTCCTGTCCTCATCTCATATTTGTTCTTTTTTCTACCTCTTCCTTTTCTTTGGTCTTACTTTTTTTTTCTCCATATTTTTTTCTTACTGTGTCTTTTCAGTCCCTTCATTGTCCGGGCTGAACATCTCCTTTCTCTTTGGGATTTAATTTCAAGCTTCTTTTCTGCAACCTGCACTTGAAGAAAGAATACTCATTTTTCTCTGCTCTCTTCTATGTCAGGTGAGAAAAGGGAGCACCACAGTGCTGTTC
Source organism: Odontophorus gujanensis (assembly GCA_013399175.1). NCBI lineage: Eukaryota > Metazoa > Chordata > Aves > Galliformes > Odontophoridae > Odontophorus > Odontophorus gujanensis. The sequence continues at coordinate 44,987 of VXAB01009798.1, read as the reverse complement.
TTAACTTGTGCAGAGTGCGAGAGCAGGCAGTTCACTTGGTCACACCACTGATTCTAACTGAATCATATGCTTATTTACACTGCTAAATATCTTTAGAGAGGTGACGGTAAGACTGTAGCCAGTGTTATGTGGGTAGAAGGGGTGGGAAACACTGGACAAGAAACAAAGATGTGGGTATTCATCTGCTTTGTTTGAGAGTTTTAGATTTATTATTATACTTAGGGGAATTACAGGAAAATCATCAGCAGATCAGTTGTGATTTGGCAAAACAAAACAGAATAAAAAGTATCTTAATTTATTTCTTTTAGACACGGAACTTGTACGGCTACTCGCATCAGCATGCATGCAAGTAGACAAAGACAAGAATAAACTGAACAACAGATCATCTTTGCCTTGTTCCAGAAGTAGGCAATCCTTTAATGTCCCAATGCTGCCAGATGACAAAGGAGGTCTAAAGGTAAATGCCTTTATTCATCCTTTATGTGTGAAGAAGGGAAGGTCATTGCTGACAAGTAGTTTGTAACTAATGTGTAATTAGTTGTGGGGGTCTTTGCTTTTCTGAATTCATAGTCATCATTAAGTAGTGGAAGGTGCTAAGTTCATGCATTTGGAGCTGAATTTCCAGTATGATCCTAGTTTTAAATCATCCAAATGTAATCTAATTTTCATAGACTCTTGCTGTACTCACAACTAATCTTCTCTTTGAAATGGGAGTGGATGTGTTACTGGACTTTTTTTCTATCTCCTAAGATACTGAGAAGCTGCTTATGTATGTATTTGTTCTATATAGAAATTGCAAGAGTAGTTATTTCTATTTTGCTGAATTTTCAGATTTCCTTGTTTGGAGACTATGTTTCCTAAACTTCTTATTATTTCTAGAATGTCTTTTATCTGTCTTAAGGTGAGGTATCCAAAACAAGTCATGAAATTCTAACTGGGGTCCTAGCTGTGTATCTCACTGAATGACTGGAAATTTACCTTTTGTCCAACACTAGGATGCTGTAGATTTATACTTACAGGAACCATACTTAGTGGGGTGATGCAACTCTGATTTTATTTTTTCTTGAGTACATCTGCTTTGTTACTTATTCCTTCTTATGTATTTGTACACTTGATTTTTTCCTCTTACGTATCACCTTGAATACTACTAAAAATGTCAATCTATCAGTATCATTTAGAGCATCTGTCCAGATGTCTTAGACAAACTATACAAAATAAATTGTTTCATCATTGCTTTTATTAACGAATATTTCCAAACTCATGTTTCATTTGGCTCAATATTTCCTCCCAGATTGAGAGTAAATTGTTGCCAGTTTGTTCCTTAGCATGTCTTTTGGTCGTATTACTTTCCCTATATTATTTTTTCTGGAAGCATATTTTCCTCATTCATGTAGAGAATTATACATGGAATAGTGATGAGCGTTATTAAAGTCAAGCTATGTCAGATCTTCTCCACTCTTCAGTCCACTTTGACCAGTTATCCTCATAAAGAGAAAAGTTGGTTTGGTGTGATTTATTTCTGACAGACGCATGCTAACTTTCTAATATTGTTATAAGTATCTAAGGTATTTCTCAAGTGGCAACACCATTTTCTATTCTTAGATACCATTGCATTCTCTCATTGCTACTAGGTCTTTGCCTTTTGACAGGCACTGTTTTTAACTGTCAATGTTACTTGGCTTTTTTTCAACCTAGTTTAAAACCCTTTATTCCATCTTTTTTATGTCTGTGCGGTAAAAGGTTTGTGGATAGGCCACAACCTTCAGCAGCACACTGGATACTACTCTAGGGCTCAGATGAGTGTCCTCTAAACCCCAGAAGAGAAATTAACCTCTGTGCTGGAATTCCTTTCTTGCCAGAAAGTAGTACAGGTGTATTGTACTGTAATATAGTGGCTGCACTTACTTCATTTCAGGTATTTCATGGTGAGAGCATATATAAAGAAATTGAAAGCACTGTAAAGGGTAGCAACTATGAGAGGAACTTACAAGTGATCTTTTTGCTCAGTGAGGCTAGCTTGATCCTGTTACAAGCCAACCACATTGTCTAAGCAGTCCCTTTTGTAAGCTCATTGTTCTCTATTTTAAAACTAGAGGGATTTTTTTCACCCTTGGAAGTCCTTTTGACAGGTGAATAAATGCTGAACCGTGTGGTTTTCATTTCTTTCTCAGAACCATTTGTCTCTATTGCCTTTTTTCCCTCAGGTCTTTGTTGCTGAAAGTAATGTAAATCTTTATTAGTTATGGCTCCAAAGAGATACACAGGTCTAAGGACTCTATCCATTACTAATACTCTGTGTAGATTTTAAAATCTTCTAATGTTCATCCACTGGAGGGATTGATTTTATGGGCAATAAGTTTTCAACTTATACTGCTTAGTTATATTCTGTGACAGTTGAAAAGAGTTATATCAATAAGCAGTTGAAAATTATGAAATGTCAGGGAGAGAGAGGAGTATGTAATGGCAAAGAATAAAGACTAAAGTACAAAAGTGCATATCTGGACTGGACATCATATAAAGCAGTCTTGATGAAGTATTATAATTTTTAAATGTCTAAATTTTTAAATGTTCCAGAAGGCAAAGAAGAGACTGTACTAAGAACTAATCAGACCATCTTTAGAATCTTGACTTATTTGCCTCCAAGCCACGTAATGCTTAATACAGACTGCATGAGTCTTCTTAATATAGACTGTAACCATCCTTAATACTGGAAACATCTTGCATCATCCATCTACAAAAATACAGAAATCTGTTATCTATTTGGAGAAGTTCTGTTTTGTGAAAAGTTCAGACAGTATCCATGTATATGATAGCTATATATAGGTAAAGGCTACAGGTTCAGTAGTCCTTAGGCAGTATTGTCTATAGTTTATATTTCCTTGCCTTGCTCTTTTGCAGACTACAGTCTCTCTTCAGACTGGGAGTGCTAAAGTTACCTGTACAGAAGCACTATATGTATTGTGAAGCTTGATTTTGACAGTAATACTGTCAGAACTCTTCTGGTTTGTCACTAATTTTCAAAATCTGATGGAGAGCCTTTCAGTAATTTCTATGTATGCCTCTAAAAAGAAGAAAACATGCATTACAGTTCATTGATGCCATAGAGTGGAGGAATGGGTGGTAAAGTTGAAAGCTTATTGTAAAGTTAAGTATTTACCATGTAGCTGTAAAATTTTCTGGCTTTAGTTCACCTATTGCTGTTGTCTACTTCATCTTTCCAGTTAGAATGGGAAATTAATGTAAGTTATTTTCCAAATGAAGAATAAGGAGAAAGATTAATTTTACCTATGCCTGATGAGAAAGGATTCTGTTGATATTTGCAAATCATTTTAGCATTGCTTTTGTGGTTTCTGTCTCGAGCTTCTTTATCACTGCAGTAGATATTACCAAATTGTACGTTTCCTTTCCTCATGTTTTGATTTTAGTTAGAATTAAATTGTTCCTTTTCCTTCTCAATCTAGTCTTGGTGGAGCAGGATGTCCAATCGGTTCCGCAAGCTGAAGCTGACCCAGACGTTACGCCATGGATTTTCTTCCAATCAGTTTGGGCCTTTTCCTGATGAACCTGAATCTTCATTAAATTCCACCATGAAAGCAATTCCTCAGAGTGACACAGACACCCCTGGAACTACTGATGCTCCTTTGGCCTGGGTCACAAATAACGCAGGTAATGATAAAGCTGGAGTTTTCTTATAGGAAGTGAGCTCTTCTGGGATAGTCAAGATGATAATATTTCTAGTATTTTCATGTAGTTCTCCTTTATTTTAGTGTGGCTGAAAAGTCACAAATTGTATGGTATAAAAAGAGATAGATTTGCATTCCTGACTGTTGATGGTGCTGAATGTTGAGGGCAGCATCATTTCAGCAGGGAAATGCAACTGTAACAATGTTACTGCTTTGCAGCAGGAACCCTCACATTTGTCAGGAATAGGCACCTCACTCAAGAATAGTTACTATCCTCAATAAAAGAATTTATATAGTGAAAATCAGTTTGTTAAAAGAAATCTGAGAAAAATGAAAGTTCAGAAAAGACCAAATTATAAAGAGCACTTACTGAAACTGTACAGCTCTCTGTGCTAGAGTAGTCTGTAATGTGAGCAAAGACTATTGACTTAACTTTAATTTAGGTATATGAGGCATCAGTGGAAAATGTGATTCTCTGTGTTTACTGAGGTTACAGCTGTCGAATGTTTCAGAACAGCTGGACTAGATGATCTTAGAAATCTTTTTGAGCCACGTGATTCTATGGTTCTGTGCAAACAAAAGCTATACTCAAGGATAAAAAGCAGGGGCATGCAGACAGTAAAACTTCATTTATGTATTTTTCAGGTGTAAACACTGCAAAAGGAGGAAAGGATGAGGAATTATTGACAACCATGGTATGTTAAGCATTCTTGGCATGTTCAGAAGATAATTCAGTTACAGTGTTCTTTGTGCTTTTTCTCTGTTTGTTTGTGTTGATTTTTTTTTCTTTTTTTTTTTTTTTAAGCTGCTATCCAAGTCACCATTAAAAAGAAAACTGTCACTGGTTGGTAGTCACTACAGCAGGACTGACAAGCTGTGATACATACGTTGTTTTATAGACTAGGAAGTACTACAAACAGTACAGGATGACATTGATGAATGCTGGCTTCTTTCATGAGTTATCCTTACTTTTGTATGATCAACAATGAAATAGTAAAATAGATTGACTGAATGGGTGATTACTCACTGACATGCAGTGTGCTGTGAGGAAGGCATGAAACAGTGCAATCTGAAAGTGAGAAATAAAGTAAACCGTGAAATAGCTTGGGATGTATATTTATATTATTCCGTTTCTTCTTTTGTTGTGCTTTAAGTTCTCCTACAGCTTACTCCTTGGAGATGTCATTAAATTTGGTTGGTGATCTTTTATTTCCGCTTTTAAGAAGATTGAGCAGATTTTGATAAGACTCACTGACAGAACTCCAGGGAGCCAATCACTTGTGCTGTTCTTTTCTTCTTTTCTGGAGAATGTATATTGAGCAAGAATAGACAGTTGTTCAGCATTTCCAGGTGTCTTACATAGGAATTCAGAGAGGACAGCCTTATCAAGCATCCTGTTTGTAATTTCTCTGGAAGTTACTTGTTAACATTCCTGTTAAAACTGATGAAGAGAGGGACAGTTTGTATCTCTTCATGAACTTCATTCTTTATACTGGGAACTTACTTGTGCCAATATATACCTTGGATTCTGTCCATTATTATATGCTACACATCTTCACAGATGCTACTTTTATGTCTCATTTCCATTTAATTTTGTTAAAAAGTGCATTTGTCTCCATCTTTTTATTTAACTTTGAATCTACATCATTAACTCCCAATAACTGTTCTAAGAAGGATCTCGTTTCTGTTTTCCTTTCTTTTTTTCCCTCTCTCAGTTGAGAAGTAGTGCTCCATTTACCAGACTGCCTAGTGATAAATTGAAAGCAGTGATACCCCCTTTCTTACCACCCTCAAGTTTTGAGCTTTGGAATTCTGATCGAACGCGAATCAACAAAGATGGCAAAGGTGAACAGATGAGAACTGCCTGGCCACAGAGAGCAATCAAGCATGATTTTAACAGCAGTGGGAACTCAGATGTGGTAAGCAAATGAAATATGTAAAAGTAATACTGTGTGTTTTTGTGTCCAGGGCATGCTGGCTGCTGAACTACACCAGTTCTGTTTTTAGAAATGATTTTGAACCAATTGTCTTAGTAGTGGTTTGTCATTTTAAGATCTGCTTTTTAGGAAGAATACAACCTCTGTGGGAGGAACGTGAATGGAGTGAAAGCTTTCTGTGAAATAAAATGTCTCATTTGATGATCCCTGGAACAAAGGCTAGACATAAGGAATTTGCTGCAAACTGCTGAAGTGACTGTTGGTTTCACCCTTATGTATTAGTTACCAAAGTGGGCACAGTCATTGTAGTGTATCAGAAACTACTCTAATTTTGAAGACAGCCCATGGGAGAAGAAAGTGGTTTCTGAATTTTTTAGGAACTAGGGGAAGGGAAGACAAACTGTTGAGATACGCTGTATGCAAAAATGTCTTGACATAATATGCTGAGAAGGTTACTAAAATTTTAGCAATTAGTGATCATGTGGGCTTCACAATCTTGACAACCTTTGCTCTTATAGTTGCTCACAGAGAAGGTCTACTTGTCTGAAATTGGACTCTACTTTCCTAGTAAAGTTTCTTTTACTAGACCAGAAGTGTACTTCCTGCCAGTTTTAGAAGTGGGACAATGAAGACACTGTAGAATGATTTTTTTTTCTGTCTTCCCATTTTAGGTGAAAGTTAGCTTAATATCACCAATAAAGGAGGTTTAGATGGAATGTGGTGCAGTAGGCCAGGCTGAATGGGACTTTGAACAACCTGGTCTAGAGGGGGGTATCCCTGCCTCTAGTAGGGAGTTGGAACTACATGAATAAAATAGGAGTTGAAGTTTATTTTTTGTTTTGCTTAAGGAAGAAAGATTTTTTTTCTATTCCAGACATCTGTTAGCAAAGGTACGAGACCAGTCAAATTACCAGCATTTGCAAGAAGGCCTGCATCTCCTTCAAACTCTATCAACTTCAACCATTCTCCTCATTCTTCTGGTGGATCTAACAACATTGCAGGAATTAATAGGCATGGAGGAGAACTGCATAACAGATCAGGTACCATACTGCTATCGTTTTTAATACAGAAGTCCCTTGAACCTGATTCACCCAAAAAACTCAAAGTATTTCTGATGGTGTTGGGAGATAGTAAACCTATTCTGAAGTCTCCTCTTGCTTCATAATCAATGTTTCTATTAACTTGACTGAACTTTGGACACCTACATAAGGGAGCAAAAGCCTTACATCTGTTGCAGAAGTCTCAGATTAATTCCTGTATCAGAAAAACTTTTCTGAGTTCCCTCATGGTGGATCAGATGCACATTTGTCCATTACAGCATGTATTTCTTGGAGCTTACATACGTAGCTTGAATTATATCCACCAACTGTAAAGAAAATACAATGAGGCAACTCAGGGCACATACCCAAAGAGGAAGAAAATCATCTATGTATGTGTGTGTGTGTGTAAACAAGGTTGGCTCCTCTCCTCTCGTAGCTGGCTTTTGGCTCCCTTGCTGAAAAGTTTCTGAACAGGTCTGAACCTTAGAGCTCCCTCTTACACATTCATTTCTGAACTGGGGCTGAATGATGAAGAGAGATAAATGGAATATTAACAGACTTTTTAAAATTAAAGTCTCCTTGACTCTGTGTGTTTGGTTTGTCTGTTTTTTGTGGGTTTTTTTTTTTCCTTAGGTGGCAGTGCAGACAACGTTTTATCACAGATTGCAGCCCAAAGAAGAAAAGCAGCAGGCTTGCCTGAACAGAAGCCCAGCCAACACAATAGTCCAGTCCAGGCAACTCCTTCATCCACCCTGTCTGATACGCAGTGTGCTCAAACAGTTGGCAATGGACACATAATAAAGGTACAAATGAGTGTAAGTTTTTCTGCTTCTAAATTGACTCTTTTTAATAGGTTACATGTCAGTCATGAGTGATTGATAAATACAGCTGAGTGACACTGCACAGCCTAAAATTAATTAATTAACTGCTACAGTAGTGGAAACTTCAGTTTTACAAACCTTTCTTTTAATTACAAATACTCAAAGGATCAGACCTGATAATAAAATACAGTTTTGCTTTATTATTAATTTCACTTTCTTTTAAAAACAGTAAATGTAATATTTGATTTTGAGGTATATATGTTCCATTATTTTGAAGTCATATTTCTTATAACTTTCTGAGACTCTAATAGAGTCGTGTTTTGCATGTTAGTTATTCGTAAGCTTTCCTGGAAAGGTCCCCTCCAAATGCACAACCTGAAATAACATTAGATAATGGGTACAAGGGTCTGCCCATCCCAATAGTATGCAGGCACTGGTCGACAAGGTGTTGTTTTTAAACAGTATAAACATCAAGATGTCATTACTAAATGTTTTTGTGTGTGTTCTTTGAAGCTAACAGCTGTGTAGAGCAAAATTTTTAAGGATGAAGATTTAAAATCTTCAAACTCTGTGCAGAGGCATGTTAGAAAGCAGCATCCTTGCAGAAGATGTTGTGAAATACGCGTGTTTGTTCACACAGGAAAAGTTTAAATTTCAGACATCAAGAGAAAGAAAGCACAGTTTGGAGTTTTAGTTCTGAAGTCCTTTATTCTGCAACCATTAGTGCATATGACCAAGAGAAAAACTTCTCAACTTTTTCTTGTGCAATCTCCAAACAACTCCTTGTTTTTTGTTTTGTTTTCTTCATGCGTTCAAAATATTCTCCTTAGAGTTTTGCCAGAAGAAACAAAAATAACTGTAATGTAAAATTATTGCATTTGCTCTCTCATTCTGTGATGTCTTATATGGGAACATTAAGGAATAGGCATATTTAATAATTGAAACATTGATGTTAAAGGAAGTCAAGTGTTCTTTATTGATTTAATAGGCAAAATTTCCAGAGGGCAGCAGTCAGAAAAAAGAAAAATGTGCAACTACCAATGCCAAAATAGTTTCCATGAACAGTCGCTGTGTGATCTGTCAGCCTTGATTCTGAAGGGGCTGCCAGTCATGTTATTAAATTGAGATTAAGAGCTAAAAATCTATAACTCTGCTGGACTCCAAAAGCTATGGACTCATAATCTTTCCTTCCTTTCTACTCCACATAACTTCTCCGCAGGTTATAAATGATCTGTCTCCTTCTTTCTAGTAGACCAAGTCACTTTATTATCCTCTTCCCTCCTTAAAGTCTCCCCTGCTGAACAGGTACCAAATGTTTTTTTCTTTCAGACCAATATATTTCTAATTAAACTCTCAGCAGTTGCTCTCGGCTTGTTTTTGTCTTGGAAATAATTTCAGAACTGCTTATACACCCCCAAAAATCATAACTTTTTTTTACTAGTTCCATTAGTTAGCCTATTACGATATAATATCTGTTCCTGTAAGCTTTGACCTGCTGATCTTAAGGCCTGTCATTACAACGCTGCTGCCAGTAAGAAGTTTAATTATTATTCACACTCACAGTGGAAGACATTAGGGGATAAATAAGTAGTGAGTAATGATGCACTGTAAATCATCTTCTGGAAATGCAGTTCATAATTCTATTGAAAAGATTTTTAAATAGAAATGATGCTAGTGTGTTAGAAAGGCAACAACTCTTCAGCGCTCTTTGCTCAGATGTCTAGATGAAGTTAGGTTTACCCATCAATGATAAAACCTGTAATTAGTGTGGATCTCACTGTAGATGTTCATGTACCACCTCCAAGATGATTTTCTGGATAGCAGTGTCTGCTGGGAATACATAGGGTTCCATGCTGGCTGCAAGACCTTAAACAGCCTACTTTGTTGTGATAAGCAGTGTTAAGTGCTGAAAATGTTCTGTCTGTAACCATTATGGAAACTTTTGTGTCCTCCCGTTAAGATTATGTTGTCTAAATTTGGAACTGATCTAAAAAGTGCCTTGATGTTACACCGATCAATTTGCAAATGCTGTCCATGAGAGGAGAGACTGTACAAACATTAAAGAAAGGAAACAAAAACAAACTGAATAATAATTTACAGAGTGATGTAATTTATGAAGTGCAGACAATACACCAAAAGAAGAGTATTCTACAAATGTCAAATAATAGACTAGAGAAAGAGAAACTTAAGGTTAGTTAATAATCAAGTTTGAGGATTGACTGCAAACTTTCTTTCCAGTGAAAGGGATTTCAGTGCACCTGCAACTTGGTTTACACTTGCTGCTTAGCTTGGGTTAAACCAGCATGAAATGTTACTTTAAAATAGCATCTGATACACTCTGAGAACCTTTAATTAAGGATTTATTTAATTAAAACCCAGAATAAAAAAGACTTGTGTTATGTTGACCTGAGTCAAAATAATTTTTTGCCTTTTATAAGCAGACTAGTTACGATGCTTATGTAGAGAATTGCTTTATGAAAGTTTTCCTGGTCCAAAATTACAGCCTTAGTACATGTATTTTCCTTCGTGAATTTGAGAGAACAGATTCTCACCTGGGATTAATCAGTATTACTCAAATGATTGTAGTATGACTCAAACAGATACATCTGTGGTTGTGACTACGTGCTGTGCAGAAATGATTCTATGAATTGTAAATAATGTTGAAGCATCTTATATAGGTAAACACCTTTTTTCTTTTTCCTCTGAAATAATTATCTTATTAACTATAGCAAAAAACAGAGATGAACAAAAGACCTCCATCTGGGACTTCATCTACATCTAAAAGCACATCACCAACTCTCACACCTTCCCCATCACCCTCCCCGTCTCCTAAGGTTCACAACGTGGAGTCCTCTCTCTCTTCTTCTCACAGACAGGCCAAGAGCAATGGTTCGAGCAGTGGTACAATTACAGAAGATGGTGAGTACACCACTGCTACTGCAGGTGATTCATTTATCAAGATTACATAGTGTTTAAAACTATAATTGTTCTGGAATACTGTGTATCTGCACTGAGAGTGAAAACATTTTCTCATACAGAAAAAGTATTTTAGTGCTTTCTGCTGCAAGATTTGCATTCCAGCAGTAATTATGTGTGTTTGTCTTCCAAAAAATATGACCTCTTCCATTTTGAGGGAGATAATTACCATGCTAAAGCTTTTATAGAGCATGTGTGTAGGTAGGCCACTCTTATGGCATACCTTTTCTTCCCCTATTTTCTGGCTTAAATATCTCTGTCACTTACTAAGGGTGGAAAATGTACTTTCTCCAAATTTGAAATGAAAATGCATTTTTAATAAATTCAGTGAAGCACATCATTACAGAAAGACAATTTTGATTCACAGCAATTGATACTTTTCCAGTGAGATTATTTACTATTAACTTGATTTTTTGGGTCTACATTTTTATTTGTAAAAGTCCTCTTGCTGTGTGGGGTATTTGGAAATAGGACTTTCTGTCCTTTTATCATGGCCTAACTGTAACATACTGTACTGACTACTGGAGAAAATCCTTTCACGCTTCAGTTAGTGCTGTTTTATAATAATGACTTGATAACAAAAAAGTTGTCAGGTTAGAAAAATATAGAGAGGAAAATAACTGATTCTTGGAAAAGAAAAGGAATTCCCCAAACTATCAGCTGTTGTAATCTCACCTTGAGAAGCAAGGCTTTATGACAGCACCACTAGTGGTATGATACAGCAAGTTTCTTGTGTAGCAGAAGTACAGGTTGTCAGGAGCTGAAGTAGTTCTGGGTTCACTGTGCTTGTAAGCTTTCATACTTGAGTGGTCCTTTCATCCAAGATCTTCCCTTATTGTGAGTTAATTCATCTGTAGGAGCTCAGAGGCCCAGCAGTAATCAGAAGAGTAAGTTATGCAGTATTAACTATTTCTTATTTCAAGTAAACTGAAATGAATTTTCCAATTCATTTTCTTTGGTCATTGCTTGAAGGACCAATAGGCACCATGATTCAGAAGTATGTGTGGTTTTTTCTTAGGTAACCACTTGGTGGACCATCAACAGCTTGTCCCTATTCTGAGAACCAGTGATGTAGAGAATCATGAAAGAAGAAATCATATGAGAGTAAAAGGAGGAGGTGAAAACTTGGAGAAAGGTAACCTTACCCTACTCCTATAGAACAGTACTGGAGAGATGCTAAATGTGGCAGAGCTCAGAGAGCCTTTGCTTTGTCCAGGGATGATTATCTGATAATATATCCTCAGCAGTTAACACTGTAGAGATCAATACAATTGATCTTTTCTGACCCTTTTTTTTTCTTTTTTTCTTTCTGATATTATAGATGAACTGACTGGCATCCTTAAAAAATTGTCACTTGAGAAATATCAGCCTATTTTTGAGGAACAAGAGGTAAGTCTTTTTTAAAAGGTGGGGTTTCTTCTTACTGTTTTAGAAAAAGTATGGAATGACACACATTGCATTAAAATTACTTTCCCAAATCTCAACTTAAAAATTAAAGTTTTACAACCATTTCTGTTTGCAGAGAGGATCTTGAAATACAGACCAAAGTTATATTCCTGGAATTCTCCAGGAGTGTATCAGTGCTTTTTACACAGAATCTACAATTTTGTTATAGATAGATGCCTCAGATATTTTTTTGCTTCCATTTTTACATCCTGCTTTCTCTATGTGTGTCCATATCCAATGGGGTTGAACAGTTCATAGGACATGCTGTATCATTTCTGGAATCACAGCTGGAAGATCACTTTCAGCTGGAGAACAGCAGGCTGTCAGACTCTGAGATGGTTGCTTTCCCTACTTTATCCACTATGAATAATCAGAAAGTGATTTTAAACTGGAGAACTTGAGTGTTGTAGATTAGACCTGTGACAGTGACTTACCTGAAGGATGGAATTAAAAAAAAAATCATTAGTGAAAATAAAAATAGTTCACTTAAATGTTTAAGACATTAACAAATGCAAGCAATTATTGCATGTTTATTTATTTGTGTTGAAAGGCAGAGGGCAGTGAATGGACATGTGATTAATTGCCATTTCTGTGGAGTTCAAGATTCTGCACCACATACACTGGGCTTATTATTGTTCCCTCGAGTGATAGGGAAAGAAACATTTTGTAGAAATGCTTTTATCTGTGACGTTTCTCTCAGTATGAAGTTTTAGATGTTTGTTTTTATCACACCTTTATGGATGTTCTGATATAGTATAACTGATATATGAGCAAACCCTAAATTTTCCTTTGGAGACAATGAAAAGGTACACGCAGTATTCTGAAAATTCAATACTTTTAAAAGAGAGAAAAGCCTTTATTTATCCAACTAACAATTACAGTAAGGAAAGGACTGTGCTTTTCTGAAGACCAATAAAACTCAGGAACGTTTAAACTATATAATAGCAAACAGCTGAAGTATTAACAGCAGATTTAAAATTGAACAGCAGAGTGGAAAAGTGGGTATCATTTGAAACTGTCAATTCATTAAACTTTTTGCATGCACAGTATGGAATATATTTCCAGTAAGTTTATACAACCGAGAAAAAAAAAAAGAATTCTATCCTTCAGTAGTGATTCTTACCTAGGTCAACGCTTCTTTTTCCTTTTTCACATGCAGGTGGACATGGAAGCCTTCCTTACTCTTACTGATGGTGATTTGAAAGAGCTGGGTATTAAAACTGATGGTTCGAGGCAGCAAATTCTGGCAGCTATTTCTGAACTGAATGCAGGAAAGGTACATTTTGAAGTATGGTACTTACTAAACTAATTCCAGGTTCACTTGCATTGTTAATCGAATATATATTTGGAAATTCACTTGCAGATGTTAGCTAGAAATCTAAAGGAATGTTTTCCTAAGAAGACATATAACATGCTTATTGAAGAATACCTTCTTTTCTGGTACCACCTGTTCTACTTCATAAACTCTTCCCTAGTTCAGTAACTGTACTGTTTTTTCACAGTTATGCAAGGGCAAATATTAAATGCTAATATTAACACAAATGTTGGTCACATTACAGTCAGTGAACTTCGATTTCAGTGACACTAAGTTGAACGTGATTTAAAATGTCTCCTTCGTTTTTTCTACTAATTGTTATTCTTTGTGACAAGATAAACTTCACTTTTCTCATTTCTGACTTTTTTTTTCTGCCTTGACACATGTACACCATCTCTAGACCACTAGTATAAGAGGTGGTATTCATGTCAGAGAGATCATGGACTGGAGCATCCCTTTAATTTGAACTGCTGAACTATGTAGCTGCTTTTTTAAGTTTCAGGTTTCATTGTCTAATATTCTCTGATATTAGAAGCTCACATAAGCAAAACATAAATATAATTCCCCAAGGTGAGAGCAAAAGCAGCCAAGACAAAACTACAAATTTGAAGAGGAAGATGATGCTCCATGCTGTATAGCCAGGAAGAAAATCCTGAAAATGCTTTTACTGCTGTCTGACAGTTTCATGAGATTGTGAGATTTTCTATATACCTGAGAGAAAAAGATTTGATATTATTCCCCATAATGCATTGTGATTCTCTGGGCATAGAAATACATATTTTCCATGTTTTTGTGAATTCATAATATTATTTTTTCTTGAAACAGAAATACTTAATTTCTTTTTCTTTCATAGGGTCGAGAGAGACAGATTTTACAAGAAACTATACACAACTTCCACTCTTCCTTTGAGAGTAGTGTTAGTAACACGCGACCTCCTGGTCATTCCCAGAGTAAGTATCACCCGACATTGACTGAACAATGTGTTATTTCTAATTAGTGCTAGTTAGAGGACAGAATGGGGAAAACAAGCTAGTTAACCACTTTCTATGTTTGATGCATATTTGTGTCTTTTACTGAGATTGTAGAGAAGATTTCAAGGTAAAAAAGAAGAGATATTTACAAGATCTTTGCACACATTTCAATGTTATTTGAAATTAGCATAAGATTTTTGTTATGCATTTATTATTAATGAACACAGAAAATGGATATAAGTATAGCAAACTGAAGTATATGATGAAGAGCAGCAGTGAGAGGTGAGTTTCTGTGTAATACAAGGTGTTTTGTTTTGTTTTCATAATTTTTCTGTGAGAAACTTTCTTTACTGTGATCAAGTAGATCCAATATACTTGAGGTTTGCAATTTAGTATACTGGCTTGAACCATAGAATCATAGAATGGCCTGGGTTGAAAAGGACCACAAAGATCATCTAGTTTCAACCCCCCTGCCATGGGCAGGGTCACCAACCACTAGACCAAGCTGCCCAGACCCACATCCAGCCTTGAACAGCTATTTTAATTATGTATTTTTGTATGTATGCATTTATTTTTTAAAGGTAGTATTTTTATATGACTTTCTGTAGTTGCTTTATTTAGAATGTACCCATTCCAACTGCCAATGTTAATTGCTAGCCATTGTTGGAGAAACTGCATTTTAAGTTTCAGATCTGTATTCAAAATGTATGGAAAGGTGTTCTTGACCCCCAATAGTTAAATACATTCAGTACAGTCACACTTAGATATTATAGCTTTAAGTCTCCACTCTGCTAACAAACCAAGCCAAGAACAGTCATCTGTTAATCAAGATCAAGGAATAGGATGAAACTTATTCCTGTGTATATTTCTGGGCCTATCTTTTAGCAAGAACATAAAGCCATTGAATTGCCTTAAGAAATTTATCTTCTAAAGTACTTCTTACTCTCCGTCAGTTGCTTATTTCCCTCCTTGCATCCACTCTAAAAATTACTACACTTGTTTACTGGTTATGCTAAATATTTCAGATACTGTGTGATTTGGTAGGCCTATGTAATGAATGAATCCCAATTGTTCCAGTCTCAGTCAGCTGAATATCAATAGATATGTGAAAAGTTATAACTGTAGGTGCACTGCTGTCTTGGTGAAAACTGGGCATTACTGAGGTAGTTAGTCAATGTGGGCTACTTTCTGGATTCTCTGTAGTCTGCGTGACTGAAAGCTAATTTCAGGTATCACTGAATGCATTGTGCAGCTTGCTTCCTATTCTCAGAGTAGTCAACATCTGTGGAAACTTCTGGATGTCACTTGATAACATCCCAGACTTGAAGAGCCTCTTCTGTAGGTACCTACTAGGTGAGCAGAAGCCAATACTTGGTATTGGATAAAATGATGCAGTGAACTGGAATTTCTCAAGAACTGAAGAAACATACAGATAGATGTAAATAGTCTTCAAGCAACTTGTTGGTGTCTTGAAAATGGCAGAAACGTAATGATGGCACAGGGCTGGGGAGAATGTTGTTTTGTAAGAATGAGGCAACAGTTGATCCTGCTCATCAGAGATCTCACTTTTGGATTATTGTGTGTGATAGCTCCATTAAGTAGATTTGGCTGAGATACAGCAATGGAAGCAATAGCAGAGGAAGTGAACATGTAGGTAAAAGAAGTTTCCACACCAGGTGAGCTGCTTTTTATTTTAAAAAGTAGCAGTTGGACCTTTATGCAGTCTCTGGAACTTGAAGTGATTTCTAGGAAGGTGTAATGTTTTAGAACATAACAGCATCTGTACCGAGTCAGATCCAAGATTCACACAGTCGCATACGTCTGGTCTCATCTGACATCTGTATAAAGAGTTACTTGCTTTCATATCTTTCATTTGTTGTGAACTTACCGTGTCCTCTGTCCATTTCCAATTGTCCTATCGAATCAGAAGATACAGTGGATGATTTGTTCCTTGTTCGCTGTCTCCATGTCATAGATGATTTTACAGATATCTGTGATATTCTTCCTTAGCTGTGTTTCTTTTTCCAGATGGAAGTCTTACAGGCTTCTTAAACATTCCCTATACCACAGTTTTTCTGTCTTCATTTCTTTTTTCCACTATATCCTTTCAGACTTGAAGATAGCAACCTGATGTATGATGTAGGCATACTGTTGATTTACACTTGTTACATTTATTGCTTCTCAGTTATCTTCTCTATTTTCATTTCTCTTACCTTTTCCTAATTACTTCTAGTACTTCGGTTTTTAATCTATAGTGGAAGACTGAATTGATACTCACTGGAACTGTGTGTTACAGCCCAGATCATCTTAACCACTTAGTTAAGAGCTTAGCATCTCATATAACCATTCACACATATTTTTTTCTGTGTGCCTTGTTTCATATTAGCTCATTTTTATCTTCATCTAATTTCATCTGCCTTGATATTGTCTGGTAGGTAAAGTCTCACAAAGTTCTTTTTCCACTTTTCTGTTTGCCTTTGTTTTTGTTTATGTGGATAACATAGAAAAATTTGTCTTTTGACTCTATGTGCCTTTTTCCAAATCATATGTTGAATATCCCAGATCCTCTGTGAAATGCTACTGATGAATCTCTGCACTGTGGGAAATCACTGTTTGCTCTGACTGTCTGTCTTCTGCCTTCTAACCTATTCTTTAACCACACAAGAAATGTTTTTACTCTCTTGATTCCTTGTCTTAAGTGCCAGCCTTGGAACTTGTGAAATACCTCTTAAATATCCAGGCATCGAGTGGATCCCTTCTGTGTACAATATTGTTTGCACCTTCAAGAAATTCCAGTAGGTCGATGAGACAAGACATTCAGTTCTCTTTTTTGATTCCTTTCTACAACATTTCAGAGGTTCATTAATTCAGTTCTTTGTTCATGCTAATTTTCCTCCCACTACCTGCCTTCTCTGTGGTCTGTGTTTCCCTGGATCTCTGCTGGAATCCTTGAAATTATGAGCATCATTTATTATCAGCTCTCTGTTACCTAGCAATTTAAACAGAAATCTGCTCTCTCTTCTTGGAAGTTCAGCTGCTTGATGATTGACTTCCTCTAGAACATCTAGCTTAGCAGTTTGTTGTTTGCTTAGTGTACTTCTTTCATAACCTTTTTTAGCAGTGTTTCAAGTTAAGATACCTTGACATCTCACATAAAAAACACTTCTTTATACGAAATAGAACTTTCACAAGCTTCTCCATAGTAAATACATTTAGTTTTTTGGTGTTAACTCTGTAGCTCTTATTACCTTTTAATAGTTGGATGGCATCATGGCATCTGAAACAGGTTACTTCCTCAGAAATGTTTGAGAAATGTTATATCAAATGCTTATGCATGGTCCACAGCCACTGCTTTCACTAGAACTCTTTCTCGACACATTGTTGGAGCAGTACTAGCAGAAAAGCCTCTTGATGATTCTCCCTTTCAGAAAGCTAGATGTAGTTTGTGGGGTAATAGTAATATCCTGCTCTTTCAGCTGTGTCAGTGTCACTGTTCCATACTTATCACAGTGATTTCCTCAGTATTTTGAGTGATTTTAAAAGCTTAGTACCTAAAATGGAGTGGCTACAAGTGTACCTCTGCTTTTATGACGTTTCTAGCCTTTAGGAATGTAAAGAAGATAACAGAGATCTGAACATATCCATAAGGCTCAAAAATGAAAAAGCAAGGGAAACAAAACTAACTTCTCACTTCCTGAGAAAGTAGCTTATAGTTATGGGAGGGTTGTAGACCAACTACCATCACCAAACCTGTGACTCTCTACAACTGCTGCACCTTTCCCACACAGCTTCAGTTCCCCTGAAAATGGGGGATTCTACTGCCACTGGTGTAGGAACTGTCGGTGCATTTCCAGCCTGGTTCAACAGAACAAGCAATAGAAACAGAAAAACATGTATATGAATGTTTCAAGAGTGGAAGAGAACAGCAGTAATTGTGTTTACACTCCTAAGAAATGCAGTAGAAGGAAAAAAAAAATAGTCAGGAAAGGTAAAAGCAGTGCCATCAGAAATAAAGGATTGATTGCATAACTAATTTCATGCAACAGGCTTGGTTAGAGAAGATATTGCAGTTTCCTCTTGATGGATTCTTGGCAGTTCAAACTCAATTGCTAGCTTTTGTAACCTCAGCTACCTTCTGATTGAGCACCTCCTGCTGAGGTCTCTGCTTCAGAGCTCTGTGATATTCACTACAAGAAAGTAGAAAAGTTGTCAAGTGTATATTGGGTTTTGGCAGCTGAGCTGTTTCAATTATAGTAAAGTTCACCACTGGGAGAGAGATTACTTTGTGCATCAGGTTCTGTGTTACCCCTGGGGCTAGCACTGAGATGTTTCTTCTTTGCAGAAAACAATAGGCTGTAACATATAATCGTTTTCTGTCAGAATGGTATTGAGACCTTCCTTCTTGGCCCCTGCCAATGATACCAGAGTAGGCTGAATGTCCAGGCTGCAGGAGCTCCGCATTTAAATCCATGTCTGAACTATATAAGGTAAATGATTACTCGGGACATAAATAATGCAGTGGCTTCTGGACATGTAAGCCAGTAGGATTTAGGGCACCATGGTTCTTATCCCTGTTCTGAACAGGCAACCAGTACTTGCAGCAGTACAAAGTCTGAATTTTTTAGGAAACTCTGGATTGAAGAAATTGAAGTGTCCCAGGAAGTGTTTGTGTTTGTATGTTGAAGCAATGTTTTCTCTTACATGATTCTAGTAAAGGAGCAAGTCAGAACTTCTTGAATACCCAGTTGCCAGGACTAATGCGTAGGGGATTTTTGTTGGTCAAGATCCTCTCATTCATCAAAGGGTTGAACACAGCTGACACTGATCTGCAGGTGCATAGAAATAAATGACATGAAAGGAGGGAAAGCTGAATCTCAATACAGACATTGCCGAATCAGAAATAAAATGATGTATAAAGTTCATACGGATTAAATGATAGTATATGAAAAACGGAAAAAAACTGAAAATAAAGTGATTTATTCCTGAAAAGTAGAAATTGATTCCATGTGCTAAATACAAAATTAATATAAGGATGTGTTAAATTTCAGCCCTGGGATGAAAAAATGGAAGTATTTCATGGAGTTCTCTTCTCCAAGTCTGAAACTTCTAACAGAATTTGCCACTGCAAAAATGACATGAAAAAGCAGGAGAGCATCAAAGGACAGTACACTGAAGGATGTAGTCTTTTCTTCCTAGGACATTCTTTTTATCCTAATTGTGAAAATATAAATAAGGGTTTACTGGAGGTAATGCTAACTGCCAAATAGTTTAGTTTGCCTTCTAATATCAAATTTATTGAAATACGTGAAAGAAAAAAATTAACCTTATTATCTGTTGTAGACATCCAGCTGCCCTTTGCCACCTACAAGTAGCACTTTTGTTGTAGCAGCTGAAGGGAAAAGGGAATACCATGACATCAAGCAGTTACACTGAACAAAAGAATTCACTGAATATTCTACAGATAGTTAAATGAAGTATAACTCTGCCTATGAAATATGATCCCATTCAAACTGTGATAAATACTCTTTTTCTTTTTCTCAGTCACTCTCTTCTCCTGGTTTCTCCTTCACACAATACTACTGTATGTTGTGTATTGATACATATTCACACGTTCATATCTACAGGTACTCACATAGGCATTTAAAAATGGGATGTAATAAAGTGGAAGAGAGCAGGGAACAGTTTGTGCATTTGCTTTCCACTTCTGGATTCAGAGTCAAAAATGTAAAATGGAAATTATCCGTAGGATGGAGTTAGAAACATTACAGAGTAAGAGCTAAACTGAATGGATTTGTAAATGGAAAGATGCACGTTAGGAAAATAGAAATACTGGAAAGATTTGTGGCAGCAGATGGCTTTTCATACGTTCTCTGTACAGGAGTGGGCTTGAGATGAGTAAAATGAATTACAGGGTCAAGCTGTTGGGGTCAGGTGTAACAATGAGACTGGGAAACGTGAGCCTGTTTATGGTAACTGTGGAATTTGTCTGTCGTCTTTAGAATAAAACTTTGAGTCTCACTGGTTGCAAGTTGTCAGATTTATTTATTTATTCTTTTACAGCACCTGGCTGCTCCATAAAGCCACAAGAAGCTGTTGCTCCTAAGAGGTAGCTACTGGAATAAAAAGAGATTTTGATCTTACAGTGATGTCTGGGATCCAGCTGAGTAAATCCAAGCATACAAATGAAAATTCAACACTTTAGTCCTCAGTACACCTGTATAAAGCTTTATGAATTCATGTTAATGATTCCAGTCCTACAAAGCTTCAAAGAAAGTAATGAAAAGATTGCTTTTGTATTTCAACCTAGGAGTTGAATTGTACAAAGCTTCCACAGTTTGGATTTTAGAAGAAGAAAGGAAAGCAGGAAGAGTGAAGATGATTGTTTTCTTTCTAGTCTTCAGTGCCCAGAGATGAAGAACCCATAGGAGGTCCCTGTGGGCACAATGAAGAGCAATAAAACCATGGAAGAAGGCATGTAAATCACCAAGTAGAAAGTGTAATGGTTTCATGAGAAGGAATATGAAGGAGGAGTAATGCTGCGTTCTTCATTAACTGAATACACTTTATCTACTCAATATTTAGAGATTAGAACAGTAAAAGTAAACACAAAATACCTGTTTGTAAAAATAGCACTTTATTTAAGAAAATGCATTCTCTGTCATGGATATTTAAATATAAATACTTTTCAAATATTTTATATTGCCAATCTGTTGTTTTGAGAATAAAACCATTTAACTGATGTTGGCTGTTTTTCTTGAACACTAACACCAGCAGATCCTCAAAACGTTTTGAGAACTTTTTGTTAATGTGAAAAGATTTGTACAGAAATTATGAGTGGAAGTAATTTTCTGTTTAGTAAATACATTTTTTGTTGATCAACTAACTAAGTAATCTGAAAACTCAAATATTTTACTTGACCACTGTTAGAAACCAGTGTGCATCCGGTGGTACTAATGCAGGTAAAGTCAAGAGCATCCTATGCAGATTGATCTCATTTCCCTACACAGAATCACAGAATTGTAGGGGTTGGAAGGGACCTCTAGAGATCATCAAGTCCAACCCCTGCCAAAGCAGCTCCCTAGCCCAGGTTGCTCCAGGTTGGGCAGATGATTCTGGGATGGCTTCATCAATTTGGCCACCTGGAGTACTGTGCCGAAGTGCCAAGAGCAAACAGCAGAGCAGCTGAGCTGTGCCAGGGAAAAGCAAGTGAAGAGTGCTGATGAGGCTCTTTTCTTACTTTGAGTTTTATTTACATGAAAAATAAAACTCAATAAAACACAATAAATTTCAGAAATTAAACCCTTTTAAAAATACATGTTTAACTGTCACATGAGTTAGCTAGGGAGGGAAACATTTTTATTAAGGAGAAACAGTATTGCTAGCACCTTAGAGGAAACTTGGGTGAAAAGTGTGACATAGTGACTTTATCAAAGAATAAATAGCAAAGAATGAAGGCGGAAGGAAAAAGAAAAAGAAGAAAAGTCTATTGGTAAAGTATGTCAGCTGTGCTTGTGTGTGCCTATATGAAAATGTGAACTGCCTTTGAAAACAAATAGGGAACAGATGAATTCTGAAACATAAGTGCTTCCCATTGGTTGCATGCTGCCAGTCCTGTTACATCAGTCTTCAGCATTGATCTGTGTCTTGCTAAGGGTTTATTCTTTGCAAAATGTTGTACTACTGCTGCAGTCCACATTCACAAGTGCTAATTCTAGCTGTGTCTGTTGTGATGTATCAGTGGGGTGGAGAGATCTCCCTGTCTGTGACAGGGCAGCTTTTGAGTCCTATGTGCAATCCTGACCCTGATTTTTATCCACAAAGAGTGCTGCAAAACAAAGGTTCTGGTTAATTTGTTCATTGCAAGCGCTTGCTTGGACAAAAAGACAACTGAGAGACTGAGATCATCATTTCACTGACCTGTCCTGATTTGTCAAAAGTGAAAGGTTGTTTCCCACTTGCTGTTCATTTACTGTGTCTTCCTTTTTAGTTTAAATGAAAATCTCTGTTAGCAAAGCTTGTATTCCTGGTAATGAAAAATCTTCAGAGATTTGTAGAATAATTGAATGGGAGAAGAAACAGTACTTGTTCTGATTAGCCTAGGATTATGAACTTGACTAATCTGCAGTTGATAATCCTAGGATGTCTTATTTTAGAGGAGTGCTTTCTTTTTGCAGAAAGCTCTTATAAGGTACCTGGAATTTCATTTTCATTTTTTTCTACACTTTGAGCATTAATCAAGATCACATTTTAAATAGAGATATTTCATTATCTGGAAATGATTCAAGCAGTCATCTGTAGTATTTTTCATGCTTCAGCTAACGCCTCAGAAGCAAGGTAGCTTCTCAAGGGAACAGCTTTGGTTTCCAGAGTGAAGGGTAACATATAAGTTCTTACAAACAGATATCTTTAATACCAAGATCATCTTAGTTCAGAATTGCTTGGCTTGTCTGGCTCTGACACTAATAGCCCCAAACTTGCTACTTCTGGATTTTATTTTATTGCAAAACCCTCTTGGCAGTACAAGAGTACACTTAGTAGGAACAGGCTTTGTCCATTAAACTCCAAACAACTTATGCTATATTTAAAGCTCATTTGGAATACTTAATTTCCAGTCTTTCAGAAGTTTGTATTATTGAAATAAACTGTTAATGCAGTGTCCTCCTTGAAGTGTACATACAACTCTCTCAAAATAGGTCTGTCTGGTCTTGAGAGTGCCAGATGATGTCTTTTAGAGTGAACTGGGGCATGGTTCTTGAAGGTGATAAACAGGTAAAGGTGAATGTAGGAAAACGGCCGTTTAAGATGCTTCCTTATAAATGGTCTAAAAATATTGCGTGTTCATGCATCTACCTGATATGTGTCTATATGCTCTTGTTTTTATTAAGCCTAAGCTATTTGTAGCACCACAGAATCAGTGGGTGACAATTAGGTGGAGCAGAGTTTTCCATTTTGCTGAGCTTCTGAACAGTCACTTTGCACACAGCAGCTAGCTAAGTCCTATGGATCTGATCACTATGGACTTGTTTTTAATTCCTCATCACTGAGAGGAATCATGTATGTATTCTGTATGTAAATTCTTTGTGTATATTCTTTTTCAAGTAACTCTCTGCTGCCAGTTTGTTCTCAGAAAGGGAAGATGGAATAAAAGGAACAAAATGATAGACCAGTCAGCACCATCAGTACTTGGTGCAACCCATCAGGTCCCATGGATTTGTGTATGTCACACTGTATCTCTTGGATCACCATGTAAGGATATTTTGTGGTCTGGATGTCCATGGGTTTTCCATACCTCTCTGCTAGCCCTTCCATGATTTATACACAACATCTTCATAGATGCACTTCATAGCAGTTTAACAGCTGCTTTCCAAGCTTCCCATCATTTCAGTTATGTTGCAATAGTATTTGTGGTTCTCATTCTTAGAGCTTAATAAGTTACTTTTTAGCCTACACAACAGTCAACTTTGGGGACTTCCTCCCATTTCCTTGGACAAAATGGGTGAATAAATTCCAGCTAAACTTTGCCAACAATTTTTATGGGGGGTGTTATTAGCATTCAAGCAAGCCCAACATCATAGAATCATCTTAGAATCATAGAATGGTTTGAGTTGGAAGGGTCCCCAAGGGTCATCAAGTTCCACCTCCCTTACAAAGGAAGGGTCAACAGCCTCCAGATCTGATACTAGAACAGGTTGCCCAAGGCCCTATCCGACCTGGTCTTGAACACAAGCATCGTCATGAAGTGGGTGAGGGTCTATTTTAAAATGCCAAGACTTCGTTGAGCTCTGAATACTCTAAGAATAAGCACAGTACAAACTGAAAACTGCACAACCCCATTACTCCCATTATCATTCTTGACGCCACTCTGAGAAGTACAATAAAAATAAATTTATTCAAATGAATTCAGAGTTAGAAAAGAGCTATATGATCTAGAAACAGATAGCACAGCCTGAAACAACAGAATGTCTTTTACTAGTTTAGCCACGGGTGCTTTCAGATAACAGACTGTGAAGTTAGGCTGAGTAGTGGACCTGGATCCAATTCTCAAGCAAGCCAATGACTCCAGGTGCTGTTTTCTACATAGCAATAACTACTTGCAGCCAAGCTCTTTCTTATTTCCTCCTCCTGAGGAGAGATGCAGCTTTTGAAGTATCCTGAAATTTTAACCTTGCTAGCCAAGGTTAACGTCTTAACATTCTTATTGTGCCTTTGTTCTTCAGATTTAGAGGACAGTGAGGTTCTCAGATTATGCAGTGCCCCTGTGACAGCTTCTGAATGTGCTGGGCTGTGTGATAGCACTGCTTAAACCTAGTAATAGTTTGCGTCTTTAGGAAAAATGCTTACTAAGAGGTTCTAGTGAAAATAAAATGTTTTTATACTTAGCACTAAATAATTGATGAAGACCCAAATATTGGCTTAACTTGTACTGGTGTAATTCCATCAGCTTCAAGCCTCTGTGGGTTTTAGTGCATAGAATGGTGACAGAATCTGGGCTCTGTTAACTCAGAAATAGCCACCTATTAGTTTGGATTGCATCATTTCTTTGTAAACACAAGGTATAGATGAGGAGACTGTAGGTGTGTTTTGAGTTGAGCAGCTGAAGGAGTTACCTGTTGTGTTCCTTCAGATATCACTTAAATTTGCTGGAGCCCATCTTCCTGTTGGCATTCACTCTATTGTCATTTAGCATCTTGGAAGGCCTTGATGCTCTCTGATCTGATAGGTAGCGGTCTGATAAAAATAAAAGGATTACAGATGTTAATAGCTGGCTTGTTTTCCATTGGCTTTCATTTATATCAGATCAGAGAATCACAAAGAGCAATTCATATATAAAGATGGGAGGATGATGAGAACAAAAGAAAACTAAGGAAAAAAGCCACAGACAATCTAGCCTCTGACTTGGTTGGATATAGCAACAAAACTAAGCAACCGATTCTGCTTGTTTATTTTGCAGGAATACTCAGAACCTTTGTCCTGTATTGGCCATGATATTTATGTTTTTATTTTACATCGATTTGTGAGTTCTCCGTGTAAACACCATGTTACTAACACCTATTTCCAGCCCTAAAAACAGTGTATAATTGTAGGCACTCCTGTTTCACAAAACCATTCCTGGCTTTACAACAACTGGCTTCTTCCTCACAGGCAGAAAAAGCCAAAGAATAAGCAAAAACAAAAGCCAGAGTTGATGTTAGGATAGAAAATCCATGTTATGTCTTTTTCAGCTACTGTGTATGGTTTCCCATGTTATGCTGAATTCCTTCAAGTGTACTTCCAAACAGATGCACAAAAAAAAAAAAACCCTGAACGCTCAGTTTCAATTTAAGGAGACCTCTGACAAAGGCACAGCAGTGATTCCGTAGCTGCAGAAAGCATGATGGAGGAAAAAAAAGGGTAAAAAAACAACAACACACTCACCTGTGTTTTTCCCATTTTAAAATGAAAAACTGTGCATAAAGTTTTAAAATATGAATGAAAGCTCTACATTTCTAATTAAAAAATATATATATTTAGAAATTTTGCATGAAAATACCAAATAAGACATTTGTACTTACAATTTTGAACAGAAATCTTTTCACCAGCTTTGTTGTTCTCATTTCATGTACCTGCTTTATTCAGTCTGTCATCTTTGTTTTTTTTTAACATTCCCTAATGAGCTCCTGTTCCCCATTACGGGCTTATTATCAGAGCCAAGTGCATGTTGCAATCTGAATAATTCAGTTCACCATTGTGTTTCTTTTTTGTTTGTAAATTAGACATGTATATTTATAATGCAATGAGGCCTCACGTGGAGGTCACTGAATGGAAGAAGTATTTGTTTGTCTCACCAGGTCTGAATGGAAGAGTATGTTCTTGGCAGTAACTGTCATATGATTAATCTGGGAATGAATATGTGGCCAGGAGGGAGTGGTACATCCTGAGTTCTGCTCCTGTCTTGACAATGGATGCGCTGCATGGTGTTGAGCACAAGTTTTTTTATTGTTATTGTTGGGTTTCCCTTCATAGATAGACAGCTAGTAATGCTGTATCCTTAGCTAGTTAGGCAAAGACCATCACTGACAACAGAAAGCTCCAGGAAGAATTAACATGATGGTAATTGACTTTGACTCACTCAATATTTTCAGGGTGTTCAAATGAGAGAGCAGAAACACGTGCAAATATACTGACTAGAAAGGAACATAGCGATCCCTCATGCTTTGGATCCTGCTCCTTTCCAAAGCTCATGTAGAAAGCTGGGAGAAGGTGTTTGGGAATAGTCTGCCTGATCAGCCTGATCTATCTTGATTACTTCTCTGGTAAAATGGCTAGATTTGTGGATGGAAGGACAGCAGCTTGATGTCAGTAAGAATTTTGACATCATCTGTTACAATAACCCTTATATCCACATAGGACACTTCAGTTTGATTAGGTGGACAACTAGACAAGTAAAAAATGTATTGCTTAATCAAGCTCAGATGGTAGTAGTGGATGTTTTTGTAGTGGTTTCACACCAATGGATAACTAAACTCCACCACTCCACTTTTTCACTCCCCCTCCTCAAAGAAACAGTGCAAGATATGATGGACAAGACCTAAAAGTTCCAGATAACAACACGGAAATTGCTCTAACATGGGGCAGCTTCCGGTCTTTTCTCACAGAGGCCGACCCTGCAGCTCCCTGCACTTCCAGAATCTTGTCACATAAGCCCAATACAGGTTCATTCTTTTCCTGGTGGCTGGCAGTAAGAGAAATGCCTCAGCAATCTGTCCTGGGAACTGACTGTCCTAAGCTTTTTATCAGTGCCCTGGAGCAGTTTATGCATATCTCACTCCTCAGATTTGGAGGTGACACCAAACTGAGGTACCATTTGATGTACTCAGGCTCAAAATGGATGTCATCCAGTTAGGCCTGCACAGAGTGCGGGAATGGGCCAACAGAAACTCTGGGAGAAATGCACCTGGGAGGAAAGAACTCTATGCAACAACACAGGTAGAGCGATGAGGAAGCAGCGTTGTGGAAAAGGACTTGAGAGCCCTGGTGGACACAAGCTAGCAGTGTGCTCTGCTGGAGGAAAAGGCCAACAACGATCTTGACAGCTGCCTGTGGGGAGTGGTAATCCTCCTCCGCTCAGCACTTGCTAGATCTAGTTTTGGGACCCTCAGTGTTGAAGAGACATGGATAAAGTGAGTTCAGAAAAGGGCGTGGAAATCGTTGAGGACTAGAGCTGTTGCTCTGTGAGGAGGATGCACTGAGGGAATGGGGCTCATTTGGCCCAGGGAAGAAAGGGCTCTGTCAGACCTTCTGATAGCTGTATATGCAGTGAAGGCAAAAGCCTTCTGACATCTACAGGGAAGTAAGTCACTGAGTAGATGGTTTGAGTTCTTCTCTGTGGTGCATGGTTCAAGGACAAGAGATCATCGGCATAGATCGAAACATGTTTGCCTATTAGGTGATGCTTTTTTCACCCTGAAGACAGTCAGACAGTGCAGCCAGTCTCCATTCTTGCTGAATTTCAAGCCTTGATTCAGTAAAGCTCAGAACAGCCAGGTGTGGAGCCTTTGAGTACAGGCCAGGATAGAGTGGCACACTTTCTGAGGTCCCTCGATACCACAAGTGACATTGTATCAAGTGGCATGTCACCTCTCCCTCACACTTCGTGCCTGCTCTACACAACAGCTTGATGATTGGTGCAGAAAACTTGCACCATGCAGCCCTCCAGAAGCCTCATGCATTGTGCAGAGGGACGGCAGCATGCCCTGTGCTGCAGCCTCCTTCTTCTATGAGCTGCCACAACCCACCTCGTCTCAGGCCTGGGGGTCTGCTGGCAGAAGCCTGTACCACAGGGAAGGAGGCTCGTTTGTAAGCATTTGGGGATTTTTCTCTGCTGCAAATTGGCACAACGAGAGTAGCGAGTTGCATCCAAATCACGCACCCGAGACCAGGTTTAACAGATTCCCCCCCACTTTCTCAAAGTTCGAGCCTCCCTTGATCCTTTGATACCCTTATCGCGGGCACCTCAGCCTCCGCTAGAGCAGCCTGAATTATTCATGCTATCGACGGCGAGGGAAATTAACATTCCCCCCGCAGAAACTCCGAGGGACCCTCAGCGAGACAGCAGCGACCGCGGGCGAGGTGAGGGCGGTACCAACCATCGCCCGCCAGGGGGCGCTGCCGACCCGGCGTTGTGCCCGGCTCGGGGCCGCCGCCTCCCGCTGCCGCCGCTCCTCGGAAGAGGACGGCCGGTGACGGTCGAGCTGAGGGAGCAGCGAAGGCGCGGGGCGACGCCTCCGTGCGGCGGGCAGCTGTGCCGTGCGTAGTCCTCAGAGCGCCCCGACGTTGTTCTGCCTCGATGGGATTTAACTCATCAAACCCCTCCTGTGTTAGGTGAATGGTAGCTTAAGGCAGATGAATCAACATTTATTTTTTATTTTTTTTTAGGGTAGTAGAAGTGTCTGATCTACTTAACTTCCTCCAAATTTAGAGGTTTGAGGTCGAATCGTCGTTATTTCCTGTCAAATGGTGCTGTGAAGTCACCTAAAATAATGAGATGTCACTTGCCTGGGTACATTAATAATTAGGAGGATTTATAGCAGCAGGCATCATGGGAAAGTTATGCTTTCCCATTAGATGTCCTTAATTAGAAAAGAATGTGTCAGATTTCAGATCAACGTGGGGGAACTACAACTATCCATTAAAAAGAGAAGGACAAATAACACAAGTGACAGCTCTCGCAGAAGTACAAAGATTTAAATACTTTATAAATTAAGGGGATTGAAGGTACTCATTTTCATCACTAAAGCTCTTTGACCTGTCTTCATCATCAGAAGGGTGCAGTCTCCAAGCTGAATTAAGCAACATAAAGAGCAAATGCTCCATATAATTCTGACAATAGATCATCTCTGCCATCAGTTATACATACATTTATATATTTCAGCAACATCTCCTTAGGATTGCTTTGGAAATTGTTCAGCTGTGCTAATAGGAAAGTTTGGTGGTGATAATGACATCTCTTGAACCACACAAGAGCCATAGCTAGTACATTTGTTCGGCTAGTGGCACTATGCGGTACAGAGAAATGATTTAACAGTCTTCAGATAAAAATTGGAGGTAATTTTAGTGTATGGGGATCATTACTGTAAATCAAAGCAGAATGAGGTACCCACCTACTTGGCATGTGTAAGGGGTTAATTTAAGTACCTGACCTTCGTGGCTTCCTTTTGGCTGTGGTTAATTCCTCACAGCTCCAAGCCAAGGGTACTTGGGTGGCACACAGAAGCTAGAAAGCAAGTTTTACAATGCTTACATTCACTTTGAGCCATGAGTAGAAGCAGGTTGCACTCATATTTCTGCCTAGTTCTTGGTTAACAGCCAGATGTGCATTTATTTATGCAACCTTAAAATCATACTATGAATGACATCAAGACTAATTTAAAGAAAGGATAGCCCACGATTTATTTCAGCTTGCAAGGAGATGTTGCTCCAAGGTGGGGAGACTAAAATTTTGCAACATAAAGCAACTGCCTCTGGACCATTGAAACTATTCAACCCATATCAGGCTATGTTTGAAAGTTACTATGAGGTAATGCATTTTTCAGAGGCCTATATGAAACCAGTCAGAAACGCTGGACCAGTGCCTAGATGACAGGTGGCCACATTACCAAGTTATCAGCTCATTTGCTACTCTTGATAAGTGTTTCATTAGGGCTGGTTTTGGTAAGAAGGTTGAATTCTTTTCTTATGGGGAAAGGAAGTCCTTTAGCAATGAGGCTGAGCCACACAAACAGGGTTTTTCAGTTTGAGTGATTGTTTTGTTTTTGAATTATTTTTTTTATGACTGTTTACCTGAGGCTTAATTTTGAGCACTAGTTTTGGATTTAGTGTAAGGTTTGACCTTGTTTATCAGAGAAGCAGATGGAGATAAGTGCTTAAAACTTGTGCATTCAGTGGGATTGAAAAATGTGTGTGTATTTAACTAGAAAATTAATTAAAGCATAAACTGTAGGTAGAACTTCAGAGGCATCATAAATGTCCTTTTGAAGTAGTGGGTGGAAGCCCTTTTTATTGTTAATTTAGTCTTCTCTTTTCTAAACTGAACCTTTCATCGTATATTAAATCCTAAGAGGGCTAGGGAACGTGGGGTGTGTTCCAAGAGGATACATAAAAATTACTTTACTTCCATGAGTTATTAGCATTCAGCATTTTTGCTTCTAATGAGCTCAAATGAGAAATCTTGTAAGCAAATTTGAACAAACTACAGTGTCGTACTCACAGCAAGATACCTCAGACATCAATCAGCTCCTGAAAGTTTGTTTGTGAGGTACTTCTGTAAGAATCTTTCATCCTAAAAGTGACACTTGAAAACTCTGCAGCGGGTCTTGACAGGATTCACATGTGAATACCCAAGATCTGTGATGTATTGTTTTACTGTGGAAAGGGGTATATATATTTCACTTCTAAAGATAGTCCTCATGTACTCATTAAAATGTAATGTAATCTGACAATTGCAGACACTGTTTTGTAAAGGAGAATTCATAAAACCCACTGTTAATTTCGAACTTTCTCTGAGAAACTTCTAAGAATAAGTGTAGTTTGGTATGATAAAGAGAACATTTTATTCAGCTTTAAGGACTGGAATGCCTGCCTCTGGAAAGTGTTATGTAGGATGGCTACATGCCAAGCCATCAGTGGAGTTGTCTTCTATTAATAATATAATTTTTAATTCTAAATTAAAGTCTGCCTGAAGCCACAGATGAGTTCTCAGCTCAGTGTTCTTTGAATAAGGATACAAATCAAAACTGGCACTTCCCTAGTAAAGCTACTTTGAAGGTTAGCTGTCCACTTGAACTGAATGAAGTACCTTTGACTTCAGGAAAATGGCTGTGCTGCAGGTGCTTGCAGGCCTTCTGTGTCTTCAAGCACTTTGGAGTAGGAGAATTCTGCTGTATTATATACAGTGACTGTTCAATATTTTAGAGTACAGGACAAGTTACACTAGAGAAAGCTAAATGATTGGCTATTTATGTATTTGCTGGCATGAAAGGGTCTTCACATGTGAACAGAATAAGTTTAGGTTTTATGCTTTTTAAGAATTTCTGTCACAACAATTCTAATCGATGAACCACTGTATTGGTTTGACTAATCCCTACTTAATTTTGCCATTAAAGGCAAGACATTAAACAGATTATTTACTGTGGGCACCTTTTTCTTTGTATTAATCAATTAATGATGTCTTAAAAATTGGAAAATCAGTCATTCAGACCACTTAAGGTATCAAACTTTACAGACAGATGTTTCGGGAGATTGCAAAATATACTTGATGCCCCATGAAATCAAATCAGTCAATCTCTCCAGAATAAATATAAATGTCATTTTTTGGTGGTAATCTAGGAGCCTCCTAGCAAACATGGATGACAACTTCCCAACCCAAATGATACAGGAGCCAATGAGAAGTGCTCTGCTGGACCTCATAATTGCAAACTAGGAAGGTCTGGTTGGAGTTGTGGGTGTTGCAGGCTACAGTAGCCTTGGCTACAGTTTCCATGAGGTGATGGAGTTCAGGATCCCGACAGGAGAGGACAGGGCAAAAAGCAAGGTCACAACAGCTGTGGGCTTCAGGAAAACAGACTTTTACTCTTCAGTGACCTGGATAAGGCCTTGAGGGGAGAGGCATAAGCAAACTGGTTGATATTCAGAGACCACCTCTTCCAAGCTCAAGGGCCATCCAATGCACCTAGTAGGAAGTCAGAAAAAAATTTCAGGAGGGTTGTGCGAATAAATAAGACACTTCTGGTAAAACTCAAAATAAATAAATAAATAAATAAATAAATAAAAGAGAGAGAGAGAGAGAGACTGAGCATCCAGATATGCTGTTAGGAAAGCCTGGAATGTGATGGAGCAAAAAATTCTGGAAACCACTACTAAAAGCAGTTGACATGGATTCACCCAGAGAAAGCTGTGCTTGGTCAACTTGATAACCTTCAGTGAAATGACTGGTGTGGTAGGTGAGGGGCGTGCCGTGATTATTGTCCACTTTCAGTAAGGCTTTCAACACTATCTCCCATTATTCTCATAGAGAAGCTAACAAAATGAATTTTAGTCCATTTTCACAATGAAGATGAAGTCTGCAAACTGGTGCCAGGAGAAGATTCATGTAGTCATACTAATAAAGAAGTACTTGAACTACATATGTTTGCAGTC
Source organism: Odontophorus gujanensis (assembly GCA_013399175.1). Classification (NCBI taxonomy): domain Eukaryota; kingdom Metazoa; phylum Chordata; class Aves; order Galliformes; family Odontophoridae; genus Odontophorus; species Odontophorus gujanensis. The sequence goes on along the minus strand of VXAB01009798.1, from coordinate 12,624 downwards.
TTCCTTAAAGAGGGCTTCAGATTGTAGGCCAGATGAAGTGGTTAGGTGCAGATGGGAATTGGTTTGAATCCTGTGAGAAGTGATTTTAAACATCTGTCTCAATCATGTAGAGCAAAGGATGTAGAAATGAGCTTCCCAAAACACAGTGTGTTGAAAAAGGGGAACATGAAAAGGGCTTTGCAAAGACCCTGTATTCCTCTGTGCTGGTCTGGGAAGTCAATAGCTCCTTGCTCCTCAATGTGCTGGCCAAACGTGGTCTCCATTTAGAGGTGGTGGAAGCTGATGGAAGCAGTTAAAATGTGCCCAAGCGCTTTTTATCTGCCTGACTATAAACATTCATGGATATTAGCAGAGTTTGTGTATATTTTTCCAATTACCGTGGAAGTGAGCATTGCTGCAGTGTAAGCATTTTTGTCCATTTGTCTTTTGAGTAAAACCAAGAAAAATAACCAACACCAGAACATTGAAAACATTGCAAAATCACTAAGTGTTAGTTACAGATGTCCACTTTGACCTATTGTAGTGCTGCGAGTAAGGTTCTCAGTATTTTGGCAGCTTTCATTTACCTGGTTTCATTATCATTTTAATCAAATGAAATTTCAGCTGTTTATTTTTTTTTTATTATTATTATTTTTTTAAACACGCAATATGAATGTGATTGGAAGGATTGCAGCTTTTTGGTGCATCCAGCAAATGGGGTCTGAATTGTCTTTACACATGAAACACCCCAAATATGATTACAAATATGAACAAAGTCACCAAAGCATTTCCTATTCCATCTGATCGACAGGACTGAATTGGCTATCACTGTGCTTGATGACTGAAGCTTCTGCTTTGCATCCTACATTTTTTCAAAGCATAATGCAGTTTCTATTTCCCTGTTGTTATGATTGTGTGAGACAATTCCTAGCTTTAGAAAAGGCAGCAGCAAGTCAGGGCATTAAAATTAAAGGGGAAAAAATCTACACAAACCACTTAAGCACACTCATTATTATGGCCCTTGCTACCTCGGGCCACTGGAGAACTTATAATTTAGTCAGCATTATGCAGTTTGAAGTGTTTTATGTTCTGCATGGGAGCAGGCTGCAATTCAAATATCAGTGGCCATGAAAAATATGCACATACGTTTAGTATGAAAATCTCCAAGGGCATAACAGAAGAGACGGGCACATGTCGCTGCAATGTGATGGAGAATTTCTGTGAATTAATCATTTGGACATAGTTTATCACCATTTTATATTTTGCCAGAGACACTTCCTTGCCATTTGTTGGGAAAACTTATTATACATGCACATCTTAGAAAGATAATAAGGCCAAAGCCTTTGATGCTTAAAGGCAACAGGCTTTGTTAGGTTCTGTTATGACACAGACAACTTCTCTACTGACAGAGCCATTCAGATAACAAGAGTAATTGCTTATTTTATCGAGTTTAGGGAATTGTGCTCCATTCTCCCTCCTTGCCTATTACATCTGCTATTATGACCCATCTTCTATCATAATTTAAGGGGAGTGGAGTATGTGCATCTTGAAAGCGTTTCTTGAAAGAATAGAGTGCTGTATTTACATGTTTCCATCATTATCTCAAGGTGCAAATACTTTAATGTATTATTCCTTCCAAGGAAAGAGATTGGCATGCACGTGCATGCGTGCACCCATTTATGTGCATAGATGTTTACTATCTGCAGTGGCTACGGGAAGAAAAAATCTGCATTTAGTTCTTTCCTTATACCCTCTTCTGACTGGAGCCAATACCGTTGTAATTCGTATTAGCAAAACCACGAACAGAGCAATGCTTCTGACACTTTAGAACTCCATTGACATCCCAAAACATGGGGGGAATTTTCGAGTAAAAGTTTTCCACCTGTAAAACTTAATGGGATCGAAGCTCTGATAGAAGATCCAGATTACTGAAAATGAGGCTATAGACCGGATTTCAGCTCTTTGCAAAAAAATAAAAAAATAATAAAAAAAAGCCTTCAGAATGATTCAATCTAATCCTTGCAAAACTGTAAGAAAACTAGCAGTGCAATTAAAAAAAAAAAAAGGATTCCTTCACATTTTACATGTCATCCAAAGATTTTAAAAGGTACAAAACCAGTATTTCAGTATCGTGAAGTACTCCTGTGTTGTCCAGTTTTATTACGTAGGGTAACCAATTTTTTTCACTTCTGAAGTTTTGTAGTACCGCCAACATGCAAAATCACAAAATACNACCCATCTTCTATCATAATTTAAGGGGAGTGGAGTATGTGCATCTTGAAAGCGTTTCTTGAAAGAATAGAGTGCTGTATTTACATGTTTCCATCATTATCTCAAGGTGCAAATACTTTAATGTATTATTCCTTCCAAGGAAAGAGATTGGCATGCACGTGCATGCGTGCACCCATTTATGTGCATAGATGTTTACTATCTGCAGTGGCTACGGGAAGAAAAAATCTGCATTTAGTTCTTTCCTTATACCCTCTTCTGACTGGAGCCAATACCGTTGTAATTCGTATTAGCAAAACCACGAACAGAGCAATGCTTCTGACACTTTAGAACTCCATTGACATCCCAAAACATGGGGGGAATTTTCGAGTAAAAGTTTTCCACCTGTAAAACTTAATGGGATCGAAGCTCTGATAGAAGATCCAGATTACTGAAAATGAGGCTATAGACCGGATTTCAGCTCTTTGCAAAAAAATAAAAAAATAATAAAAAAAAGCCTTCAGAATGATTCAATCTAATCCTTGCAAAACTGTAAGAAAACTAGCAGTGCAATTAAAAAAAAAAAAAGGATTCCTTCACATTTTACATGTCATCCAAAGATTTTAAAAGGTACAAAACCAGTATTTCAGTATCGTGAAGTACTCCTGTGTTGTCCAGTTTTATTACGTAGGGTAACCAATTTTTTTCACTTCTGAAGTTTTGTAGTACCGCCAACATGCAAAATCACAAAATACTCCAAGTTCAACTTCTGCAGTAGTAGAAAGCAATACGGATATAAACAAAGGGAAATCACATTTGAGAGTTATATGGAAACCAAAGTGAGTTATAGCTCTTATACTATATGAAAATCCAATTGTTTTCCAAAAGAGTAACCAAATACAGTGGCCATTTCTGAGCGAATTGTCAGCTATTTTATGAAACAAAAGTTTGTGTTTTTTTTCCCCCAAGCACAGTGGTGCACTTTTGCACTGCACGAGCACCAGATGAGGGGCTGTGATTCACAAGCTAGAACTTAGCATTCTCCAACATTTGTTTTCCAGGCTCATGTGAATGCCCTGACAGTGTCTGAACTCACTCACCTAACATCACCGCTGTCTGCTGGGTGTACGGGATGCCAGCTCCATTTCCCTGATGCTTGTTCTGCTTTTGTCTCTCTGGAAAGGTCTTGTTAATACATCCACCTTTGTGTTTGTCATATTGAAACGTGCAGCCAGATTCTTAGCTTTGCAAGGATCTTTTTGTCATCTTCTGAAGACACTTTGAGATTGGTAACAAATGAGAACTTAGCAACTACGGAATGAGTATTAACAGTGAATTTTCCACAGCAGATACTCAAGTGTTTGTCTTGCTGCTGGCGGAGAGGACAAAACAAGGTTCTACATCTCTGTGGAGCAGTTGACAAAACAGGCAGACTGTCTGGATTAATGTGCTCTGCTCTAATTAGATCTGTAAAGAAAAAGTTGGCCTAGGCAGAGGGCTGTGCTATGGTAATAAAAGTACACTTTTTTTTTTTTTTTCCTCGGGATAAACTCTTTGCATAACAGTGGTTTCTAAAGAAGGACCACCTCATCTAGGCCAGCTTATTTAAAACTAAGCTGGCAAAGTTTTTCACTAAAGACTGGTGAGGTGCTGGAACAGGCTGTCCACAGAAGTTGTGGATGCTCTGTCCCTGGAGATGCCAGGCAGGATGGGATCCTGGAAGCCTGATCTAGTGCTTGATCTAGCAGTTGGTGACTCTGGCCATGGCAAGGGGTTGGAACTAGATGATCTTTGAGGCCCCTTCCAACCCAAACCTTCCTATGAAACTGTGCACCATTGTGCTTGCTACTTTGTCATTTTCAGCTGTGGACCCAAGAGTGAGGTAACATTTCTGTAGACACTTTGTCCTTGGCAAAGAAAATGAGATTCATTTAGCCATATAGTAAAGCAGTTCCATGAAACTGAGGGAAAGAAGATAGTTTTATATTTCCTCTCACAGATAGCCCATCTATGTTTTTCTCTATAGGAAGTCTCTTCAGTTTGTTTATTTACATGGCAGCTATTACCTTTTCCACTTCCATGGCCGTTTTGGCTGCAAGGCTGTTGGGTCAGGAATGTGTTGAGATTCACAGGTGGGTTAGCACTGTCTTCAAAGGTCTGTCATACTCTACTGTCTGTTGTACATATGCAGTCAGTAAGCCTACAAATTCCCTCTCACCTGGCTGTATAGGAGCTAGGACTTCACTTGCCCTGCAGCTTAGCATCCAGCTATGTGTGTGCACAGTACACACTGCATCTGCAGTGACTCTGACACAGCAGTCACATCAGGTTCACCATGCACACTGGCTTTGGGTGTGCAGCAAATCTGACACATTATGGATTCACTGAGTTTGCACTGTGTGTCCAGAATCTCTTTGCAGTCTCATAGTGAATCCAAATTGTATTTTGCATGTGTACAGTTGTCATTTGTGAAGGAGTTGAGGGCACCAGGTAAGGATACAAAGCTACTGCCTCTGCTCTGACCAACTGACTCAGCTGTACTCTTTTTGTCTGTGTCACATTCTGCATTATACTGCTGGCTGCCATGATCTATCCCCAAGGGAATCCAGCAGCTCTATGATAGTAGGCTATATAGAAACACCATCACTTTTTACAGCAGAGCTGTTTCAAGATTGTCTGAAGTGTTGGTGATGCTTTTCTGCAGCTACCATTGATTTACCTGAAGTCATTTGGAGCACATGCTTCACTGCCCAATCTTCTCCTCCACTTCTGACTCATCTGTACCCCCCCNCGAATCCCTTCCATCCCCCCCCCCCCTCCTCCTTTTGTGTTCCTTTCTATCCATACTACTGCCTCTTTGTACTTCTTTCTGGCCGTGATAATAAGGGAACAGTAGTAATTGAAAATTCATTTATGTTGTAAGCAGTGTCGGACCTGCCAGGGCTGCCCTTCTTGGGGTTCCCAGGACCACAGGGGAACAGAGTGAAGGTTTTGATGGAGAGCCCAGGACAGTATTTCCCTTCACAGTGCCTTTGCAGCACAGGTCTATGTTTCAGGGCACTTTGCAGCCCATGATCTTTCCCTTTTGGACTTAGACTTTTCTTTTCTTAGAAGTATCAGTCAGTGAGTGTATTTTGAACAGGAGCTCTGACAGTTTATTAGTTTTTTCTCTGTTGTCATATAGTTTCCAGTTTGTGTCACTATAGCTTCCCTGTTGGGAGCGCAGTCTCTCTCTTCCAAGTTATTTGTTCTTTGCTACCCTGCTTCTCAGTGTTAATTTAATCTCTGCTGGTTCAGACAGAATTCTAAACACATTTTTTATGTCTCATGGTTAAGATTTAGGCATTACAGGTTGTTCTTTTTTTCTCTTCAGATTAACTAACTGCTACTATATAGACATTCTGAAAGATGGAAAAATCCAGGTCACTTCTATAACCTAAGCATAAAGACTGTGGGCTAACAGAGCATAAAGCCTGTGGCCTAACACTGTTGCTTAATCGAAGTTATATACATTAATAACAGAAACTGCAAAGATAGCAGAAATTGCAAGTAGGGACAGACGAGCAGGGCTCTGGGGAAAGTTATTTTAGACAGGTAGGGTAGGTTTTTTTTTTATTTCTTGGGACAAAGTATGAACGCAAGCTAAAATTGCAACAGCAAATAACCCCAGAGCATGGCAAGTTATACTTAGCTAGCATTAAGGTAATGTCATGTAGAAGCAGAATATTTGTGGTTAGCTAAAGTGACAAAAATACAGCTGCACTGATATTAATCCTGTGTTAATCTTGTAAAGAGATGGGATTTTGAGAAATAGAGGTCTTTAGGAAGGATCTACCTGCTTCTTCTGCATAGACCAGTTTTCTCCTATTAGGCATTAACTGTACTTGTTATTCTGATTTTCTTGTTGATAACCTGGTTAAGCAGGGAGCTAAGCTTTATTACTTACTTATCTGTGAGTTTTATGAGTTTATTTGAAATCCTTGTAATAGTCCTTACATTCTACTGATAACGGTTGCAGTTTGGGAATTTTACTGATGTTTTAATAAGTAGCCAGTAATGCAAACCATGTTTTTAAAGATGCAGCTACTGTCTAAATACTTTCCATTGCAGTGTGAAAATCTGCATGGGTGTAATGTGATTTCAAAAAACACAGTCCTATCTTGGGAAAGGATAAATTGTATATTTACTTTGAGAGGACAAGGTATAATGGTTTCAAACTGAAAAAGGATAGGCTTAGATTAGATATAAGGAAGAAATTCTTCACTCAGAGGATGGTGTGGCACTGGAACAGCTTGCCCAGAGAAGCTCCGGCTGCCTCATCACTGGAGGTGTTCAAGGCCAGGCTCGATGGGGCTTTGAGTAACCTGGTCTAGGGGGAGGTACCCCAGCTCATGGGACATGGCCTTGCCCAGGGGCTTGGAACTGGGTGGTCTTTAAGGTTCCTTCCAACCCAAGCTATTCTATGATTCTGTCACTATGTGAGTTCACAGAATCATAGAATCTTTTGAGTTGGAAGGGACCCATAAAGGTCATCTATTTTGACTCCCCTGCCATGAACAAGGACATCTACAGATATCTTAAATGTCTCTGAGGATGGGTCTTCCACCTCCTCTCTGGGTATCTTGTTCCAATGCCTCATCACCCTTATAGTAAAAAACTTCTTTATATCCAATCTAATTAGTTTGGTTAAACTCCTTTAGTTTCAAACCATTTTCCCTTGTCCTTTGGCAGCAGACCCTGCTTAAGAGTCTGTCCCCTTTCTTCTTACAGTCCTGTCAAGATGCTGAAAGGCCTCTATCAGGTCACCTCAGAGCCTTCTCTTCTGCAGGCTGAACAGCCCCAGCTCTCTCAGCCTGTTTCTGTACGCAAAGTGTTTCATCTCTTGGATCATTTTTGTAGCCCTCCTCTTGGTGTGCTCTAACAGATCCACATCTCTCCTGTACTGAGGGCTCCACATCTGGATATAGTAAGTACTTCAGGTGAGGTCTCATCAGCGCAGAGTAGAGGAGCAGGATTACACCAGCCAACCTGCTGATCACACGGTTCTTTTGATGCAGCTCAGGATACATTTGACTTTCTGGACTACAAGGGCACAGTGCTGGCTCATGTCCAGCTTCCCATCCACCAGTACCCCCAAGTCCTTTTCAGCAGGACTGTGCTCCATCCTTACATCCCCCAGCTTGTACAGGTAGTGGAGGTTGCCACTACTCAGATGCAACAAGACCTTGTACTTGGCTTTGTTGTACCTCATGAGGTTCACCTGGGCCCACTGCTTTAGCTTGTCTAGGTCTCTCTGAATGGCATCCTGTTCATATACGGAAGTTCAAAGCTTTTAAATCTATTGCACATATTTTAAAAACATACTGTGGCTTGAAAGAGAGTAAGACAAGGTGGCATAATTTTATTCTGCAGAAAGCAATAGTATAGATACATGTATGTAATGCTTTAAGATAAACCGTATTAGTATTTCTATATTTTATTATTCTTTTTGTGGGATGTAAACAGGAAGATTTTAATATTTGAAGTGCTTTTCTGTAGAAATAGGCTAAACTGAATATGTGTGAATATAGACCCCGCAATTTTGAAGTACTGTAATGTGGTACACAAGTTAAATTAGAGCTGTAGGGTATTTGCAAGTACTAGTTGTTCTTTTGTTTGTACAGGAGATGTGTAATAAACTGAAGTTGTGAAGGGGCCTTGTATATTTGAATGAGAATAAAAAGTAATATGTTTTTACCCTTCACAAAGGGGTTAATAGGATCCAATCCTGTAGTCATCCCTTAGAATTTATTTTAATTCTTCATTTCCCCAGGAATTGCTTAGGTGAGAAACATTGATAGTGAAATGGAGACAGCTTGGGTAAATCTAGAAACCCCTGAGCTTACATTGCTGGACATCAGCATTTCAAACTAAATAACTACTGAACAGCATTTGCACTCAGTGGAATTTTTTCCAGTGGTGAAGAATTTTGGTCTTCAAGGTGCTCATACCTTTGGTCATTCTTTTTTCCTGTTCCAGTTTCCACTCACATCACTGTGCCTTTGGATCTTTTCTCCCCTTAGACAAACACATTGCAGTGTTTAAAATATGCCTGTTTCACAGTTTTTTGAAAAGCTGGTCACCGTTTGCCTCAGAGATTTTGTTTTCTGGTATTACTGGGTTCATGGTTACTGTGTTGCTGGATTACTAAAACAGACTGGTGATGAATATGGGGATGTTCATGACTTTTTCTCCCAGGAAAATGCAGTGCTAAAATGTGATTTTCTTTTAGGAAAGCAAATGTTGCAGGTATCTGTTAAATTTTCAAAAGAAAGCAAATTTGGGACTTCCTATGTCTACAGTGTCGTTTTAAAAATTACAGCATGGATATCCAACATAGATGCTGACATTTTATCTCAGGTATTAGTCCTGGAGGAATTAAAGTATTGCAGAGGAAAATGCTATTTGATTTGGAGTATATGGCTTAGATTGTATTGTCTATAGTTTAACTGCAGTAATTGTTGGGAGGATATTGCATAGCCAGTTCTTTCACATGGCTTCCCTCACAGCCTCGGCTGCAGGGGGGAGAAACAGAGCTTGAGGTGGGGGGATTTTCAAGATGATTCATATGTTAACATGATTAGAACATATTTTATACAGTTGTGCAAAAGAAAAATATACAGGATATTTTTAAGGTGCTAGTGCTGTTATGGCCACTTTCTGAACAAATAAAGTTAATAATATTTACTCAAGTGGAAGCTTTCTTCAAGTAGTCTCATTGATTTCTCAGTTAGTTCATTGGCTATTCAAATGTCGATAGCATTTACTTCAGTAAAAAATAAAAATAAAAATCCTATAATCTCCATCCTCCCTTGATTTTTACAAAATCATAGAATAATAGAATATCCAAAGGTGGAAGGGATCCACAAGGATGACTGAATCAAACTCCTGGCTGCACACAGAACAACATGGTATTCTCTCACACCATCTAGCACAGAGAATACCTACTCCAGTTTGCTTCTGTTTTGATTTCTTTCTGTTGAACAATAGGCAAAATCTGCTTGGTACAGCACTACGTCTCTACCAATTATTCTCAATTAGATTTTTTTTAAAAACTGAAGGAAAGGATAAACTGTGTTATTGCAAATAGCTTGAAGAAATACTTTATGAACTGCAGGTATCATAGGAGGAGTGGTGATTCTTTGGTAAAATAAGAATATGCACAATTATATTGGGCTGCTATTCTCTATTTTATGCTTTTTGTGGTATCTGGATGCTAGTCACTTGCTCCTCCACAAAACAAGGGAGGACATTACCCTATTGCCTGCGTAAGCCACAGAGACAGAGACTGTTCAGTAGGTCTTAGTCTTGGGGAGCTGATAAATCAAAAGAATTCTTCTCATAGAGCTATTCTGTGTTGATCAGGATAGAAGGAGAGATACTAAGGGTTAACAAATAAGTATGCAAATGAGTGAGTCTTCTGGAGAGACATCCATCTTGAGGATTGAAGAAGTCATTCATGTTCCTTGTCCTCAGTGTGACCACAAAATAACTGGATCAGTGTGACACCAGTGCTGGTCATGCAAAAGAAACACTTGAAAACTGAAGGAAGTATCTTCATATTTATGGGGATAGTGAGCAACGAGATTGTTGATTTTTATCCCCAGAGTTGGTCAGACTAAAATAGATTTATATTACACATTTAAAATATTCATGAAAAAAGGAATTTGAAAATTGGATCTTAATGCCAGCTGGTATTATATATAAATAAATAAAAGGAATCAAACATTTGATGTTACTTTGCTTTTTCTATAGATCAGTATCCCAAGGCGATGAACAATATGATGATACAATATAATGTAATAATGAGCTATAGTGCATTATCACCAATATCACACAGAGTGCGCCTCTCCTTTTGTGTTGCAGAGTTTTCAGTTGTGAAAATCACAGTAAATTGCAAGGAAATTAAGCAGAGTATCAATAAGTACTGTTAACAAACAAGATGTGGCAGCTTGAAGAGCAGACAGTTTCCTTGGATGCCCAAATTGCACAGTGGTCAAAGTTTTCTTGTTCATGGCAGATTACTACTTTCTTTGTGCTTAGTAGTGCTGATTTATGCTTTTTCTAAAATGTAGTATATATCAGGGTGAGTGACTGGGGGAAGTCTGATACCTTGTGGGTGCTAACTACATACCAGACACTGGAGGCTGCATGCAGCGTAATCCTCTTGCAGCCATCTCATTATTGGAGTTTTTATGTGAGAGTGAAGCTGAGCACGTAAGCCAGAAAAATTTCTATTGAGTTCAGAGGATATTGGCTTATGTACTGAGATGTTCACTTAATAAACAGAGTCAATAAGAGAGAAGACAACAGAGAAAAACCCGAGAATTACACTTTTACCATAGCTTTCATGACTCCAAACCACGTACAGGGTGAGTGAAAAGCTCTGTATGAACTATCTGGATTTGATCTAAAAGCTTTAAAACTGTGGTCCAACCTATACCAGCTCTGTAGCTAAAAAGAGATGTGCTTTTCTCAGAGCTGTCAAACTGGTGCCATTCATAAGCAGTACATTCATACAAATTAATTTTAAGAGATGGAAAAAAGTTGAGTTTGCTCATAGGTAATACATTTGGACTTCAACAATGTGAAAAATTTAAGAGCAAGTGGGAAAAAAAGAGAGAGAGAGCCATATTTTTTCCTTATATTTAATGAAGCACTACGAATTTCTGGCTCTTTGGGAAAGGTGTATTACTAAGAGTCATTAATGGAACCTGGGCTTAAAATACACTCAGCTGAATTGCTGACTGAAGAAATGTCTGTGTAAAACTTAATGTTTTCCTTTTTGTGAATATTTTAGAATCTTTAAATATATTTTTTTTTAAGAAGAAAAAAATCAGTGTTACACTCTTTACCATTTGCTTTAAAAAGGATTTTCCACTTGCTCATTTCCAGAAGGTCATCTCTGAGATGTACAAGCTAGCCCTTCATTTAGGTCTCCTCTTACATTCATATTTAACTTTCTTTCATTCTGTGGCCTTTATTAGCTGAGCTCAAGGAGCTTGTAGCACATTTTAAACAGCAACACTGGGAGGATGTAAATGCAGAATAATGTATCAGGACTCAAATTTGCATGGTCAAATGTCAAAAAAATTAGGCCTTCCCCAGAACCATGTCAAGAGAAATAACATAAGTGGCCAGCTCAACAGCAGGCATGCCATTATCAGTTAGTTCAACCTGTCATCACTGACTGGGAGTGGAAGCAGTGGTCATTAGCTTTAACTCTGCCGGGGAAGGTTGCGCTTCCTTTATTTTATTATATATATTTTACGCCATCTGACAGTATTTCACAGAGCACCACAATGTTATGGTTTCCTCCTTGACAGGGAAGGGGGAGCTGCAGGGGAGGGAGTGGAGAGCAATCATCTATTGTCAGCTGGAGGGGGCAGGAATTGCATTGCCTATCGGATAAATACTCATTTAGAGTAATCACTTTATTTCAGCTCTGTAATGACATTAACAAGCTTGGAATACAGGGAATTACATGAGTCAGAACAAATAATTGAATATTCCACTGCTGGGGAATGCAGCACAAGTCTGACTTAATGTCATGCCATCTCTGAAGCCAGCACTAGCATGCAATTAGATAATAGGTTAAACAGCATATAATTGGTGCTACTAGTGTGAAAAACATACAATTAATTGTTAAGTTCTCACCTGCTTGTAACTTTTATGAAACAAAAGAATCTTGCATGTCATTTTAAAACAAAGATATCCAGAGGAAACATTTCTTTTTTTTTTTTTTTTTAAAAAAAAAAAAGGGGAAAATTGGGGGGGGGGCTTTTATAGACATGTTTTCAGCAA
>VXAB01009797.1:64178-92100 GCA_013399175.1 Odontophorus gujanensis | reverse complement strand
AGAAGAGTTTTGATCCAAAAATATTCTTCTATTATTATTATTTTATTATTATTATTATTTTCCCAAGAAAACTCAGAAGTTGAGGGAGCAGAGTGTTTTGAGTGTAGCGTTAATTGTTCTCTCTATGGTTTGTGGGCAAGATCCTCACATACTCGAGGGGCTGACATACCTTTTGAGCACAGGAGCAACACTCAATGCCACTCTTTTACCTGGGGGCTGGGATTAACCTCATGCAAAGACCTCAGCAAGGCAGGACTGATGTTCCTAGGCTTCTCAGCAGTTGTCAAATGAAATAGAGCATCTCCATGCACTGCTGGGCTCACAGTCCTCAGCCACAGCCATTACCAGGCAATAAACAACAATTCTCAGGGAATCTTTTGGGTTTGAAGCCAGTCTGAGTGTACTGTTCAAGGAGCTGTTGGGTCTATAGACAGGATATTGGTTCAGTGCTTGGAGAACATCAAGACTTATTTTCTCTGCTGACTTTCTCTACAATCTGGGGCAAATTCTTCACCTTTTTTAGCAGTCAAACTATGTTATTGTGTTTCTGAGCCTGGGGCAAATGCTTTTTAAGCGGCAGGCTTTGTTATTTTAATTTTGTTGTGTGAGGGAGGTATAATTCTCAAAAGAATGAACAACCCTGCTTATATCCCAGCGGCCACTAGTGTCTCAAAATAATTACAAAACCATGTAGTACTGAATAGAAAATGAAGCCTCTTCTTTGGGTGGCTTATGTTCCCAAGCTGAACCAGGGAAACATTTCCAGGCAGCCTGAGATTTCTTTCCAATAGGGTGCAAAGCAGGGGCTCAGACTGAATGGCACAATGAGTTATCCTGACTGCAAAAATCTAATAATCTGAGACCTGTTTTCTGGATGGAGATTTCTGGGAGTCGTGTGCTTCCAATCTAAGTCTGAAACCTTTTTTTTTTTTTTCCTCTCAAAAAGGCAGATCCTAGTCTCATCAGTTTGTAATATATAGTCAAGTCAAATACATGAAAGGGAAGGGAACACTGTATTTTATGACACAGAATGAGCCTTTGAGAAAGAAGGTGATGAGTCATATCTTCGGAATGGAACAGTGATTTCAGAGTATTGCTTGCATGAACTTCAGTTAGTATCAGGTCCACTTTTAGAAAATTGATGTCCTCATGTATTCGATTTCCTTGAAATTGTGCATTTCTTTTGCCAGCATGAATCCTTTGAGCTTCTGGTTCATTCTGAGTCCCCAGGCCCAGCTGGCTGTCCTGTCTCTCTGCCACAAGGACTACAGAACTGGAAACCGGGGATACTGATCAGCATTATAATAAAATACCTCCTGCTCTGTAGCCTGAACAAATTTATTACCCTTTTTAGGAGATTAAATTATGACAAGTGCGGGAGATGAAGTCCTAGGGACTTGGTTTCTGAGGCTTAGCTTCATTATGCTCTCTGGCAATCTATGCAGTATAATGCAGAGGGCAAACAGCCTACTTGCTGTGCCTGTGCCGGTCTGACCTGCTGTGGGGGAGTAATTTCTTCAGATCTATAAACAGTCTGTTTTGTTTTGTCTGACTTTGAAAGCGTAATGAGGATATGTTTCCTTTCAGCACCAATCCTGGCTGATTTTAACATCCTGTCTGCTTCTTCTACCTGAACTCAAGCACTGAACTGTTGGTAAAAAAATTAGGAGAGTATGGTGGAAAAGGAAGCTGGAAATGTGGGGAATTTCAGTGGAAGATAGGCCAGTGCTTATAGTTGGTACCACCCAGATATATAGCTAAAATCTTCAAAATTGGCAGGTTTCAACTCCTAGCTTCTTCAACAGCTATCTTTGTTGGCAAGCATGAGGCATCCCTTAGCATCTGATGTATTTTCCAGGTGGCAGCAGAATCTGGACTGATTTATGTCTCAGTCACAGTGGCTCCCATTCTCCCTCTGCACCTTTCTTTGAGTTGCTCTCTTCAAACTGATGGCCATTTGGGGCCTATCTTTGTCTTCTGAGCTCCTCAGAATTGACTTAGACACGCTCTAAGGAGGCACAGGACAGCCTTCCACCCTACCAGTGTGCAGCACCTAGTTGTTTGCTCCACAGAAATGTGGTTTTGTTGTCTTGTGACCATTTACCAAGTGTTTCGTTCAGAAGGGATGACCCATCGTCCTTAGGTTTTACTTTCTTCTAGCTCCTCAGTAGCCCACTGACTTCATCAGTAAAGATTTGGCATTGTTGCCCGAATAGAGAGTGAGAATACAAAACAATGTTGCATCAAGGATTGCATATGGGGGTGTTCATAAAACAGGCCCACACGGTTCTCATGATCTCATTAGCAGCCAGAGAACTTGAATACCTGTCAGTGGAGAGGGTGCTTACTCCTATCATCTCTATTCTATAAAACCTCCATAATGCAAAGTCTTGCAACAGACTGTAAGGTAAGACACCCTGGAAAATTCAAGTTTATCATGTCAACACGGTAGTCTCATTGAAATGAAATGTTTATTGCATAAGGCATTCTGACTGGAATTAATTATGTCAGTGAGATTCTGTCAGTATGTCCCAGGAGAAACTGTTTCATTTTGCTCCCTGCAAGTGACATTAGACTGGAGCTCATGTACCAGAAATGAGGCAGCGCTTCATATGCCAGCTGTTTGTTGATTTCCCACAATTAGAAAATATTTGCTCATTCCCTGAAAAACAAAACAAAGAAAATAAATAAAAAAAAGCCCCAAGCATTCCTGTACCAAGCACTCCTTTCTGCTGCAATTGTCCACCAACCAACTACAGCGAAGTGGGGAAGAAGGGGGAAGTGCATCCCCCATCCCCTTGTAAGTCCTCTCACTGGTTCTGCCAACCAAAGTCTTCACAGCTGCATGTTGCTTGAGTGTGCTGAGGACTGCAGTAGGGGCTGCTGGGTGATGTGTTTGTAGTAGGAAGGATAGCACACACAGGTGGGTATTTGCAGGCTGTATGCTCTTATAGGAAGCTATGTAAGCATGTGTGTTTGCAGCATCAGGAGGTGCTGTACTTAACGCTGTCAGTATAGCCATATCGAAACCTTACAGGAAACAGGCTTCTGACAGCACTGCTCCATGCACTGGGTGGCTTCTGCACTGTTTTGCTTTGCAGCTTCCTGCAACTGTAATTTTCTTTCCAGTTCCAGTGTGTGTGGGGGGGGAAATGTTGAAATGTCTGATGCTTACTGAATGTCTTTTAGATGTCCTCTGAGATACCTAGACATGACATGCATCAATTAGCGAAACTACAGAGAGAGAAGGCTCCATAATGTAAATGAGGATTTTCTGCAGACTTCCTGTCCTCGTAATTACCCTGCAACAAAAATAGATGGTGTAAAGCAAGTAATTCAGGGGAAAGGTAGGTGGTGATACCCCAGGACCTCCAGTATCGTCTTTAGGCTGACTGCAGAGATCAGCATCGTGCAGCACCTGGGGCCAAACTCTCACAGGAGGCCAGCTCTTTGGAAACCCAAGTGCTTATTTACATACAGAGTTATTTTTAAACTGTTTTCTTAAGAAAATAAAGGATTAGGTATTCCCCCTGCCTATTCTTCTCTGACCATTTCTCTTTGAAGGCTCACCCTTGACCAAGTTTTGAATGCTTTGGCTGACCACAGCATTATGTTAGTTGACATAGCAGTGAACAGCCCCTGAACAAGCACATGAACTCTGTATTGTAACTGATTATTTATGAGTGGATTGAAATTGGTAATTTGTTACCTTACTTTTTTTTATTTTTTTCCAGAAAAAATCCTAGATCGTTTCAAGTGGGCATGAGCCTCAGGAAGTCTTCAGTCCAACCTCCCACGCACCATGGTCAGCACTAGGTTCAGAGCAAGGTGTCCCAAACTTTCTGCAGCCTTGACCCCCCACCAAGGATGGAAGTAGGACAACATCTCTGGACCTTGTTCCCTGGCTGATCTATTCTAGTAAATTAATATAGGCTTTTGTCACTTCTCCTTTAGTGTGAGATGAAAGACCAGAGGAGGGAGCCAGTACAGCTTGTTATAGTACCAACAGCATGACCCTCAGTGGAGTGAAATATTCACAGAATTATTTGGGTTGGAAGGGCCCTTAAAGCCCACTCAGCCCCAACACTATGCCATAGACAGGGCTGCCCCCGCCCAGCTGAGGCTGCCCAGGGCCTCATCCAACCTGGCCTTGGGTCCCTCCAGGGATGGGGCACTATAGCTTCTCTGGGCAGCTGTGCCAGGGCCTCATTGCCCTCTGAATACAGAGTATCTGCCAAATATCTAACCTAAATCTCCCCTATAATCTAAGGCTATTCCACCTTGTCTTATCACTATCAGACCATGTAAAAAGTCAGCTTCCTTCTGCTTATAAGCTCCATCCAAGGACTGGAAAAACACTTGGACTGGTGTCCTCAGCAATCTCACTGAGGGTGCACTTACATTGGCTATGTCAGTGATTGATATGGTGAAGAGTACCAGTCTCAAGACAGATTACAGGGGGCACCACTCATGACTAGCCTCCACGTGGATGTAGAGCCATTGACCACAACCCTCTGGCTGTGATCATCCAATCAATTATTTATCCACCATATAGTCCACCTTTCATATCTATACTTCTGCAATTTAGTAAAACACTGCTGGTGGGCACACTCATGCTGGGCTCCACGTGACGAGGAGTCACTTAAAACTCATGTGCATCAGTCAGTCTTTCTATTTCTGCTGGAGAAGCCCTCCCACGATGAAGCCAGCAATGCTCCTGCACTAATAGCAGGGATGATGTGGAATGAAACCAGTTTTTGAAGCCTATAATTACAATCAGGCTTCGATATAAAATGAAGATTAAAAAACAGTAGTGGAAGAGGCTTATATGGAGAGGGAAGAATGGTTGCGTCTTTTGAGTTGTTCATTCACTCACTTGAGCAGCTGGCCTGAGACCAAGATAGGTGACTTTATGTGAGCAACTTATGGCAAAGGCAGACCCCACTACACAGAGCTGGGAGTCTGAAATCACAGGGTTACAAGGGAACTAGGCAATGTGATTTGTGCAAGCCACCTCTGATCCTTGACTCTAGTTTCAGTAGGTGTGTTATCTCACAACTGTAATGCCTCCAGTAGGTCAGCAGACACCCATTGTTATACTTGTCTCAAATTTGGCTGATGTCTTGTAGTTAATGCTGATTGATGGTGGAGCATCTCACAGCTGATCAACAGCTCATTATCTCTGTAATGTCCACCATCTCGCTACTTTATTGCTTGCAGCAACTCCATCATTCACTTTTCCGAATTAAAGCAGCACAAAAGAAATTAAGGATCCTGAAAGCTGATGTGTCAGAAAGTTACAGAACAGTGGCAAGATGCAGTGATGCATTGCTTCTCCTGTGGATGTCCCATCAGGTGGAGCTTAGTCTCTTGTATTGTCTCAGCAACCACTGGTGGAAGATGCCAGCAAATAACCATTTCCAAATCTCATAGAAAATCTACAGTAGCAAAAATGTTGATTTTCTTTGATTTCCTTTTGCATGCTAGCTTGGATATTTGGGCTTTGGAGCTAAGAGAAAAAATCAGCTCATCAAATGTTGCCTGACTGGGAAATGTACATTTCTGGGGGAGTTCACCACTGACTTTCACACTGAGGAGCTGACAGAGCTAAAGAACAAAACCAAAGGACTAAGTTCCTATTTAGGACAAAAATAAAGTACAAAGAAATGGCACAGCGTGGTTGATATCAGCTGAGAGTATGGTCTAGGAACTTGGTCCTGGTAGTAGTTGTCCTATTACTGATTTCTTTGAAGGATTTGGATTCATTTTCTTCATAAACATATGAGAGGTAATGTTCCCCATGAGAAGTAATAGTGATATAGTTGCATGGTTTCATTGCCAATAACCAATTCAACATCAGTTGAGCTTCATATACCACCATGATTAAGTGAACGGTTGCACAACAATTTCTGACTATTCACAAAGGAAATTACAGAACAGTCAATGTGTTAGAATCTCCTAGCTTTCTGCTATATGACTGTTTTGTGATAGTTCATGTATGCTGCGTAATAGCCTCTGCAGCCCTGGAGATAAGCATGAGCACTTATCTGCTTCTCCTAAAGCTTCACTGGTGGATATCATGGAGACTCTATATCTTCTGCTCTGATATTTACCAGTATCTGACAGCTTTAGTCCATGAGGGAAATAAAACTCAGGAATTATTTCAGAAGAATTATGTTGTTCTGGTGGTAATGGGCCTTGACATTTCTAAAGGCAGAGCTCATACTGAGAGTGCCTTGAAAGAACAGCATCTTGCATTGCTCCCACCAGTGGTGCACAGCACACACCACACCCAGGTCCTCTGCAAATATATCCACCTCCTTTCCATGGAGCAACATGTACTGCATAAAAGCAGCTATAGATTTGGAGTCCAGTTGACAGAGGGGCAATAAACGTAAGAAGAGGAAAAAAGAGGAAAAAGAGGATATTCTTTGAATAGAAATGATCTTTCCATTGAATTTGAAACAGAGGACCATTAGATCTTCTGGCAGTGATCTTTATCAACAGCTGATAGACTACACCCAGCTGCCAGTATCTGGAGATCAGATTTTTCACTTGCACACATCTTCCTAGTCTGCCATAATGTGAGGGTGCCAAGGGGCAGTGTCTGTTCCTTCCCTCCACTGTTGGTTACTGTGGTCAGCTACCCTTCTCACTGCATGGTCCTCATTCCTTGTTTGAGCTTTCAGCTCTTAGTTCCTCCTAGTCTGTTAAATTGTTAAACACATTAAAATGTAACATACCCTTCTTTTTTAAAATGTCTGAGTTTATTTTCTTTGTAGTGTAGTTCAGAGGCAAGTCTTCAAACGAGTAAAGCTGGGTTTCAGATAAGTCTCCACATAACAATATATGCCTTGTTTTTCTTTTGAAGCAGAAGGTGTTGGTCATAATTGAAGAAAGCACATGGTGACTGATGCATGCACTTGGCTAGATCCCTTATGTCTGTCTTGCTGTGCAATTAATTAGTGCTTTCCTCTGCTTCAATTTCCTGTCTAGAGTACTGGATTCAGCATTTACTGCCTCAAAACACACAAGCTCTGGGACAATCTTATCATCCTTTGCATCGTGTTTCCAAAAATGTAACACAAAAGGCCATAGCTTGCCAAGATAGCAATTGCAACCCTGAAAGGTTTTGTTGTCTTTGCTTTAAGTTATCATATGGTAACATGAAATACATGGCTTGGTCTTCCTCAGATTAGCATGGCCTCACTTTCTGCACCACAGTGGGTTGTGTAACAGTGGATGTTATGGGCAGGAAGAAGAATCACAGTTGTTGCCTGATCTATTACTGAGTATGTCTCTCCATCTGTGTGAGCTGTGCTCCAGGAAAGAGCCTTTCTGTGTCTGTCCATGATCTGCAGCCTCTTCACAGCTTCCTTTCTTATCTATCCTGGGAATATTGGTGAATGTGTCCTCTTGATTTCCAGCCTTTCTAGGCATTGTGGGTATTCCTGGTCTATATCTGTAAGAAGCTCATGCAATGTGAGACTACATCTTCCAGTTAAAGGAAGGTCTAGAAAGGAACAGACACTCCAAGATCTTCCAAAGTGTTAAAAGTCTTAGAAAGAGCATCCTGTGCCATTTTCTCTGTTACAGTGTGACTTCATGAACAGCATCATCCTAGCACTTCATCCACCCACCTTTTATATGACAGATTGGAAGCAAAATATGGTGTTTCACCACTATGACTTTAAACAGTCAATGTCATTTCTATATGGTGTATCCATATATGCTTTCTGGAGCAGAGAGGGATATGTGTGGGGAATGAGTCAGTGAGAGAATAGTAAAAAAAAGCAGAGACAAAGAATAGCAAGCGATCAAAACTCACTGTGCCCTCTATAATTTGCCTGTGTTTATCTACACTGACACACTAAATGCACATTACATTTGCTGCTCATGCTGGTTTAGCAGCCATCTGCCAGAACATCCATGACTGACCAGCTGCCCAAGTTCATGTGGTAATATTCCGTATTTTTTCTCCTCTACTCTACCTCTCCCTCTCACTCCCTCTCTCTCTCTCTCTTCCCCCTCCTTTCCCCTCTCTCGCCCTCCCAGAGTGCATGGGCAGCTTCAGGCAGTGCCAGTGATCACAGCACCTACAAAGCTGTCTCTTCATCTAAAAGTGCAGCACAGAATTCTTGTCTGAGTATCTTTGGCAGCTGAAATGATGAAGAGTTGTTTTATTGTGAGAAAAGCTCTGTAATAGTTCAAATGACCAAAACAGTGCAACTCTACCATGACAGGATTTGTAGGACCCACTGGGCATGGACTGGAGGAAGGCTGTGGGGTGCTGCACAACTTATTATTGCCAGCAAAGAGGGGATATAACTCTGTGGTTCTCTCTCTCTCTTTATAGTGTTGTCTCTAATAAACAGCATTTAAAATGATCCTTAACAGAGTCCGAGGGCCTTTCTTACAAGTATCATAATAGACCAGTACGTCCTTGTGCAAAGCACCACCACGCAGACAGGAGTTGGACCTTGCAAACATGCAATAAATATCAGGACAGCAAATAGAAGCTCATGTTGAAGCTGGAGTTCTGCAAGGAGGAAACTGATTTTGCTAAATGAGACTGATAGTGGAGTGTTATACCTTGGTCTTGTTTCCTGGTTGGTTCTAGATACCCTGTGGGACCCTCAGTAAGGAAAAGCCAGACCTTTGAGAGCAAATTCATGCATTTACTGTCAATAAAGAAAACAAAGACAAACTAAAACAGCAGAAACCAACCAATCCTATCATACAACAAAAATAATTTGGTTATTTTAAAAATCCTCTATATTATATCTAGCGGCTCTTTTGACGTAAAAGATAGAATTAAGAAGAGAGATCTACCAGTGTTGGCATAGTGTTAGCTGAAGACACCCTGTCCCACAAAGAGAAGAATTAGCAACAGCGTTGGGTGTCTGATTTCAGCTCTTGCTGTCAGGCTTGAAGACAGCTCATGTGCATTTTCACATGCTCTACCACCAACTCTCTGAAGGTGGTAGTGTTCCCTTCTTCAAACACTCACTGCAAAGGAAATGTTAAATACCCACCTGCTGCAGGGAGAAGGAGGAGAGTGTGGGAGGGAAGGAGGAAAATCCACAGAGGGAAGCCCTGACAGATTTTAACTGACAGGGTCTTTGTGAGCTGCAGACTGCCCTGGCTGCTTCAGAAAAGAAGAGAATGTTGTGCTGTGCTTAGGGTTCCATCTCAGTGTTGTGTGTGGTGTAGCTCTTTTAGGACCTAAGTGAGGGAGGGAACCGAAGATGCCCAGGCCATTGTGGTCATTGCCTGGATTTGTTGGTATGGGGAATGGAAGAGGAGATCCCTTCTGCTTCATCCAGCTGATGTTCCAGGGAGGGGAAATGCTGGAGAATAAAGCTGAAGCACAAAGGATTTCAGAACTTCTGCAGCACTGACTGTTCTCATTATGGGGACTTGTGTGTGGACAGAAACACCATACTTTGCGGAGGGAAATAGAAGAGCAAGCATTACACTTCATTCTACATTTGCAGACGCCAGGTTTTGTACTGAATAATTTCCAATAGAAGGCCTTGCTCAGTCCAAGCAAGGGGCTCTGTCCCTGGGTCCACTACCACGGGGTGGGGGCAACCTGCAGTTACTAGTCCTGCATGCACCTTTAGTGTACTGGATGAAAGATGAAGACAAAAATGAGAGTATTTTCTGGTAAACTCACGGGCAGGTAGGGAACCAAGTGTTCACAGATGGCCAGTGCTTCAGGTGGCTTTTGAGAACCACAGTTTTGTACATACTCTGCCTGACACAGGAGGAAAGTGAACTGGTAATGCCCCTGTGCAGTGTTCTGTTGAATGGCATCCACAGTGACACTTGGGGTAATTTACTGTGTTATGAAAAACAGCTTTTGATGTGAATGGCATGAGAGTCAGGATCCATGGAGCAGCTGACCCAGGATAACTTACTGTAAAACAATGAGGCAGAGGACAGCTAAAGCTCCTTATGACCTGTTGGTGGTTTGTATCTGTGCCTAGTTATGAAGCCACAAACAGGGCAAGATCTGTCATGTGGGAAGGAGTTTGGGCTCTATGACTGATGATCACCCACACACTCATACTCTGTGTTAATATTGGCAGAAAATTAACTTAATAGGGGAAGATTATTCCAGATCTAAACTGTGTATTTTACATGCATAGAATTTTCTTTGCACTTCCCTTGTGCTGAGCAGTAAACAAAGCTTGTCCTTATGCTTTAACAAGTCTCCTAGTGTGAATAGTTGTCTGTATTATCACCCCCTGGTCAGAGCCAGGAAAACAGAAAGGTACCTTCAGAACCTATTGGTCCTGTGAACAGTGAGATGGCGACAAAGCTGGGTTTGTGCCACTTGTACCTGGTTTTGGAGGAAGAATTGGGTAGGAAAAAAGCATCATTAGACTTCAGTCCTTCAAAACACAACGTTTCTCATTTGGACAGTTCAAAAGCAATCAGAAGCTCCATCATGGCTGCACAGAGAGTAGAAATAAGGTTCCTCCAGGCCCACATCACTTTAAAAAGCAAAACAGAACAAAAACAAATAAATAGAGACAGGAATGAAACACAAACACACACACAAAACCACCAAAAAAAACCATCGATCAACTAAAATAAATGCCACATGACTCTCTTGCAGCAGATGTCAGTAGAAGTCTGACCTGCCTCTGCAGCCACTTACTCTGTAACTGCGAGTGCAAGGCAGTGGTGGCAGCAGGTTCCTGTCCCTCCACAGCACTCACAGTGTTGGAGGGGTGTAGGGCACATCACAGGAGCCCCATTTCATGAGAAAAGAGCTGCTGCTGGCCATGAGCCAGATCTCAGTGCATAAGTTCAGACCCGAAGGCTCCTTGCCTCAGTTCCCACACCATGCTGTTCCTCAGCTTGAGTCTTGGTGTTCACCTTGTAGGTGCCCAAGCCAAAAGGGGAATGTGCCAAATGAGAGAAAGACCAAGTCCTTTGTGCTGCCTCAGGTGTGGCAATGACGGCAGAAGGCACTGTGAAGGCTCAGCTCTGGTGATGACTTGCAGGCTGATAGCTCGCAGTGCTGACTTCCCACTGCTAAAAGTATGCCAGTTTGTTAAGGAATGTAAGGGCGGCAGGCATTGTGAGGACAGGAGATACTTTACTGATAATTATTCATTTGTGAAGTAAAAGAAGACAAATACAAAATGTATCTTGAAAACAAGTTGCTAGGGCACATGTAAGATATGCCGGCTATAAAATAAGTTGTCAGTTCTTTACTCAGCAGCTCAGCTGTTGATCTGAAATCAGACCGAACAGAACAAAGCCTTGTGGTGTTGGCCTCCAAGTGCCTCTCCAGGAAACAGCTTGAGATGGAGACAGGAATTTAGCTTAATCATATTCTGAAAACAAAGAAGCAGAAATTACAGCATCGTTGAAGTCACTGAAAGTATTTTGAGCTGCCTTCTCAGAGTCTTAATAAAAGATGGATAAACAGGTTCCAAAAATATGTGAAACCACCACACCTAAACCCTAACCTACTCCCGGTGTTAAAATGTAAAATTAAAACAAATTGTTCTCAAAGGCTTTGAAATGTTCAGTGATTATTTTTATGATGGCATTGCCCTCAACCAAACAATATTACAGCCCCACTGACTGTGCACAGCTTTTGCTATGTACGCAGTTGGGGCTGCAATTTCAAAAACGTTACTGCATCTTTTAAAGCTGGGCTGCTGGTTGCAGTCCCTTAGGATGACTTTAGAAGTCACTAACAAACTTTATATATCCCTTTCCCATTTCTTATTTTCTTCCCTTTCTTTCTAAATGTCTTTTCCTTGCTGGTCAGTGCGCTTCTCAGACTGTATGGCATGACAGGAGAGGCAACAGCAGTGCAGGGGCTCTCCACTTCTAAGAAGTCCCATGGTTTTAGATGGAGATGAGTTATGTTGATCATCACTCCATCTCAGTCTCCACAAGCTGTGAGACTTCAGGTCTGTTTCTAAAAAGCAAGCTATCTTCACCTTCCCTATATGTCACAGAATCACAGAATTGCTAAGGTTGGAAGGACTAATAGGATCACTCAGTCCAATCATCATCCCCTGCCTGTGACTGCTCTAGATGAGGTCACTCAGTGCAACATCTGCCCTTTTCTTGAACAGCTCCAGGGATGCACCACCTCCCTGGGCAGACTGTCCCAGTACCATACCACTCTTTCTGAGAAGATATTTTTCCTATTATCCAACCTGAAGTCCTGTAAACCAGGGCTGAAAAATTTACATGCTGACTGAAGTATTCTGGGCCCTCAGCTGAACTTCTCCAACCCCTACAAATAACAGACAAAAAACAGGTTTCTGCTCATATACTGTCAACACAAATTTGTTTGTGTCTGTGAACTATCACATTACTGTGCTCTGTGAGCACAACTGTATACAAAATGTTTTTGCTTGTGGTGAGATGGAACTGCCTGTGCATCTGGGTACTGGCTGGCGAAACGTCTCAACAGTTGCGTTCAAGTTGCCAGGGAAGTGCTGTCAGAATGGCTGAGGCTGACAGAGACCTCTGGATTCATCTGCTTCAGCCTCTCCTCTCAGCCCAGGCTGCACAGAAACACATCCAGGCAGCTTTTAAAGATCTGGATACTATGCCATCAGCAAAGGATCAGACGTGCGACCATGGCTTTACCACCCCACAGTCCACTGTTACAGTGCTTTTTAGATCTCTGCAGATCATCTACCTGTGCTATTTTCTCTGTGAAGATAACCTTCAAATCAGAAGAAAAAATTAAAATGGGGGGGAAAATTCAGTGTGAGTTCCTGGAATTTTGTAAATGCACTCAAGTGTAAAGTAAATTAGCTGATTGGGTTCATTTTACCCACTTAACTCAAATGTATGGGCAAAGGTTATTTTACCGCAAGTATTTATTTTGCTGGTTGTGATTCAAAGCTGACTGTTGACATATGGCTAGAACAAAGATATTCTCACAACTACGAAATCATTAATAACCATTTTATCAGTCCAACGTCTAAAAAAATTTCATTTGCTTTTCTAATGCATGTCCACAGCCGGGAGGGCTGATACACTAAATAGCCAATTCACTTTCTGCCTTTTTTCACTTCCTCTTCAGGAGAACTAGATGAACACACATCTAATAGTGAAATCAAAAACTCAGTGCAGAGGGTGAGTAGTTTGCTGTATGTCCTGGGGGACCTCCACCACACTCACAGGCTTGGCGTTGGCTGTTACCGTCAGGTCGGAGCCATGCATGCCTACCTCAGGCACCGAGAACCTGTCTCACTTGGGCTTGTTTGGCTGCTGCTTTGCCTATTCAGGACGTAAATGGAGGCCGCTCTGATATGGCTGCTGTATGCCTGGCCCTGCTGGGCATGAGGAGGACCTGGGTCTGCAGGAGCAGCCATGGCTGAGTGCTGCTCATCGTGTGGTCTTGTAGGCCTGAGTGCCTGCACAGGCTGTCCTGAGCCTCAGCCAGGACTGGAATCTGTTTTCTGTTCAAGCAGTTCTCCAAAATAAATAAATGAGCAAAGTTTGAAAGATGGTGTCGTCAGAAACCGTCCTGAAACAGACAGTGAAAAGTTCTCTTCTGTTGCATGAAAACTCAATTAGTGTGTTTTTAAATACATGCCGGGAGACATCATCATCATAGGAACAATCAGGTCATTTGAATAGCCAAATTTGCTTTTCTGCAGTATTTGTTTACCTTGTAGGACGTATCCGTGATATACATGTAAATGCCAAAGTCTACTTCTTGTTAGGTGTAGAAATCCCTTCTTCCCTCAGCTATCGGTGTGGTTCCTTGTTTGTACCTGTCACGGGCTGCAGAAGCCTACAACTGTTGGTTTAAGCAAACAGGCAGCTCTTCGCCAACAGGAATATCCTGTTCAGTGGTGCTCTCGAAGGAGCCAGTTATATAAACTTAGCTGTCTGCTGTCACAGCAGGCATTCAGGGAAAAAGCTAGGAGCCATTACATGTAGTGGAGCCCCTCACTAGAAACGTTAACGATTTGTCCAGGCAGAGACACTTGATTTATTCTCTAGTAGAGTGAGGTGCAAATGATTAGTTCCCAGTCAGATGCTAGCTGTGAAGAAAACCCCTCTGAGCACGAAGAGGCTGGCAAAGTGTGACAGCACCAGCTAAGCATGGCCAAACACAAAGCCCCCGACAATACTAGCTCTTGCTTGAGCTGCAGCCTGGCAGGGAAACAGGCAGACAAGTAGGAATGGTCCCAGTCATTATGCTCAGTCCTATGCCAAACAGGCTGCAGCTTAAGCATGCAAACTGAGTGGGAATAGGGAAGTGATCTTTGTTCCTCTTCTAGGTGTAGGAAACTGAAACCTGGGGAAACTCTGGCAGCAATTCATCAAGGTGCTTAAGACTGTACTTTATTTTTAAGTTGACATGCGTGGGTGGGATCTGGCTCCATACAGTCAAAGGCAAAACTCACATGAAGTAAGATTTTGCCTTCTCTGACTATGAAAGTGTTTTGGGAGGGAAATAACTTGCCTGAGGTCACACTGGGAGTCTGTGGCAGAGCTGGGAACTGACACCAGGTCTCTGGAGTCCCATATTAGTGCCTTAACCTGTTTTTAACTTACTGCACGCTTCCTCTCAAAACATCATAGGGATAACACACCAGGTATCTCGGAGTGACTTCAAGCTTGTTTCTTGTTTTGGCCGGTTTTGGAGGGACAAGGTGAAAAAACAAGTTTTATTTTACCCATCAAGAGATGACTAAAAGAGATGTAAGCAAACAA
Organism: Odontophorus gujanensis; assembly: GCA_013399175.1. Taxonomy (NCBI): domain Eukaryota; kingdom Metazoa; phylum Chordata; class Aves; order Galliformes; family Odontophoridae; genus Odontophorus; species Odontophorus gujanensis. The sequence goes on along the minus strand of VXAB01009797.1, from coordinate 77,379 downwards.
AAGCTGAATGCAAGCTCACAATGAATCCTGCAGCATGATGTGCAGAATCTTGTGTATCGGTGAAGCATGCAACTAAAAATTATGGTGTGGCACTGGTTTATGCAGGTACAGTACTGCTGCATTAAGCTTCTTATCTCGTATGTCTTGAAGGGGCAGCTGCGCTGTGCTATTGTGATCTGCACCACATTTTTCAGGGACTTCAGGGGCACCATCTGCACCTTGTAACCAGCTCAGCACATTGACTCAGACTGATCCTGACCTAAAACAACGGGGAGAGCCCAAGCTCCTGATGAAGCCCCCATCCTCAGATGAACAGGCTGTGGTCAACGGCTGCTGACTGTGCCACCACTGGCGAAGTAAATAGAGCGCAGATCTCCGTAAAAGGCTTCAGCATTGCTGGAGAGTGTTGCCGGGCTGCGGACGGTGCTTGAGCACCGGGATCAGTCCTCACGGGGGCACCACGTCGCCGCTCATGAGCGCCGGGCCCCGCGGGCGCTCCTGATGCACTGCCGCGCTCTGTCCGCAGGAAGAGACACAGGGTGAAGTCTGCACCTCGTCTAAAACCGACTTCTGGAATACCGCAGTATTGCCAAGCCAGACAGATGTGAATGCGAAGTGCTGTCTGATTTGTTAATGCTTGCTGGAAGGCTTTCATCCAGCCTTCGAGTGCCGGCAAGTGGTACCTCGTATTAATGCCTTCTTTCATGTTCTAGCAGCAATATTTCATGTTCTCCTTACACAAAACTTTAGCATTAAAAGGAAAGAAGAAGAAGAAGAAAAAAAACAAAAACAACACAACAAAAACACAACAAAACAAGCAACACATACAACCCAACAACCCAAACATCTGGAAAAATAATTATTCTCAGCATTCAATTAGCGCTGTGGTTATTCACTCCCAAAGATCCACACACGGGCTTTCCCACCAAGTATAAGGGTTTTCGTTTGTTGCTGGCTCTTCTGATGGGCCAAGCTCTGCTCACGTGGCCTTCAGAAAGCAGGGGCAGCTGTGTCTCTGCAGGGCCAGATTCAGCCAGGTAATAAAACATGCAAGCGGTCCCTGAGGTGTGATGAACAAACCCTGGGTTACTTACATGCCTGCCAAAAACAGAATGCGTGAAGGAACACAAACACAGCTGAAGGTTTTCACGAGTGACTAATCGTTTTGGATGTCTTAGAGGATGAAGATGCAGATGAGGTATGTGCAGTATATGCAGTTATGAGAGTGGTCAATTGCTTTGCCTCTGAAAAGCCAGGGCTCTTTATCAGACACCCTTCACACATTGAAGTGGAGCTGTTACCACTTCCTTCTGAAATGTGGGCAACAAATTGCTCTCAGAAGGGAAAGGGACAGATTCATTTCCTCCAACACAAATGTGCCATGTGCTCATTCTGATCACAGCTGGTACTTGTGTGGGTCTCACACTGACAAACTTCCTCCACATTCTTCCCCAAGTGGTGTGCCAGTGGCCCAGAGGATGAGCTTCTCTGCTGGAGGGAGGCAGGCTCCAAGGGTCACCCTGTTGCACTGGGTATTGATGTGCTGCCATACCAGGCCTTACCACGCAAATGCCCACCTGTAGGATGGCCACTTCTGCTGGTGTTCTGCCAGCTCATCCCTGGGCCTTGCACTGGTACAGCAGCAGCTTCATTCCACTGGTGCAGGAGGAGGCTGGCCTCAGTACTAGCAGACTGACACTTCCATTGGGTTGAATGGGTTGGTGCAATGTGCAGGCCTTTGCACAAACTTCCAGCGCAAAAAGGAGGGAGGTTGTAGCATTCCTCAGGGTCCCCATGCAGGTGCCAACTCCAACAATCCCCACAGTACCTGCCACAGCCCCATGCCAGGATAGTGGGTGTGTGGGGTACAGACTCAGCAAAGTCGTATTTTTCCTCACTTATGTGTATGTGGAAAGACACAGCATTGCAAAAGCAGTGTCTAATTGCAGGGTACAAATCCCTTCCAAAAGGAGAGCTTAACTTTTTTTTCTCTTTTTCCTCTGCCAAGAACATATGTATTTTGTATAGATTTAATTACATGATACAAGAAAGGAAAGAAGATTTACCCACATACTATGGTGATGAGTGCCATAGAAATGCCTATAAATAAATAAAAACACAGAGTAAACCCAGACATCTGCAACAGAGAAAACAAAACAAAACAAAACAAAACAAAACAAAACAAAAAACCAACAACACCAACAAAACTAAACAGAACAAAAATCCTTCCTGTAGTTTTTCACAGAGTCCATCACTTTAGAGAAACAAAAGCCTAACACAGCCTCTTTTTGACACTTTGATTTTAGAATCCAATTTTCATATGTGGACTTGCTCCTTCTGTCATCCCCAATTTTGTGAGGTGAGCACATCTTTATTTGCATTCCCCAGTCTCTCCTTCCTGCTGCATCTATGAATCCTCATCACCCGATAACTTGTTTGTGCATACAAAGTAATGAGGATCCAGAGTGCTGGGAACCTCTTGAACTTTTAAATTCAGAGAAAAAATTGAGCTTTCACACACACCCCAAGTTGAAAATCCTGTCAGTGTTACGTGATTTCCTCACTGCAACAAAGGAAACAAGATGAAGCCCTAAAGGGCTAGAATGGTGACGCATGACTTGTTTTTTGTTGCATCCAAGAGAAGGGGAGAGCACCTGCCAAGTTGCGGAGTGGGGCCCCTTTGCTACCAGATTTTTGATTCCTCTGGCCATGTTTTTGAGCCCCTCATCTCAATTCCTTCATCCAACAATGTGTTTTGTCACTCCACTTAATCCACAGGGTTCCACAGGCTAGATCTTCATGAGCAACACTCAGCTGCAGAGTGAAAACTGTCTCCCCATCAAAGTATTATCTTGGCTTGACAAGACAACTGCAAGTTCTCTTACATTAAACTGGCAAGGTTGAGAGAGAAAGAAAGAGATGAGAGCTGGAACAACAGCAGCAGACTCAGTGTACTTCAAAGGATTATCATCTGCTCCAACTCAAAACAGCTCTGGTTTTGATTCATTTATATATGAAGTGGGAGGAAATCAGAACAGCTGTCACTCTATTATTCCCTCTAGCACCGCTGAGCCATTTTGGCTGTCTGCAAATTCTCTTCCTCCCAACATCTCTCCTGTTTTCACATCCTTCTGTCAGGAGCATTGTGCTCGGAGCCCTGCATGCCTCCAGTCACAAGCATCTCTCAGAGTACTTGCTGTCAATCTCGCTTTGGAAAAGAGAACCAGCAGCACCGGCACAGCACTGCTGCTTTCATTCTTGGAGGTTTGTCTTTCTACTGCCACCTCCCCTCCAGCTGCCAGCCAGTGAGAAGCAGCAGCTGTCACACAAGACAGAGCTCTCTGCTGGGTGACTTTCTCGAGCTGGAGGAAAACTGTATGTCAAGTTTTCTATACAATGCACACATGCAGATGAAGAGCTGTCTTTTTTTGACTTGTGCTGCTGCAGTCTGGAGTGAGATGCATCTAATGGACAGTCAATATTTATTTAAATGACTAACTTGTGCAAAGTTATGAAGTGTAAACTCTGTCATCTTGTTTTTAGCATGGATTAAGATGCTAGGTGAAGCTCAGCCAGAGAAAACCTCTGGTTCGCCCAGTGGTTTGGGCAACACTTGAATCATTCCTCAACTCTCCATACTCCCAGACCTCTCCTCCTGTCCTCATACATCGCTTCCAAGTTTGGACCATGAAAATTCAGATCTTAAACTTTTTCAAAGTGCTACCTATTTTTATAATGCTTTGGATTTGCCTATGTGGTTCATTTGCTTAGCCCCAAATCAGCATAAACCCTAACCTTATCCCACCAAGGGGATTTACCTGTAACCATCAGAATTTGGTTTGCAAATGAGGCATTTGGATTCCCAGACAGCTACATTCACCTTGATCACTTTTTAGAAAGCTAATTCTGTCATCTGGAGTGGATTTCAGTTCTCAGTATGGAGGAACTCTGTTTTTTTGGTTTTGTTTTTGTTTTCGTTTGTTTGATATTTGCTCTTCAAAACCCGGGGCACAACAGGGAAATACATTCAGAAAAAGCATTTTGAAAGTGTAATCCAAGAGAAAAAGCAGGAGTTAAACTTAGAAACTTTAGATTTGCACCAGTGAACCCTGCTGTGGTCAGTTTCCCTTTCTACATAACAACAAATGAGAGCAAATACACATACCCAGCAATTACTAACAATGTCTTACTAAGAAATGTGTACAAATAAATAATGAGTAATTCAAGCCCATGTGGGTGTTTGGGTACATGACAGAGAAGATATTGTAACTAACAGTGTCACGTCTTGCACAGATTAATGGATATAATGAAAATTATGAAAAGTTGGGTTGTTTTTTTTTTGAATAAAATGTGAAGAATTAACCATCCTTAAACAAAAAATACTGATGGGTGAGGGCTTCTTTAATGTTCTGAAGATTAACAAAAAAAGCAAGCCAAGACATATTTTAAATATTGACTGAAATACCATATTAGGCTAATTTCTCCTGGCATCCTTCCAGTATACAGTAGACTAGATGAACTGATCTGTATGTAAAAATGTACAAAAGTAAAAAGTTAGTATTTACTTTCTCTTCCCATGTTCATTAAAAAGTACAACTGAAGTTGAATCTTTCCAGCCCTTGGGAGTGAATGACAAAATTGAGGGTGATTGAGAGCAGGAGCTTTCACTCTTTTCCTCTCTCTTGCATGTAGTATGTAGAATAGAGGAAATGTTAGGAATCTGGAAGGTGGCGGCCTCAGAAACTAAGGGAAGGAAATACTTTCTTCTCCTCTTCCCCCACCTTTATTTTTAGGATAGCTCATAAATAGTTGTGAAACTCCTTGCCACAGTCTCTCTGAAGCCGGAAGTTCAGTAAGGCTCCAAAAAGGATCAACTATTTATTAAGCAGAATCTGTGCAGCTGCAACAGCAAGCAGCTTAAAACCAATATGAGTTGGATAGGGATCTACAGTACTTAAGGTTCTGGGCTGAAACAAACTTGTAACCATCAGAGCTTGTAAGGAAGCTCTGGGGAGGACAAGGAGGGGTTGCCCCAGTCCTGCCCTCACTGGTTTCTGGCCAGTGGCTGAGGCAGAGCAGCAGTGGCCAGGGTGGACTGGGCTCTGGTCTCCTCTCTGAACCTCAGCAAGAGATAGAAGAAACCCAATCACCCCAACCATAACGATTAGCGTGCTGGTCTCTTTGCATACAGAAACTTGCCAGTAAGGTTTACATTGTGCACATGGGAACTTTGTCAAAGTGATAGTTAGAAGGCATTTACAGAAGGAAGGTAGTCAAACATCTGTTACAGGTGACAGGAACATCATAATGTTCTCTAATGCTGAAGAGTGTGTGTGTAATTACTGGGGAGGCAGGAAGCTTGGAAGCAGTGAAATATTTTGCTTTCCACTGGAAAACTGCTTGATATTTGGAAACAGAAAGAACAACCTGCTACACAGCCAATGAATTCAGCCATTTCTTGTCAAGAGAGGGAGCCTGCTGCTGAAATAGTGTGATCCAGAAATTGAGAAAGGACAGCCAAACCTAGTACGTCGTAGTGCGTTGACAAACACATCCTTTTGGGTAGCCTCCTCGAGTAGCCAACAGCATTATTGACTCAGTATGTTTGGAGCCTAAACACAGAATAAAACCTCATCAAGAGCTTAGAAAGTGAATTCCAACATGCTTCAGTCATCATTGTCAGTGTTGCCCCAGTAGTTTACCAACATATTAATGTACAATATCCATTTTATCAGAAAAGAGGAACATGACAATGGACTCTAGACCCCAAGGAGATAGTTCATGCTGGAAGATTCCAGCTGTGATATGGACATCAAACAGCACTGACGCCCATTATACCCTCCCAGGGACCCAATGTACAAATAAAACTCACACACTAAACTCGAGAAACAACTTTTTGTACATGTAAGCAAAGCCCACTCTGCAGTATTTCTGCACGGACAGGAGCACATAACCGGCGCTTACACACTGGCCTTCCTGAGGCTGTCCAGGAGCAGGATGCACTGTGCTCCTACCAGCCACGTAGGCGTGGACATGAGGATGTACATGAGCAGACACTGGGAACCACTGAGGAAGCATCCAGCAAATATGTTTGTGTGCTGGCAGTGCAGTGTTGCCCATCAGATGATTTCTAATTTCATTGGCAGTGGAGGAAATCTTTCTGAATAACTGAAGAATATTTGTTTCTAAAATGAAGGGTCTTCAGCAATGAAAAAAAGGGGAAGCTCTATCATTTTGTTGAACATAGCCTGAAACTTTAATAGCAAAGAACTTGAATGGCAAGATTTAAGCAAGCCTTAGCTTGTGCTTGATAAACAAGCACGTTGTACCTAAAGTAAAACCATGCAAAACTTTTCAGAGTTGCAGCAAGATGGCTGAGGCGATAGCAGCACATGATTACACTTCTGCTCATACAAGCTCCCTAGAGAAAGGAGCTTGGTGTTTTCCCTGAAACCTCTCATTAACAAAAGTCACAATGCTGACCCGTGCAGACCAGGCTCATATGTAAACAACCGTCTCTGTTAGAGAGGAGTTACAGCTTCATGAGTCCAGAAAGCATCACTGCAGGAAAAACGTCCTGCTGCCAGGTGCCTCCTGGGAGCAGCTACTACGTCCATTTGTCTTCTGTAAAACTTAGGGCACGCATGATCTAAATATAGATGCATTCATAACACACAACCCACTTTTCCCCTCCTGCCTTTCACACAATTAAGGTTCCAGCCCTGAGGGCTCACAGGTAAGCATCCGAAGGTGAAAAGGAGTCTAACAGATACCTATCTGCAGCCAGGGTGGAGAACAAGGCTGCGGAAACACCACCACCGCCCACCTCCATGCCGCAGAGGCAACTTCTGCGCTCGGTGGCAAGGCCCTTAGTGGTAATGGAAACGTCCCCTTGGTAAGGAGAGCCGGGCAGACAATGAAATGTGAGTCATCCCGGTGTACTGCAGACAGGGGAATGTGGGTGTGTTACCCTGTGGCTTGAAGCCAGTGTGACCTCAATTAAATTTTGGTGAATGATGGGCCTTCTCCTCTTTTATGTGTGTACTCCTCATCTTGGTCTCCAGAGCTCAATGCACTGAGCCTACATGAAGGCACTTAACCCAGTCAGCTTTCCTGGCAAGCACGAGGCAACACACATTGTTGTTCATGGTGGTGGCAGTGCTTCTCTTCCTCTCCCAGTGAGTTTCGATCACTGTGCCTTAGGCTCACTTCCTTGAACTAGTGTTCCTACCACTTCCAGACCCCTGCAGTCTGAACACCGATCTGTGCAAGCTGTGTGCATTTGCAACACACTCCTGTCCTCTGGGTGACTTAGTTCACACAATCCCTAGGAATGAACACTGTTTGCAATGGGCTTGATTTGGAAATTTTGGTGCTCAAATGCCATTAAAGTGCTTGCCAGGGACTTCAGTGGGAGCAGGATAGCACTAATGTTGAGTACACTCCCATAGGAAACCTGTGTAAACTAATTCAGAGAACCGTTAGCACTCGGGGTGATTAACCACAAGAGCCTCAGATCTCCCCTTATTAAAGAGAAGGGGAATGAAATTCACTGATTCATATCAGGTTAATATAAATCCTGGTGAGATTCACAATTGACTTCAGCAGCAGCAGGATTTGAAAAACTCCACGAGGGAGAGGCAACGATTTTCAAAGTACAGCTTCATGTGACAGGGCAGAGCTGAAGGCATTTGTCCTGGATTACAAGCAGCAAACAAGTTTGAAGTGCACAAACTCCCAGCCTGTGGCATGCAGCAGACAAGTGCACAGCAGCACTGCAGCTCTGAGAAGATTTTTATTCTGATGCCACTTTTGAATACTTGGCACCTCGTAGGCAGACATGCATCATCTTGTTCAGAACAGCTTCAACTCCACATGCTAAACGTGCTGGAGAGAGGTTTGGGTTGGGGGTGAATAGAATTAAGGATGGCTGTAGTTTGACTGCAGAGATCTTTCCGCACCATGGGAGCGTCTCTCTTCCAAAACTAAAGTAATTCTTGGGGGCAGCTCTGAGGGTGCTCTATGTTAGAGAGGCCACTCCAAATAAACGTAGACACAGCTTTCAAACACCCAAGCCTAGATGAAAGAGCGCACAAATGTAGCTTTAGTGATGCTAAACTGATCTTGAAAAACGAGACAATCTTACAAGGTTGTTTGGTGTTTTACATATATATGTTTTACTAGATATGCTTTTTGATATGCGTTGCTCCACTGCATCCATTTATGATCTTACACCTAAGTTCAGTTCCAGGACACTAGACACAATGAAACAGGTGGCAAACACCATGCTATTTCTAGCTCTACCTGAGTTAGCAGAGTGCAACTAGTACAACTGCTTCTTACAGTACTTCCCCAGAGACCTCCTTAAAAGCAAGGACTGCCTCTCCCAAGCTCCACACTGTGCTGCAAAAACTGTCTGTTGGCTCCTGATCCAAAAGTATAGGAATAGCATTTTTGAAATGGTTAAAGGAACAGTAGCACTTACTTTTAAATACCAAGCTACAATTGTGTCTGTTCAGTTCTGGAAAGAAAGTCATAGATGAAGAGAACTAAGCTAGGAACAAGGAAAAAAAAATCACATGTGGGAGAAGACAACAAAGACCTATTTCAAGAATGCTATTGTTTGTGCAACTATAAACCTAGGGTCTATAAAACCATCAAAGAGAAACTGAAGTTGGCTTTATCAGATACTCATTACTGCATGCTGTAGCATCGTATAAAATTCTTAAGGTTTTATAATGACAGCACACTTGAAAATCAAAGAAAAAAGGTTTCTGAAATGAAATCTGCAGATTTCAATGCGTGTGTTGGAACATAAACATACAGATCTAAGGCACCCTAAACAGCATTCATATAAAGGCAACCCTACAGCCACCCCGGCGTTCACCAGCACTACAGGTAACACACCCCAGGCACACAGTGACAGTTGCAACACTGACCTTGGATATCTCCTCCAGAATCCACAGGAAAGGCAACAGAAAAGATCAGAAATGACAGTTTTAATTTTATAAAGTCTTCACATGAAAGAAGCTTCAGATAAAGGATGACTCATAACTTTAGTTTTAAATACTAGCTATTTGCAAACCAAACAAGACAGTTCTTACTCCCCACACTACCTACAAACCGAACCAACGAAGATAGATTTCAGTCTAACAAAGCCTGCCTCGGAGATAAAGGGTGAGAAATATTTTCAGCATCATTACGTGACTTGGCGGACTTCAGAACAAAAAGGTACCAGTCACCACACAAAACATACATCGAAGTGTGGAATTTCATGGCGCATTTGGGAGTAAGAAGTTGATATCACAACTCTTGCTTCCACTGTTGCAGAAATAGGAATGCTCTTGTCTGTAATTTATTTCCCTGCTCAGCTTCATTCAACATAGATATATACAGAATAGATATATAAAACCAAACTCCTAGCTACTGACACTTTAAACTCAGTGGAAGAATCATTTCTGCCTTCTCTTTACAAAGAGTAGTGAGAAAAACAGGTCCTATTCAGCAAGCATTCATGTTGAAACCATCTTATTGCTACATATTTGTGGAGAAAATAGAGCAGTAAGGTCCCTAAGGACAACTACAACAAAAGCAGTTAACTACCCAAGGCACGCAGTGGACTCACTGCATTAACAACAGCAAAGCCACTACAGTCGAAGGTACGCTGGAGACTTTGCAATAACACATTTTCAGTGTACAGCTACAGTTTTTAGACTGCATGGTCAACATTCCCAAATGGTATTATGGGTACCAGCACTCCCACAGGAGCTTTGGCACTTCAGATACTGTCTGTTGGCTTTTGGAATTTCCAGGGCAGAGCAGACTTCACGTTAAGTGAAAGTCCACGTAATTCACTGCTAAAAGCTGTTTTATGATGCACTTTATTCCTAAATTCAAGTTTAGTCTTTACAATGTTAACTCAGCTGGTTTTCCTTCATTCACATGGAAGTAGAATTACCCCTACCCTACCTGAGAAGCTCAGGAAAGTAAAGCCAGAAACATTTGTAAAGCAAAGTATGATGTGCCAAACAGACATCTTCTAACAGGTAATTCAGTTACCTTAGAATTCTAAATTACCTAAGATGCAGATAATTCTGTATTTAGAGTAAAAAAATAAAAAAGTACACATTTCCCCCCCCTTGAAAAAATGCATTTTATGAGCACTGCACTTATCCATCTCACCTCTCAGAGTCTTGAGAACACAAGTCTTCCCCACTCCCTCAGCCTTAGGAAACTCAACCACTAACCAACATTTAACCTTTCTGCAGACATAACCATTCACTGAAGAAAATTACAACAATCATTCAGATAAAATATTATAGGTTTATTTAAAACTTGTTTTCCGCTTGAATATGCAAAATACAAACTCCAAAATGTTCCTTTTACTTCGTAGTTTACAAATATACAAAATAAAAGTTTGCTTAAATTTATATTACATATCTATTATGTAAAGAACTATATAGAAAACATTTGTTCTGCTTAAGGCATATTTGGGAATAAACCATTGTACAAAGTATTGCACATCGAAACCACAGTGCATTACAGACTGTCTGCATAAAGTTATTTTCTCAAAAAAAAAAAAAAAAATAAACCAGGATTATTTACCTGATTTAGGTCATAATTGGCGATCGGAAGACAAAAATATTTCCTTGTCAGATATGCAGCAGTTTGAGAACTTTGGCTTCCTGTTTTTGGTACCTCTAAAACCAACAGTCACTAAGCACCATGAAATAGGCTTTTAAAACATAACTCTGTACCTGAATTTTTCTTCCTCTTTTAACATTGTAATGGCTTTTAGAAGGAAGAAAAAAAGGAAAGTACATGATGACATTTACATCTAATATTGCATTGAAAGAAAATTTAAGGGAATGTCATTTCCCTGTGTAATATCCCCACCCTCCGAACTAAACACAGTCTGTTTAACCCTGATATCCGTGACTTCCAGTCACTCCTTGGCATTTTGTAGTCCGGAAATAATTCAAGTTGGATTTACAAATGGAATGATAGAAGAAGATCCAGTCATTGACCCCAACGTTTTTGGTTTTCTTTAAAGCTATGTTAAAAAAAGTTGCAATGTCCTTATGCAATTATCCCTCTTTCCACTCTTTTTGGAAGACTTCACCATGATTTCTCCGTAGTGCTTAAACCGGGTTCTCTCCTTCTTGCGGAAAGCAGTCCTTGTGCTGTAAATACTGAATCTCTAAGGCAGTTAAGGAAAGATCCACTGCTTCCAATTAAAAGTGCCTCTTCATGTGTAAGGCGAGGTGATCCGACCTGGAAAATGCTCTGTCACACCGCTGGCACTGGAAAGGGCGGTGGCCTGTGTGTTTTCGGTAATGACGGGTAAGTTCATCAGATCGGGCAAACTTCCATCCGCAGCCTTCCCAGTCACAGTGATAAGGTTTCTCACCTTAAAAAACAATAAAATTAAAAACATGTCAGTCATGCTTTTTTTTTGTGCGTGCGTGTGCAGTAGTGAGGAGGCTACCTCTGTTTCACACCACTTTTAACAAGAAAGAATCAAGTTATCTAAGAAAAAGCAGTGATGTACTTGAAGCAGTTGCGAACTATCTGACTGACAGAATAAAACAGTCTTTTCAAGACTTTACATGTATTTACAAACCATTAACACTGCTGAAATCTTCTCTAAAAGGCTCATTTTGTCTCATACAAAGTTTCAGAACAGTTCTCTTTAATAAGAGTTTATTTTTGCCGGTTAATGATACATGATCAAATATCAACCAGAAATAGTTCAGCAGAAAAATAATATATTTAGATAATTTAATTCTTGAGAATTAAAAACTGGCTGCAAACTGTTTTCATTACCTCAGGTCGATTAACACTTAATTTTTCTGTCTTCAGTACAACAAAACTGCTGTACTGCACAACAAATTTCCCTGCCAATTACAGGCTCTGTCCCACACATCCTGGAGACCACGCTGACAGTCTCGAACAGACAGAAGGAATCATTAATCGTTCCTTGACCAATTTTTCCTCCTGCTGCCATTAGCCAAAGAAAGATGCAGCCTAACTGCTCAGCTACTGTTTCTCCCTTTCCAGTATCCACGTCAGGAGAAAGTTGTGAATCAAATTCACAAGCCAGGGATTTAAATTATGCAAATACCCAGGTTATTTAATCACTGTTACGGAATGCCTGTACTGGCGAAACCGCGCATGCTGTACCTGCTTTCACAAGCTCAGCTATTGCAATATGGCATTCAGCTGCAAGGTTAAAGTTTGAACTTGGGCGCAGATACACACTTTGGTAGATTTTATCTGAATTGTAGCAGTTGCCAATGAGCTGTTAAGCTCCATCACATCGGTGCTAGCTCAGGGGAAGATGTGTTCTTCCCATGTAGGAGCGGCACCCCCAACAGTGCCACCAACCAATGTAGCTGGAGACCTCAGTTAAATTTGCCAGGAGCCTGTCACCATTCGCTTGGACATGGGACAGCAGCTCACAGAAGTGTCAAGGCTTCAGCGAGATGTTTCAGCTAAAGGCACATCAGCCACACAATCTCTCACACTGGAGCAAGCCAAGACAAGAGGGGTGTGCATGAAGCACCCAACCACGAATAAAGAAAGCAGAACCTTAGAGAGAAATCCATTCCTTTTTCAGAAGTGTGCTAACACCATCCACAGCAACAAATCCCATCAGACTCCCAGCTACCTGCTCATTAACCAGCCACACAACTGAAGAGGAGCAACAAACTTTGCCTCTGCAAGAAACCCACCTGCTCCCACACCTGAGTCACTGACAACCATTATGTGCAACACCCAGCCAGTAAGCAGAGACTGCTTAGGACTTAAGATGGTCAAGGAGAGAGAGAAATAAGTCCCCAGAAAACCCAGCAGAGCACAGCCAGAACTAGTTATTTCAGCGCTCCCCTTGCCCGCTGGCTGCCAGAAGGGGGCTCACCCCGATGACCCCATGCTGGCTTCACCTGTGTGGGTTCTCAGGTGTGCCTTGAGATGAGAGCTCTTGGTGTAGGTCTTGCCGCAGCCTGCATAGTCACAGGTGTGAGTGGCTGTTCTTTTTCGAGGCCACGACCGCCGTCCCCTCTTGGGTTTGGTCTCCTCTGACAGACAGCTCCCCGGCGGCATCAGCTCTGCGGGCAGAGAGGGAGGAGTGAGCACGGCCACGGCCATTGCCTTGGGGCCACGGGGGCGGGGGGGGACTCACCTTGGTACTGCAGCGTGC